>JAZHFQ010000552.1:1800000-2205000 GCA_038387885.1 Spodoptera picta
TCTTGCCTCTAATATCCACCCACCAGAAAAAAATTAAAATGTGCCCATAATTGTAATGAATAAGTATTTAAACATTGTAAATGCGAATTTGGAGTATGGTTAAATATTATTATGTAAGTTTACGCGACTGAAGCTGCAAAATATGAAGATAGAAATAATTTTACTCGGTCATAAAAATTGTTTTGTAGGCTATAGCTCAGAGCACGGTCTTTTAAGTAGTCTAATTGTAGGACTGTAAAATATTTATTTTCTCAAAATTTTCTTTTATTTATTTAATAGCTTATTTATTTTAAATACTTAAATATTATCACATAGTTTACTGATATGATAAAAAGTATTATTAAGAACTTGCATGATCAAGAAGATCAAACAAAACAAACATGGCGTCTATTTGTCTGATTACACAAAATTTTGAACTTGGTAACACAAGCTTACCCATACGTCAGAGGTTTTGGCAGCCCGCGGGTGAACTATTTTCTTCATTGTTGACCTTTCCTAAATCTTAGGTGTAATTATTTCATCAGTAGACGTACTCTGGCTGCACCCTTATTATCTAGTATACATATTTAGTCAAAGTTTCGGCGATGGACTCCGAAGATGACACAAAGGATGATGTGGATTCTGGGAATGAGTCTAGCGGAGACGATGTCGACTTTGCAATGGACGTTGAGACACACAGTACACGGGAACGACAAACGGAGCTTGAGGAATATCGATATGAGGTGTTATCCACGGAGGAAATCGTTCAGCATATGGTTGACTGCATCAAAGAAGTGAACACTGTTGTCGAGGTCAGTATGTTAGTGGTAAACAATGGACTGATGGAATGAGGTTACTCGTACACTGTTGTACTTCTCCGAGTTCTTTTGTGTCGCATTCCAAATTGTTTGTGTTCGATATGGTGAAACATTCCGCGTTACTAGCCTAGCTGTGATTGCAGTTTGGCAATGTTCAGTGCTAACTGCTTGGGTAGAATACTCTTGTTCCACAAACCTAATTTTCATATAAATTAGAAATAACAATCGTTTCACCTTGTTAGTTGTTATTTATGTTGCCATATCTACAATGCAATAGTGCATGTTCATAGTAATCAGTAAAGGAAATAGTTGCAAATATAATGTATGAAAATAATGTAACAAAGGTTTGCTTGAAGTAGGAATGAGTCATAACAATGATGACTGTTTTGATAATTATCTGATGCTAAAATAATTCTCTGTTTATGTATGAGCATTAAGAGGTGTACATAACAATATTGCCATTGTCAAATATCATGATAACATACAAAACACTTGTATTATTTTTAACAAATAAAGATTTTAACAAATATAGTTTTGCTTGTATAAATCTATAAAAGCATAGAATAGACTTTCTTTCGTAAGATTTTTGTATAAACTAAAGTAACCAATTGGATTTTCAGATACCAGCAACAACAACCCGCATACTCTTAAACCATTTTAAATGGGACAAAGAAAAGCTCATGGAAAGATTCTATGATGGGGACCAGGACCAGTTGTTCTCTGAAGCTAGAGTCATTAATCCATTCAGAAAACCAGTCATACAAAGGCCGAAGGTATGAAAAGATTTATTTACATTACAAGGTTGTTTACAAATTAAAGTTACATTTTTCAAATACACATCCTGTTAGCAAGGTTGGCACAAAAGTTACTTATTTGCATTAGTACCTATATGAAGTGTAACCTCAATTATAATTTCCAATAAGAAATTGAGCAAAGGGAAATCCAAAGCGGTTTCCTTTAACATCATTCTTGCTGTAACTCTTAGTCTTTTTGAAATGCTAATGGTTTTTTTTTGCTGAATAATATTATTCTAAAGTAAGTTATAGTGGAAACTTTTCACAATACATTTTGATGAGACCACAAAATCATTATAATTATTTACCTACAGTATATTTATTTTGATGTATTAACATGACCCAGAAAAATAAGTGAAGCATCATTATAATATGTATTAAGTATTTATTTATTTATCTGACTAGCTATTAACAACAAAACTTATTACCAATGTTATGAAGATTTTTGTGTTTCTTTCTCATGTATATTTTAAAAGTATTTGACAAGTTTTAGTAATATTTCGTCTATAATTTTGTCATTATTAAGCTAAGCTCTCAAAGTAATGTTTAGTTATCAGTTTTAATAGTGAAAGACTACTAGTTAATTTCAATCACATTGAGTTAAATGAAATACTTTATAGTGATGTAGGCAAAAAATAGTTCCATTTTTATGTGAGAAATGACTCCGAGCACTATTTTTGTTCTAAACCTGACCAACACAACATACTTCTGCTTACTCTTTACCCTATGTATCATAACACATAAATTGGCATAAATCCAATGTATGCACTTTAACCGAATCTAGATCTGTCTGATAAGGAAGTGCATTCTTATCAGTATGCAGTTTCCAATAGGTATTTCATTGTAGTCTCTCATTATGGTATGACTCAATCCAATTACGAGATTAATTTTTATCCTTTAATACACAGGTTACATTTCCACTATTTAGGATTTATATTTTAAAGATATGTACTATGAACTATTGTTTTAACTCTGTTGAGTACCGTCTTTGTTGACACAATTATAGAACAATAGGTTGCGGTCACCGGTGACCACTTGGTATTTGACAGTTTAACTTGTCCCGTCTTTGTATCCTCTATATTTTATTAGAAGCCATAGATTGTGAGAATATTACCAATAAGACAACATTGGTCTGTACGAATATTATGACCCCATAAACCAAGTTTTTACCAATAGATAATGTGATTCCTACTTTCCTAAGGTTCAGGTGTATAATTTATTATGGTTTTAAAACCACAACGAGAAAATTACTGTAAAATTTTTGGCTATCTACTAAGTAAATCAACAATCTGTAATGCAAGGTGTATGTGAAATTAATAAATATAAAAATAAATAATGTTATTGTTACAGTTACCCAGACGGATATCAACATCAGGGACAGAGGAATGCGAAATATGTTTTTCAGTTCTTCCAACATCTGTGAGTTTGTTTTGAAATTTATCTTGGTTTTGTTGCCCCTAGGAAACTGATAAGATATGAATAACATTAGGTTTTTCACCTTTAGTACTTATGTCTGAACTATTGTGATTTAAGTGATATGCAGATTTTTTAATGATTATTTCGATTAATATTTTGTTTATCAAAATGTCTAGAAAAGTACATTGACACCAATTAAGTTTGTTTGTATTCAAATTAATTATTATTTAAAAACCTTTTAATGCCGATGGTGTTTCCATATGTTTCCATATATGATAAATTTTGACTGAGGAATTCAAAACAATCCAAATTATTATATGACAACAAGCATTTTATAGCTGCTGAAAAAGGCCTCACTAATGCACTTCAAAATATCCTTTGAATGTGTTAATTTTTCCATAAATCGTATAATGAGGTTAAATACATTGATTACGGGTACACATACATAGTATATGAATGAGGTCACATCACAATGATAATATGCTAGATATTATTCTTATACATTTTTCCTCATCCTCATAGTTTCCTTGTTTTTATATTATTGTTTACATTTGTTTTAATATTATTGTGTCAATTTGAACTGCCTCATTGGCCGAGTGGTCGCAACTGCGACTATCTGGCAAGGGGTCTCGGGTTCGGTTCCCAGGTCGGGCAAAGTATTATTGGGTTTTTTTTAAGAAAACAGAGTAGAAGCACGAAGTCTCGAGTTCTGCCCGGTGTATGGCAATAAGCTCACCCCCTATTACATGGGACTCTTAACATAAATAGTGAACAGTGGGTGTTACATTATACAGTGGCATTAAGTAACGTAATGTGCACCTCTGCCTACCCTTTTGGGGATAAAAGGCGTGATATTATGTTGTGTTGTTTGTTTAAATTTGTTTACTACATAAAAACAAAGATATGTTTACTTTTTCTTGGATTAAATTAGACTGGAAGTTTGCAGACTGCCTCGTTGGCCGAGTGGTCGCAAGTGCGACTGCCGGGCAAAGGGGTCTCGGGTTCGATTCCCAGGTCGGGCAAAGTATTACTGTGTTTTTAACATACATAGTGAAGAGTGGGTGTTACATTGTACAGTGGCATAATGTGCACCTCTGCCTGCCCCTTTGGGGATAAAAGGCGTGATGTTATGTTATGTTATGGAAGTTTGCATTCAGGGACACAATGTTTACATAAAACCTTTTTTATAACTTTCATTAACTTCTGATTCTTACACATAATTTGATATATTTGTATTATAACTTTCGTGAGACGTACATAATTATTATGTTTTTCGGCTAAGTCATTTAACGAGGAACTCGACTAGTTTCAAGCTATGCTAGAGGCTCATATTCATGAGTTGCATTGCGACCCGAAACGCGGCGACTGTCGCGCTGTTACAGTGCTAGTCGTGTTCCTCGTCGATTAACATGAAAATACGTGAGTAAGCCGAAAAACATAATAATTTATAATCTGATACTGTTATATAAAGCGGAAAGAGTTTGTTTTTTTTTGTTTGTTTATTTGAACGCGCTAATCTCCGTAACTACAAGTCTGATTTGAATATTTCTTTTTGTGTTGGATAGCGCACGACCAATAGGAGCTGAGCAGAGCGTGTGAAACCGCGCGGAAGTAGCTAGTGTGATATATTGTCAGGACTTTAACAGAGACTGTGACTTCTGAGTTTGTTTGGCGCTTCCTCTCAGAGTAGGAAATGCTTTATCTATGAAATGTTTCCAAGTGCTGTTTCGTTACCTATTTACAAAAATAAATTCATCGTTTCATGTCATGTGCCTAATACCAACATGCATTCGTCAATCCTTACTTATTCCTTACTTATATTATAAATCGGAAAGTGAGTTTGTTTGTTTGTTCCGATTTCACGCCGCAACAACTAAACCGATTGCTTTGAATTTTTGCAGAGTTAGAAGTCTGGATTAAATAATAGGGTACTTTTTATCCCGGAAAAATTTGATATTCTCGAGGAAAAACGAAATCATTGGTATAGATGGCGCTGTGTATATATGTCACATAGGCTACTTTTTATCCTTTTGTGACGCGAGCGAAGCCGCGGGTAAAAGCTAGTAATTAATATTAATAATTATCAATTATTAAAGTTCAATCAAAAACTAATAATTCACTTTATTCCTCTAGCCTACTTCTTTTCAGAAATTACAGATGTCCTGCTCCTTTAAATATATTCCTTTTCAAGTGTGACTTTGGTTTTTGTTAGTGAACATGTTTTAATATTTGTTATTTATGTTTACAGATGATGACAGGTCTGGAGTGTGGCCACAGATTTTGCACACAATGTTGGTGTGAATATTTAACTACTAAAATAATGGAGGAGGGCCTAGTAAGTATTGTTTACATTAATATAATAGATTTAATAAACTTCATCAACTTCATTATTCATAATTCAAAAATACAAAAATGTATCGTAAATACGTACAATTGTCAATGTTTAATGCCTGCACTAGGACAATCCTGTATCGCAGGCGAGGGGAATTCTAAATATTATTCTTATAGTAACACATTTTATTTCTACAGACACATATACTTAACATTATACAACAGAAAACAAATAGGATAATAAAATCAAGTTTGTACATTATGCCTACCCAATGTGATTACAGTGAATCCTTAAATGAATAGCCCATAGTAATGGATTAATAATTATAGTTTATTTATTCAGATAACTGAGATCCGTCAACTGTCCCTGTTGGGATTGTCTCAGGCTGTTGATGTAGTATCAGACAGTGAAATCAATTAGAGTGATAACCTTTCTCCATTGTGTAGAAGAGTAAAGAGACATTTAAAAAATATGAGAGAAAATATTTCTCTTAATTCTGAGTTTAGATGGCAGAGTTCGGTGTATTCTTTAAAGACGAGCTGAACTGCATATTGTATTAACCGTAACAGACAGTCACTTTTCATCAATAACATAATAATTAATCGAATGCAAATTAACGCGCAAAGTCGTCGAATAAAAATCGGTCATGACTCATGGACATTAGGAATAAATTTGCAAGGCACATTTACATTTTAAAAATTTATTCAGTCATAAAGGTTATTTGTTATGAATAACCAAATAAATGCTTATATTAACTTTTTTAAAAAGCGTAATTAGCTCATAATTTCATGGCCAATATACTTAAAAAAAATTGCTGGAAAGGAACCAACAACAAAAGAAATATTATTATTTTTTTATTTTTCAAACCCTTCCAAAGAGCGTACTTTAAAACTTTTTTTCTCGAAAACTATCCATATTTGAATAGGGGTTTCTTTCAGTTAATTGTTCAGCATAGCAAGATACGTCAATCTTAGGGGTCAGTTAAAAATGTCCGATCCCAAGCAATTTTGGAATACTGTGGGTCGGTCTCGTTTCGATTACTGTAAATGTATAACGAACTTGTACCAAGGTATCAGTACAGTAGTAGATTGTAGACAACTGATTTAAATAAGTAGGTATCTATTAACTAGTTTATCGGCGTAGATAAAGACATTGGGGATTTGTATGACGTGAATCATGTTGTTAATACGATTTATTATTATTTTCACGTCATTGTACCCTCTCATTAGTTTACCACGGTTTACTGCCTTATTAGTGTAATGCGCTAACTTCAGGTTCGATTCCTAAGTGTGGCAAACATACATGGATGAAATGACATACATGTGTGTTTTCAGTTGTGTACACAACTGAAAATGATTGAACTGCTAAAAAGCGGGTGTTACGTTTAACACACTAATTTACTATGTAGATAAGAAAATAAAGATCGACTTTGTACGACTTTGAGACAGTAGCTATTATTATACATTTATACTAAACTAGCTTCTATCTGCGACTTCGTACGCGCAATCCCGTTTTCGCCCGTTCCCGTAGGATTTTCAGGATTTTTCTGTCTTAAGAACCTTCTCCTAATAATAACAAATACAACAAAAAAAAAAAGTGAAATCGGTCCAGCCATTCACGCGTAATGCCGTGTCCAAGGCAAAAAGGGATTCATTTTTATATAATATATAGATTATGTATATTTTATCATGTATAGTTTTAAACCAAACAAATGACGGGTATTTTTACTTTTTTTGTTTTAAAAAACCTTGCTTAACACTAATACTCTCCTGTGACATGGGTGCGTTTACAAACATTCAATTTCATATGCCCATGACACCCAGACCAGAAATAACAATCTGTGGATCACACAAATAGTTGTTCCGTGCGGGAATCGACCCCCGAACACGTTACGCGGCAGCCGGTTGCGCAGTCAACTGCACTGTTGGTGTGGTCATTGTTGTTACTTGTACGTTGGTTACTATCTCTGTAGGTTCTGAATCAATCTTTATTTTATCTTTATTACCTGCATAGTGCCTCGTTGGCCGAGTGGTCGCAAATGCGATTGCCGGCCAAGGGGTCTCCGGTTCGTCGGGCAAAGTATTACTAGTTTTTTTTTTAAATAAATTCTCAGTAGTAGCACGGAGTCTCGAAATATGCCCGGTGTATGGCAATATGCTCACCCCTTATTACATGGGACTCATAACATAAATAGTGAAAAATGGGTGTTACATTGTACAGTGGCATGAAGCATCGTAATGTGCACCTCTGCCTACCCATTCGGAGGTAAAAGGCGTGATGTTGTGTTATTTTATGTTATTATTTGCATAGTGAAAAGCTGTGCTGACTGTACATTCAAAATGCCTTTTTGTCTACCATTTTATCACTTATGTGTGTATATTTTATCATAGTTTTGTATTGTAGTTCTTAATGTGATGTTATAGGGTCAGACAATAGCGTGCGCGGCTCACGCGTGCGACATTCTCGTGGACGACGCGACCGTCATGCGACTGGTGCGGGATCCGCGCGTCAAGCTCAAGTACCAACACATTATCACCAATAGCTTTGTTGAGGTATGTATACAATTTTTATTATTATTATCGTAATTTATCAGACATCCATTGTTGCCATTGCATAAAATAGGGTATCTGCCTAATTTTTATTTTAATGTCCGTCTGGTAGATTATTTTAAATCATTAGACACGTATTTTTTAATTTCTTACAGAAACGAATACTTTCGACGATATGTTTGATTGATTTGAAATGTCGTGTGACGTCACTTCTATGTACATTACGTAGAAATGACGTTTTAGCCCCCGCTCCTAAACTTTGATTCGTTTTATTTAAGTATTGTTTTATTATACGACATAATAAAAAAATACGTGTCTAATATTTTTTCATTATCTTTAAATAATTTTCATACCCTGTCATCATCCCAATTACTATTTAGGTAATTCATCATTTTATTTTGTCGTTTACTGGTCAGAACATGAGACTTCTTTGTCATTCTCACATGCATTACCATTATATGTTTATAATATTGATATAGGTATATGTATTCTTTCATTAGAGTTACTGTTAAGTATATTAGACTATATTAGATACTGTTAAGTAGTCAACTTATGCACCGAACACGCTCTCACTGCATCACCTAACGGTTGTCTAGTAAGAATGCCCATAGCATTAAACCCGCCTATGTACTCTTGTTGCATAAAGTTAAATAAAAAAATAACTTAACGATGGAAGTTTTAGATGAAAATCCCATTTAATTTTTAAGTTCTGGAAATGATGAAGTTACACACAACGCTACCCGTTACATTTGAACCATGCGGCTTTTCTAGAAGATTCTTTTATGTAGAAAAAAAATATCAACTTTCTATTTTGGAATTCATGGATGGTTGGCGAATTGGGTAAAATTATTGTACTATCAAGACTTCAAGAGCTATACTTCGACCTAAAACAATTATTTACATTTGATTGTCTTAATGAACTAACTGTAAACCAATATTCTTTTATGAAGTAAATATTCCTGTGTATAGTGTAACCGGCTGCTTCGCTGGTGTCCGTCCCCGGACTGCAGTAATGCGATCAAGGTGGCGTACGTAGAAGCCGCGCCCGTCACATGTCGCTGCGGACATACCTTCTGTTTCGCCTGCGGAGAGAACTGGCATGATCCTGTACGCTGCTGTCTGCTCAAGAAGTGGATTAAGGTAAACAAGGATAAAGTATGTATACATTCATCACCTTAGTTTATTTATTTTTTCACAATACCTCGTGTGTTCATAAGTTTTGAGACAAACTTTTTGCTTATAAAAATAAAATAATTAAATTACTGGCTGCTGTATATTTCTTTTTCTAATTTTGAATTTGGAATGTTAACTTTTAATATCTATGATTTCGGATTTTTTTATTTAAATTTTCTCGTAATGGAGGAAACAAAAGAATTACGTGCGACCGTCATTTCATTATTTAAGGTGGGAAGAAAACCTATGGACATTTTCCGAGAACTGAAAAATTTGGTGTGAGCCGTAACTTCGTGTATTACACTATTAAACGATACCAGGAGACAAGTTCTTTACATGATCGGCAAAGAAGTGGTCGTCCACGCTCTGTGAGGACGCCTGCGAACATTAAAATCATCCGAGAGCGACTTCGCCGAAATCCATGTCGCACTCAGAAGAAACTCGCTCTGCAGACCAATATTTCGCGCGTTTCAGTCAACAGAATACTGAAATATGATCTCAAGGTTAAGGCGTATAGCCGTAGAAAAGTACACTGTTTAAACGATCGCCTTCGTCAATTGCGACGCGAACGTTGTCCAATACTGCTTAGGAGACACGATGCGAGGAAGATACTCTTCACCGACGAGAAAATCTTTACCGTCGAAGAAAAGTTCAATCGACAAAACAATAAAGTGTATGCCAAAAGTAGCAAGGATGTCCCACCTTCAGCACGGAATGTCTCGCGTACTCATCATCCGGCTAGTGTCATGGTATGGTGGGGAGTTTCGTACGAAGGTGTCACTCAGCTTCATTTCTGCCAACAAGGCGTCAAGGTGAAAGCCAAAAATTATCAAAGTGACATTCTAGAGACTGTTGTGAAACCCCTGTCTAATACCCTATTCCATAACAAGTATTGGGTTTTCCAGCAAGACTCGGCGCCATCCCATAAGGCTAAAACCACCCAAGCTTGGCTGAAGGAAAATGTGCCGGCCTTCATTGCGGCGAACGAATGGCCCTCCTCCAGCCCCGACCTCAACCCGCTGGATTATTCTCTATGGACCGAATTAGAGCTCAGAGCCTGCCGAAAGTCCCACCCAAACTTGGAGTCACTTAAGCGAGCTCTTGTCCGAGAAGCGAAGCGAATTCCTCTGGAAAAGATTTGTGCCGCCATTGATGACTGGCCAAATCGTCTAAGGGCATGTATTAAAAACAGGGGTGGTCATTTTGAATAATAATTATATTTAATTTTTACTTACTATCTACTTAATGTTTGTTATTGTTTTTATAAATATAAGTTTATTATTTAAAAAGATATGCAACTTTTAATTTGTCTCAAAACTTATGAACACACGAGGTATACATAAACATATTTATAGGTACAAGGAGATTGAAAAAAAGGCGAACATATTGTCACTTAGAAATTATTGGAGCACTAAAATGTTTTTTTTATGTGTGCGTGTGGAGGGGGGTTACCACGTTACCAGACTTAGGAAAATAACAGATGTCCATCGTGCCAATGTGTTTATGTTCTGCGTGTAAATCTATTGTAGCCAGGTGCCGCGGAGACCCTTACGGGTTACCGGGGCACCGGATCGGAGTGCAGGAGTAGGAAAAGGTTGGTTTTTAGTCAGTAAGAGTCTGACACTCCCTCCCGCCTCACCCAGGCGGGAGAAGTCATTCGATGATTTTCCTCCTTAAATTAGAAAATAATAGCCAGGTGCCACAGGCGTTGTGTCAAAATACTGTGTTCGCCTTTTTTTCAACGACCTTGTGTAGGACCCTACAACACCTCATACATGATCCTATATGAACTAAGTAACAATTATAATCACTAATCACCTTATCTATTACATTAAATTATAATAACAAATCATACTAACTTTAAGTGCAAGTCCAGTAATCACTGGACTTGTTTACAAAATAAAATTTATAACAAGCACATAAATTCCATTTCTCTGTAACAGAAATGCGACGACGATTCAGAAACGTCGAATTGGATCGCAGCAAACACAAAGGAGTGTCCGAAGTGCAACGTGACGATCGAGAAGGACGGCGGCTGCAACCACATGGTCTGCAAGAACCAGAACTGTAAGGCAGACTTCTGCTGGGTCTGTCTCGGACCCTGGGAGCCACACGGCAGTAGCTGGTATAATTGTAACAGGTTCGTTGAACATTTATTAATAAAATTAAACAGTATTTTCTAATTATACAACATATGTATATTCTGATATGTAGTGTAGTTTTAGAAGTTCAATCCCCCTTAAGGACATCTTGTGCCTCCGTATTTGTATTGGTACACTTATTGTTGTGGGTGTGTGAAATAAGTAACACAATTTCTAAACATTTGTGACGACATCTACTTAGAATTACATTGACACATCCAAGACAAGGACAGACAGTAAGAATAAGGCTAAAAACATAAATTAAGTCCAAAGTCAAAGTCAAAATCATTTATTTCAATTAGACCAGGAAGTTACAAAGACTTTTGGACGTTAATAACAAAAATTTAGAAGTGAAGCTAGTTGCTCATGCCAAGGTGTTAGTGATTGTTGAGAAGAACGAGCTAGAAACTCAAGAAAAGAAAAAAAGATCGAACAAGAACGAGCAACTCCACCACTGAAAATAGCCTACCCCCCAGTGACGTTCAGAACTAGTTGGACGTAACTTGCATCTAGCAGCCTTTTAGTAAACACACTTGAATTAAACTATTGTACAACTAGGTACGACGAGGACGAGGCGAAGGCGGCCCGCGACGCCCAAGAGAGGTCGCGTGCGGCGCTGCAGCGCTACCTGTTCTACTGCAACCGTTACATGAACCACATGCAGTCACTGCGCTTCGAGTCCAAGCTCTACGCCTCCGTCAAGGAGAAGATGGAGGAGATGCAACAGCATAACATGAGCTGGATCGAGGTGCGTACTTGATTTTTTATCGATGTGAAAATTAAGTCTATACATTCTGACTTTTTGTCTTTTACGATTTCACGCTTACAGCTCTGAATCTGTTTTACGTGGTATATTGATATTTCTCAACGTTTGATAGTTTTAAATTACACATTCATGTTTCTGTGTGTAGACCTAAGGTAATTTTTCAAGAATAAGTAGTAAAATTGTACTAATTACTTATGTGCTAAACAGGTAACACTGCCAGTAAGTCTAATAAACATGTTCAACACAACATTAAAAGTCAAAAGTCAAAAGTCAAAAAAGTCAAAATCTTTTATTTCAATTAGACCAGGAAGGCACTTTTGAACGTCACAACAAAATATTTAAATATTAAATAATAAGAAAAAAATGTCAGTCTGTAGGTTAGTCCTCTAGTGAAGCTATTTTCTCGTTCCAAAGTGTGAAATTACAAAGTGTGACGATTAGACAAATGTATTTATGTCTTTAATGCTCTCCAGGTCCAATTCTTGAAGAAGGCAGTAGACATCCTGTGCCAGTGCCGACAGACCTTGATGTACACGTACGTGTTCGCGTACTACCTACGCAAGAACAACCAGTCCGTCATCTTCGAGGACAACCAGCGCGACCTGGAGTCTGCCACGGAGACTCTCTCCGAGTACCTCGAGCGTGACATCACCAGCGAGAACCTGGCTGACATCAAACAGAAGGTCCAGGATAAATATAGGTTTGTGTCCTTAAATAATCACACTTTGTCCCTTTATGCGTGCCGATGGAAGGTTGCTGTTATGTTGGAGGACTAATGAATTGTAGACGGATTTATTATACTTGGGTTTATTATAATAATGTGCAGGGCGCACGACGTGTACACACACTTAGACTATGACAGGTAGACAGCCTCGTTTATGAATAGTGTTCTACCTTATATAACACATTATAGTGAGGGGGCGACTACTTACTAATTAGTGATGTTCATACATGTAACAATTGCAAAACCTAATAAGTCCTTATTCTTGTCATAAATACATTTTCATAAAGGACTAGCTACTTCCGCGCGGTTTCACATACTGTGCTCAGCTGCTATTGGTCGTAGCGTGATGGTTTATAGCCTATAGACATCTACGACAAATGCGCTATCCAACACAAAAAGAATTATTCAAATCAGACTTATAGTTACGGAGATTATCGCGTTCAAACAAACAAACAAAAAACAAACTCTTCCGCTTTATAAAATAGTATAAGATAGGAGGACAGATCTATCTATTTGACTTGCAAGATGTTTAACCTGTGAAGTGTCAGAACGCAGATACGCGGGACACGATGTGTTTTCTATTGCGTCTATCTTCTCTGTTTTCTATTGGGTATATCGACGGACAAGAGGTTAATGAAAAACACACACCGCATGTCCTACTCACACTATGATATGACAAATATGACCTTATAGTCCAGAATGTAAAGCCGAGGTATTTTAACGTTTTGAAGAGTTTACACTATGTCGGTAATTGTCGGCAGATACTGCGACAGTCGGCGCAAGGTGTTGCTGGAGCACGTGCACGAGGGCTACGAGAAGGACTGCTGGGACTACACAGAGTAACTTGCCTCCCTACACTCACGGACACACCGCGCCGCGCCACCCCGCGGTCACTCCCGCGGCACGCTTCTCTTTCTATCCTACATAGACTAAAGGCTGCGAACAAAATCACATTATATCACCTTTCACCTCGAATCTGACAAATTCTACTTAATTGAGAGAACTCATTTCTATACTGACTTAGACTAATTGATGTGGGTAGTGATTAGTTGGAAGGTTCTAGAATTATTCCCGCTGGTCCAAGTTCAGCTTTAGCATAATAAACCTAACATGTTTAACAAACAACCCATGCCTGTAATGATTCTAAATATATCTGTAATTAAGAAGCCGGTCTTCCGTAAAGTCAAGGGATTTTTGACTTTTGAAATAGTAATCTACTTAATGACTACTCAACTCGATAGGCACTTGAGCTAATTATGTAATTGTAAAATGTTCATGACGATGTAAATAGGTATTAACAAATTGAAATCAAACATAAAAATTTAATGGCGCTAGACGCAATGCTATTGTTTTTGCAGCTTGATTAGTCACAATTTTTAATATAAATAGGTAATATTTTATAAATCCTAAGGCCACCATAATGGTTGTTGTATTAATTCAACGACAATTTAATTCAAAGTAATATAAATGGTTTATTTTCGTAAATTAACGGCTTTTATTGATGTCTTCCTCCTGGTGATGCGGACCTATGGTCAGTTGTCGATCAGACCACGGACTGGACCAAAGACCTCGTATTGCTTAAAATATCCGAAATTTGCAGTGACAGGTAATATCTTCAAAAATTACAGTAAATATGTATGCAAATTGTTTTAAATTAACATATACATGGCAAATTAAAAATGCATACGACGCAATGTTTTTGACGTCTCGTTCATTTTTTATTTTGCCCGTATGTATCGGACTTTAATAGAAATCTTCGTGGTGGTTACTGGGTCCTCTCCATTAGACAGTTCAGGTGATATTATAGTGTACAAGTATGTACGCAAATACAAATTCACTCTATGCTCTGTCAGTCTCATAATATAAGATGAAATCCATTTAATAAAACTATAAAGATGTCATATCGCATGTCCAGATATACCACTAATAAATAATACATTTCAAGGTAGTCCCAATCTTTAGTCATTTGATAAAAAAATACTAACTATATTTACTACTAAAAGCAATACTTATTCATTAAAATCTAATGACATTAATATCTAAAGATTGATTATTATTATTATAAACAATGAAGAAATAAAAAAAGTCACTAGAATTTGGTGCAAGTTTCGTTACGTTACAGTAATTTCTCTCTTTGGATATTGACGTATAGTTTGGGAACACAAAATGTGCGAGCAAGGTATTTTTAGACTTATTTTGAGTTTTAAATTATTAAGGTGTGTGTTTTAGATTACAAAAATATTGGTCATATATTATTATTGTACTGTAAGTACATTGCCTACCTCTTCCGTCGTAGATTCTTAATAGTTTAATGTCTAAGCCGCAGTATTATTTGCAACTCATAATATTACTTTGATTTTTCGCTACCCAATGATTTTGTTTCTCTCGCATAAATATAGGCATGTTGTAATATAATATCGGCAAAGTTTACAGTACTACACGTTTGAAACAAAACCCTGGGGAACACTTTTGTCTTTTTTTTTAAGTTGCCCCACACTAGGATTTTCTCCGATATCATTAACAAACATATAAGTTCACATACCCATGACATCCAGACCCGGAACAACAATATGTGAATCACACAAATAGTTGCTCCGTGCGGGAATAGAACCCACGACACGTTGCACCGCACCAACCGTGCTATCGCTATTCATCGCCTATTACTTTTCCCGAGTGTACGGTGCGTCGCGTTCCGCGCGCGCCTCAAAGAGCCTGCAGACCACCACAGATGGCGCCCAATAGGGCTAATGCCGATACTGAGCCGTGGAGGACTTATCAGGTTACCGGAACTTCGGCTCGAAGTGCAGGTATAAGAATGTGGTGGCTTTTAGTCAGTAAGAGTCTGACACTCCGTCTCGCCTTACCGGGGGAGGAGATATTCGATAATTTAACCCCTTAAAAATATCGTCTGTTTTCCTGTGGTCATTCGCGTCGAATGCATGTGAATATCGCCTAATGATGATCGACTGTCAACTTTGTCGATTGTACTTACCTTAATTTACCTTATATTACTTTTTAATATTATATATACAGCGGCTTTTTTTTTAAGGGGGGAAAATCATCGAATGACTGCTCCCGCCTGGGTGAGGCGGGAGGAAGTGTCAGACTCTTACTGACTAAAGACCACCCCGTTCCTTCTCCTGCACGTCGAGCCGGAGCCCCGGTTACCCGTTAGGTTCTCCGCGACTCCGAATCGGCATCGGCCCTATTGGGCCCCATCTGTGGTGATCTGATGGCTCTTTGAGGCTCGCGCGGAACGCGCCGCGCCGTACGCTCGGGTCTGTTTCTGGTCGGACGGGGAGCCACCCATGCTCGCCGTCCGCAGGCCCGCGCTTACGGTGGCCGGAGATCGTCCCGCGATCCCCGACGTCCGGTGTGTCCTTCGCGATGGCTGGGTTGCGAGGAGGCAGCGCTTCGCTGCCTCACGCGTCCCGCCTCCTCCTTAGCCAGCATGACTGCTTCGCAAAAGGAGGAGACGACATCCCAGTCCCCCTCGCTCCGCATCAAGGCCTGCACTAGGCCCGGACGCGAGAGGTCGCCATCGCCGATCACTTCCCCGAGGGCACGGCGGTGCTCAGCTCACGCAGGGCATTCTCCCACTGTGTGTTCCACCGTGTCCTCAGGGCCGTCCTCGCAGTGATGACACCCGGGCCTTTCCTCCCGCCCCATCAGACACAGATACCTCCCGAAACTTCCATGTCCGGTGAGGACCTGCGTCAGGCGGTAGGTGAGGACGCCGTAGCGTCTCTCAAGCCACTCCTCAAAGCGGGGACTTACCGCTGCAATGGCAGCGAACCCAATATACAGCGGCTTAGACATACATTTTAACAGACTACACTCTATATGAGTTTATGAAATATCTTCCATAAGTCGAGAGAGACTTATACACATTATCAAAGATAAATATATTATTAATAGCTAAGGTTTTAACTACAAAAAAATAAAAATAAAAAAGCAATAAAAATATAAGATATCAAGAATTTGATACGAATTTACGATTATTTTGTTCATACATTGGGTGGAGTAATTGGCTAGCTTTTATTTACATTTGGAAATCGATCTATATTGCCAAAAAGGCTATAAATTATGTTATTTGGTTAGATGAAAGTCGTTGAATAAGACATTAATAGTTCATTCTAATTTTTGCTTATTTTTTTTTGTGATATAAGATGTGTGTGCCAGAGTTTCGTGTGTGATCAGAGCAGGCAACAAAATGCGTATTTTTCAGTAGTAATACTAAAAAAACTGTCAGACGCGGTCAATAAATATATTTTATTAGCACTTTTTCTAATTTTGCCACTATACAAACTTTTATGAAACAACATACGAAGAATATAAATTACTTTAAAACTCTTCATGATGAGGTGGGCCGTAACCAGCAGTTTTTTTAAATTAGTTAGCAAACGGATTGTTCATATCTATAAACCGTGCAAAATTTAATATGACTTATTTGAATTTAAATTGATTAAGTAATTGAATTTGTTTTATTTTAAATTATTTTTCGACATAATTTATCTTCTAACTTTCGTATGATATACTAAATTAATTACTATATTTTTCGGCTTATCCATAATTGCTTTATACTCTGTGGAAAGCTGTTCACGAATATGAGTCTCAAACAGTTACGTTCAAGCTGAAAGAATATAATAATTAATTACGATCATTTTTATTTTTACATTTACGACTCGCTTGATAACGTGGCGGTACTCGATTGCCAATAAAAAAGTCGCATGCTTTTAATTTTTGTGTTTATGGAACTAAATTGACTGATTACACTGTGATCCTAAGCCCTGTAAGACAAGTTTGAGTTGTCGTAGAAGATTATTTATTGAATATAATCGGCCGTGTAATCGAGGGCTGCTTACGTCAGCGAGTACCAAAGAACACCGTTATAGAATCGATTATGATGTGATTTCGTGACGGCAGCATTTAGTTCTGAGTTAGGGTACTGGTACTAAAGTCGCGTACACACTGCTACATCTCGTTACATACATAAGTCCTCACATTATAAACGTTCAGATCTCCTCTAATTGTAATAGAGTTCATTTTATATTTTTGTTCGACTGTAAACTTAGAATTTATTATTTTTAATATTAATCATTTTTTTATTATATTTTAAAATCTTCTTAGCATCGTGTAAATCGCTTAGTGTAGTAGAAGTTTGAATCTATGTATTACGACCTCATTTTCATGGTAATGTAAAATATTACGATGTACTATAAGTTCACGTAGCGGTGGTTTGTTTTACTGTCGACCATTCTCGGTAACGAGAACAATAAAAGTCTTATTTTATAAAATAGCACAATACAATCGGTTAAGAAGAAACAAAAAATATTTTTACCAAATAAACCTATTTTTGTTATTAGATTACTGTAAATCAATATAAAACTATTAGATCAGCACTTAGTACGTTTTCATTCTGTGATCAAGTTACATTATAACGCCTGAAGGCCTACAGTATGGTCTCGAGGGCGACCGCGGCGCTCGACTTCTCTGCTCACTTTATTCAAATAATATTTAATGTACTATAAATATGAAGTTTTCCAACGACTGGTACTGTAATATTTACTAGATAGGCTTTGGAGTCGCGAACGTTTTCAAGCTAGAAAACCCCATGTTCACTAATAACTCTGTACTAACAAATCATTTCGACGCCGTATCCTAACGTTAGCAAAGTCCACAAATTATAACTACATATTTTCGAAAGTTTTGATTCACTATAATCGGCTTTTTTGTAAAGTAACTCTCGCGCTACATATCTGTCATTAATAAATAAAAATAAATAAATCGGTATATTGTGGTACGAAATGTGCACAAGTGAGCTGCACTGCCAGTATATGTCGTAAATTATATAAGTAAGCTTGTTCTACGGGGTCCACATAGTGGGCGCTGTACTAGTGTAGGAGGCCCGCCCCTGACACGCTCGGCCACTACCGACACATTCTACTTAATACTGAGGGCTTCGCAACGTACACACATACTATTGTACATATAGATGCTGTATAGATATTTATATGGTGGATATGCCTATGTATTGACAAGCATCTCGTATGTGTGTCTATGTTAAGGACACATTTGTCTTAAGTAACACTAAGATGGAAATAAAATAGTAACATCGAAAGGAAGTTTGTTATTTAACTCATTGTCCTGCCCTTTCCAATGTTCCTCGGTCCTTCCAGAAAGCCAAAAATAGCATGATAATTATCTATATTGAGAATTTCGGGAAACCGTAGCCAGTTACGCAGCTTTAGCTGGTTTGAGGTATATTTATTATTATTTATCAAATAAATGTACGTAGATGATGTCAGGTTACGTTTTGTAGCCATAGCGTAACGTGCAATTGCACAAGGTGCTACGCAACGTGCTATGAGCGATGTAGCCGTAGCACGTTCGTAGTTTCATAGCCAGCTACGCATTTGCTAACAGTGTGGTACCATTACGTAGGTACTTTTTTGTGGAGAACCAGTTACGGTTCGCTAGCAATGCAGTGGTACGTACAACTACATAAACAAAAGCAGCTGTTGCCAAATGCCATTTAGCGCTTGTCTACATGTAGAATAGAAAACCAAATAATATGGAATTGACGTAAATTTTGACACTTTCAGTGTCATCCCCTTACATTTAGTTTTCTACTCTTTCTGTAGAGACAAGCGCTAAAGTGGCGTTTGGCTAAAGGCACTGAGTAGTCTGTTACGTACGTTACTGCATAGTACGTTGTCCATAGCTGCGATGTAGCGTAGCAATGGATAACGTACGCATAACACTTTCCTGGATTAAACGTAGCCTGCGACGCTCTCGTAGGAGTCAGGGCTACGAAAAATATTGTACGTAGCTTTTGAGAATGGTATGGATGGACAGCGTACGCGTAGCATGTAGCGTGAATATGGTTAGCTACGCAGTGCTACGCTTCGCTGGGTAGCGCTACGACTACGTTGTTCGTAGCAGTGAATGGTTCGAGAGATGGATGGTGTAGTCGCAGCAAATTCGTAGTGAGAACGTAGCGTCGCTACGCTTTCCCTACTAGGCGCTACGATTATGTTGCGCGTAACACGGCTGGCAATGTTTTAATAAAACGGCAGGTAACTTACACAACGCAACGCTAAAATTACAAACACATTCGACGGACGCCAAATAATTTTTATAAAGGCTAGGATAGCTTAGGTCTAGTTTATTTTAGTCCGTATGAAAATCTTGCGATATCTCAAAAACTAGCGGTCCTACCTAAAAATATAAAATTTTCACTAGCCCCTAAACCCACATACCCCCTAAAAATTATTTTTGCTGAATTTGGGTGAAAATGATGTTGCACTAAATGCGTCTCTTAAAAAGTTCAAACACATTTTTAGTGGCAGGAAAGTAAGGCATTTGCTACTCTTTCGCTGGGACGTAGCATATGGCTACGGCTACGCTATACGTAGCATCGTAGGCCGCGTAGCACTCATAGCTAGGGCGAAACTAGTGATGTAGCACTTTTCGTAGTAAATTTTGGGCTATGTGAAGAAGCAATAATATCTGATCAAAAATCTACAATAAGTTAAATCTAGTCGCATTATCCATATTATTATTACAAATATTCTATGTAAACTTTGATGAACAATTTAATTTAAAGTCGTTGGTAATTTCACAGTAGACTTTTGGTAAGTAATTCATTACCTTTTGTAGAGTATTGATTAGTTATAGAAGAAGTTATTTCTTGCTGCAGGGACGCTCTGGCCCCTTCTCCAACAAGACCTAGTAAAGCCTAGCAATAGAACGGTGAGTTCATCGAGTTTTTGTTGTAAAATTCAGTTACTGAAGTCCTCTTGCGTATGTCGTTGACACGGCTTACTGAATCTTCTGAATTCAGTTGACGTAAGGCATTTGATATTACTTTTTCATTTGGTGTTCGTTCACGTGTTCCAGGTTAAAGTTTAAACTGGAGCTTTGAGATGTGTGTTGATTATTTTTTAAGCATCTTTGACAACATACATATATATATACTTTCGGCACTTTACTTGATTTGTTATTTGTTGGCAATAAAACTATGTCTACTGAATACTTCTTCCTAAAATAAAAAGTGTTCAGTAATATTTTCAATCTAGCCTTTTCATTGAAATGATTAACGAAGTTTCTGTTTCAGGGCGCGACTCATTCGGAATGTTTTCTATATCAATGTAAAATCAAACAAGTGAATAAAGACTAAATGAATATATAATATTAATAATATTTTCCCGTCCTAGTTAGGTTGTTAGGTACATACTAGTTTATCCAAAAACTTCATGACATTTTGTAATTTATAAAAATGTATAGGAAAGTTTTGTATATTATTAATAAAAAACATAAATAAAAATAGACAATGCCGTTTTATTTCGCTTTTATGCGTAGGAATTGGATATTATGGCCATAAAAACGAAATTATTAGCATTTTGTATATATCCTCTGTATGTACGTAGGGATTGTGGCATTAGTTACGTGTTTGGGTCAAATAAAACGACGGAACAAAGCAGTCAAGTTCTATATTTTATCGTTTACTTAATTTATTTTGTACAAACTTCAACAATATATATAATAAATACTCAATTAAACCTCTATCATTCAGCAAACTGAACTCACTTTTTTGTCATAAGTATAGTTAAAATAAACAATACAATGATATTATAACTTATTGTCTAAACTTAATTAAACACAACTTCTTTGTGCAAATATGCCTAATAGTAGTTATAATCTTTGGTTTCACCAACATAAAGTGACGACATATTGGTAAATGTATGCCGCATAGAGCCGTATGGAACTTGTCAATCTCGATACCTAACGCTATAAGGAGCTTTAAATAAGAAATACTCTTAGATTGTAGTTCTTATCACATAAATGCTTACACATTTCAATAAATGCATTTTTGTGATAACAAAAGTACTAGCTAAATAGAAAGAAATTAGAATCAATCACGTGTCATTTGTACTACGTGTCTGTCTTTACTTTTGTGTAGCAATCAATTTACGAAATAAAATGTATGGTTTTGAAACAATTGAAAAACAAATTCTGTTTTGTGACTGAGTGCATTTCTAATAACGACAAATAATTATCTAGCTTGTCCATTATGTTTACTGGCTATCCGTAGGTACAATATATTCACATTCACTAAATGGTGATAAGCGGTAAGTTTACCTTAATAGCTAATAATCAACAATTGGTGTACATTCGTGATTGTTTACACGGCACTAACTAGGTGAAAACATCAGTATTGTCGACTTAAATCATATTTCTAAACTTAAAATACTTACGTGATTTTAAGTTACAGATTTTGATTTTAGATTTTTACAAACACGTCAACAAGGACATTTAAAACAAATGTTCAAGATCATCTTATCCGATCAGTCTTCCAAAGCGCAATATAATATTATATATTAGAGGACAGAGCTTGAGAGGCTCCACACGGCTCTCAGATAACTAGTTACCTTGTGTTGAACGTAAAGTAACGTCTGACGTAACGCAAGAGGGAACGCAAGAGTCGCGACCGCGCGACCGCAGAGCGCGGGGCGCGCGCGGGCGCCGGGGAACCTCGCCCGCTCGCTCCCCGCGCTGTCTTTATAAATTATCTACATAATCATTATCTTGTAACCATAATTATTGCAAAATATGTGCAAAACTGTAAGCGTCTCTTTAGTTTACGATACACTGACTCTTTAAACCTTGCAGCACTTAAAATTGTCTTGCACTTGAGATAATTTTTCACATTTTATGTAAACGAATTGAAAACAACCGGCACACAACTATTCGGTGACATGTTCCATACAAGGTAATGAAAAGCGAAACCTCTCGTCGAGCACACGTTAACGTTATTGCTTCAAGCTTATTACGTATCGCTGATATCAATAGATAGTAGACATAATATAATGAATTACGTGTTGCGACGTGCGGTTTGGGATCTACCCGGCAATAAGCTCTCGATATTTACAGAGTAGTAGAAAATTGACCACTTCCAAAGTTAAATTACAAAAATTTAATGATTCATTAGTCTGTTGTGCTAGAAAAGACAATACTGTCACAGAGGTGTACCGTCGTGAACTGACGGCGACGTCCGGCCAGGACCTCCGTCTATCTAGAGAGATGTCAATCGAAAAATAAACAATACTTCATAATATCTACCTTACTCGGTAAGGGACGTTCGATCTCTTAGTTAATATCATCTTATTGCTAATATAGTGATGTCTTTCAAGTAGCCGAATCGGTAGTACATCGTGGATGAACATTAAACATCATCAACATCGTCAAAATGTAATCTGCAAGAGCAACACTCGTCGAAGCAGTACCAGCCCGCTCGCTATATATGTAGATACAGGGACGGGGGCGCGGCCGGGGAGCGCCGGCCCCCGCGGCTAATGTAATCCGGGGAAGGCAATTACATTAACTAGGTATGTGGAAAGTGCGCGTTACATAAAATGGCTCGATTCTTATGATGCGTACTGAATTAGGACGGAAGTGAATTCTGGTACCGATTTCACAGCTGATTTGTTAAGCTTATATAGATAACGTTGCAAAAATTTCTCTAAACTCTCTTAATCCCGAGGACCGGCGGCAGCCGTCCTCGCATAGCTAGACGCGACCTGCGTCGTTTCGGTACAGTGAGAAGCTTACAAATTGGAACTATTAAAACTATACGGACAAAATTGATATGAATCGGCGTAGCCATTGCTTCTCTTAAGCGTCTATTAAGATACGATAATACTAGCGCGCCCGAGAGCGCGGGCGAGCGGTTCACGTAAATGTATGTAACCGAAGTGTGGACGTGAGGCGGTGCATCGAACGTGTTCGCGTGAGTGAAGCACAAGCGGTGACTGCGCGCCGCACTCCGCCGCTCCACCACTCACTCCACCCACTCACTCCACTCACTACACTCACTCCACTCACTCGCTCCACTCCACACTACACACACTACACGCCGGGACCGGGGACATCTACTTGTGCTATTGCTCGACACCATTTCGGGGAAGTAAAATGATATCTCACAATCGGTAACAAATTATCAAACTTCACAATATTTATAAGTACAGTTCTGTTTTAGAATTTTACAGATAGACAGTGATATTCATCGAATACAAAAATAAGCTTTTAGAGTTTCCTCAATTTTATCCAATACCTTACATTACATCACTAGTGACGAATAAAAAAAGGGCACGCTCGCGAGAACGATCCTCTCCGATCACCGGGAACAGGTCCGCACGCGAACGCAAACCGACGAATGCGAATCGGAACGACAGAACGCGGTGAACGCGCGCGTACATTGGTCGCAAAACAAACTGATCACTAAGCTTCGGCCACGCGAATACAAAACACTCCAGTAAACACGTCGAACGTCTCTAGAACGCGAAGAACTCGGTCCAGGCGGGCGCGGGCGCGCGCCGCCCGGCCGCGGCGCTCTGCCGCCGCTAGACGGGACTAGGGGCGCCTGGGCGGGCTCAGCAGCTCGGGCAGCGGGGCGGGCAGCGGCAGCGGCGCGTCGGCGGCCAGCGCGGGCAGCAGCGCCAGCGCCAGCGCGGGTCAGACGGGCGCCGGCGCCGGGCCCGCCTCGCCGCGCCACGCCGCGCCGCCGCCCAGCACCACGCGGTGCCCGTTGGGCGTCACGGCGTCCAGCAGCACGGCAGTGGCGGCGCCCGACGGCGACGCGGCGCCCGAGCCGGCGCCCGGCGCGTCGTGCGCGCGGCGGTGGCGGCGCCAGGCGTGCTGTATGAGGCGCGCGCAGTATTCCTCGCGCTGGCGCCACAGCGTGGACGACACGGGCTCGTAGCCCACCTCGTCGGGCCGCCCCACCTCCAGGTCGCCGGGGTCTTCGATGGGGTTGCCTTTCCGCGCGAAGAAGTCTTTTGTGAGTGCATCGAGGATGTCGACGCAGAACATCATGTCGCCACGACATATCGGGATGTCCATAGATATAATCTTGTACTTGTTGGGCTTGTGGATCTGCAACGGCGGTTCCAACACGTCCAGAAAGTCTGACAGCTGATCGTAGCGAATGTACTGTGTGCCATCCGGGTCGAACCGCTGCCAGATCTCGTAATACATATCGTAATCGTCGTCCGTGAGACCCTCTTGAACGTCTTCTGTCGCCTATGTAACAATAATATAAAACATCACAATCGGTTCATCATCAGAACTTAAAAAGTTAGGACAAATAAAATATAAGTTACCTGTGAGTAATTCTCTAGAATGACGGCGATGTACATGTTAATAACAATGAGGAAAGAGATGACGAGGTAGGACAGCAAGTATGTGATGCCGATGGTGGCCGAGCCACAGTTGCCGGGGTACCCTCTCTCGTTGTCCGGCAGATCACACTCTTCCTCATTGATGATACCATCCAGTACACCGTCCCATCCGGCTGATGTAGACATCTGTAGAACATCATAAAATATATGTCTAAATGTGCATTACTTTAATTTAAATCACATTACTTGTCAATCAGTCAAGCAGAAAACATTAACGTGCATAAAAAAATTGGATAACTAACCTGAAATAGCAGGATCATACTCTGCACGAAAGTCTTGAAGTTGTAGACGTCGTCGAGACCTCCTTTGTCCTTGACGTGCATGAAGAATGACATGCCGAAGATGGCGAAGATGAACATGACAAGGAAGAGCAACAGACAGATGTTGAACAGGGCTGGCAGTGACATCGCCAACGCGAACAATAACGTCCTGATACCTTTCGCGCCCTTCACGAGACGCAACACACGACCCACCTTCGCCACTCTCACGACTCTTAGTAAAGTCGGAGATACAAAATATTTTTCTATAATATCACTCAATACCAAACCTGGAGACAAGAGTAACAAGTGATTAGCAAATATGAAACATAACATAACATCACGCCTTTTATCCCCGAAGGGGTAGGCAGAGGTGCACACAGAAGTAACAACCACTTTTCACTATTTGTGTTATGAGTCCCATGTAATAGGGGGTGAGCCTATTGCCATATACCGGGCACATTTCCAGACTCCGTGCTACTACTGAGAATTTTTAAAAACCCAGTAATTCTTTGCCCGACCCGGGAATCGAACCCGAGACCCCTTGCCCGGCAGTCGCACTCGCGACCACTCGACCAACGAGGCAGTCTGCATATGCATAGCAAATATGAACTAAAGATAAAATGCAGTATTGATTAGACAGTGAATTGGATACTTACTAAGAATTGAGAAATTGACTACTACGAAATCGAATAAGTTCCAAGGCTCAACGAAGTAATGATAGCGTAAGGCGAACATTTTTAGTAGGCACTCTGAACTGAATATCACGATGAATATCATGTTGAGGTAGTCGAGCACTGTGCTGAAGGTCTCTGACTGCTGGTAGTGGTCCAGCGTCATCGTCAACATGTTCAGCCCGATGAACAACATGATGATCATGTCGAACTTCTTGTCCGTCACTATCTCGAACACGATGGCTTGTGGTCGCCACTGGAACAATCAATATTATGACAATTTAAATATCAAATTTTGTGAAAGTAAAATAGGAGTATCTATTAAGAATTTAAGAAAATATCAATCGATATAATCTGCTTTTGATGTAAACTGACCTTCGGCCTCGGAATAGCTTTCAGCGGTTTCTTAGAACCCATTTTCTTCATGGCATTGTAGTATTTCTTCTGATCTTCAGTCATGAACATCTCGAGACTTCCACCGGCTTTTTTCTTCTGTTCGTTAAAGTTGTCGATGATCACACCGATGAATAGGTTGAGGGTGAAAAATGAGCCGAATATGATGAAGAATACGAAGTACAGGTACATGTAGATGTTCGTCTCTCTTATTGGTTGCCGTCCCACCTGCAAAACAAAAATAAAAATATTATGCGATTTTTATAGTTTTTGTTATGATGGTGTGGTATACATATACTATGCCAGAAAGTTTTGAGCCATGTTGCTCTCACATAAGGCGTAGTAGCTACGTACCTCTCGTGAATCAATAGCATCGTTCATAATCTGTATCCATCCTTTGAAAGTGGCCACCTGGAAGAGGCACAGGTACGCCTTACCCACGTGGTCGAAATTCATCGGCGAGTTTTCCCATGTGTAGTTCTCCAAGATACACGCGTTCCGGTCCGGGATGATCTCGTGGCTTAGTGTTGTGTGGTTTAGATCCACGCACTGGAAATATTAAGAAAATGATTTTAATAAGTTGCAGAAGATTTATCAAATTAAGGAAGAAAAAAATATTTTATAATACACTATACTGACCTTGAAATACTTTCCAGCGAAAAGCTGTACACCCATGATGGCAAAGATAAGCCAGAAGATAAGACAGACCAGCAACACGTTGAAGATGGACGGGATCGCCTGTACCAGCGCGTTTACCACCACCTGCCATATAACACACCGTTACTTACACTGCTCTAGGAGACCACATAAAACGACCATTCATTAGTCTGTGTGCAGTGTGTAGACACTGTCTTTTGTTTAATTGGCGTGCATTTGTTAGTTAGCATTACATCAGTCTTTAAGCTAGAACATTTTCATCGTTAGTAGCTACTGTGCAAGTCTATGTAGTTTGAATGTTGACTTGATTTACTTCTTACTTTGAGTGATCATGTATATGGAACTGGCTGATAATGATATTAGTTAGGTATCTACACAACATGAACATATTTACATTACATCGATACACCGAAGCACACCTGGAAGCAACATAAATATACTACACTACTCTTACCTTGCTCACTAAGTTAGCCATCCGCAATGAATGGAATTAGTAGTAATGCATGCGACTTGCCGCTCGTACGATGAAGATACAAGAAGAAAAAATCTAAGGTGCAGAATATAAATTAGCATTCCAAATTACTAAGTAATTACAAAACTCTAATCTAGCTAATAATAATAAGACCAATAGAAAAAGAGACCAAAACATGGATGAAATCTCTCCTAAAGTAAAACCCATTGAACCATTTCTAAAAGAGGTTTATGACGAACAGTGATGATACTAAGCCATTCAGGGGTGCCACCGACCACTTCAAAATGATTCACTAATTGTTATTTCGATAAATCGACTACTGCCAATGAGTTGGTAACAACTGTTCAAATTAACGATTTAAAACAAATTTAGGTCTGGTGATTGATGCAGAAATATCGAAAAAGGAGCCGTACTCGAACATTGGAGAATTAATATGTTTTTAATGATCTTAGAAGTTGAAATAGAAATGTGAATGTGAAGTGTAGAGCGAAGTGTGTGGTAAATGGATGAGCGATAGGGTGTTCTCGCAGCACAGGGTGGTACGTACCCTCATGCCCTGCATGCGGCTCATGGCTCTGAGCGGGCGCAGTGCGCGCAGCGTTCTCATCGTTTTGAACGCCTGAATGCCGCCGGCGCCACAAAGCGCCGCTACGAAGTTTATAAGCGAGACCTGATGAAATCAAGGGTTGCATATTGAGACAATTTATATTTCAACATTTGATCGTACAAAGTTATTCAGAAGTCTACTGCTGCACCTAGAAAACAGACAATTACATAACAACAATAGATCCCACAACGTCAAACAGGACAATTCCAATTATGGTCGAAGACTCACAACCAAAGTTACAAACCTAGACTGGATTATCATTCGATGATGACGAAGACGAGATGACGCCAACTGCAGAATAACAGACAGGATAAATTGTGACGTATCACTCAATACACACATTTGTACATCGAAGTTTGAGGACGTCAGAGAAATAACGTGGGTTTTGAAACTAAGTGGACAACTTGAAACTTGTTATCTTCAAACTGGATTTATTTCTCTGATGTCCCAAAATAAAGCTGCATCACAGGTTAAGAACAAATATAAAGGTATATGTATATAGGTATAAATATTTTGCTTATATTTGACATCGACAGCAGCCAAGATCATGTGCCATTTTCAGTTGAACCATGTTTCCTCAGTAAATTGAAAACATTTACAGATAAACTTTAAACTGTTGAAAACGGCACTGTCTCGTACGACAGCACAAAGATAGAAGTCGTGTTGGATCATGCACTTGAAAATATCAGGATTTCAAGTCACTCTGTGAAGGCCGATATATAGTTGGCCACAGGTAAAGTCAGGTAGCAGGGATCGTGGGTAGAGAGTCACATAGAAGCGGTTACCATAAACAAACAGTACGACATCGAGAGCTCGAGGCAGCGAGGTGAGGCCGTTCGGAGTTTCCACTGCCATAGACATCGAACAATCAAAGCTGCACGCTTTGAGTTGCGCTGCACATGAATCGCGTCAAATTACATAAACTTTAATATAATAATCAACCTTTTAAATATTTTTTTGTTAATTATCAGGTTAATAAAGCATTGATTCCAGATTTTTATTATTCATTTTATGTTCAGAGCATTTTTGTTAGTAGATAATACTTTTGCTGTTAGTTGTGAGCAAGGTCACGGCGCTATGCTACACGCAGGGAAACAATCAAGGAAAAGGAAAGAAATTTACCGTGAGAAAACGAATGACTGTAAAAACTTAAAACTAATTACCTAAGTAAAATGTAACATCTTTAACTACTCTTAGTACTGAAATTAAGATCATGGAACCAGAAATGATTTGTACTGAAATGAAAGTCCAACAACCCGCGGACATTTTTACATAAACAATACTTTTTTGTTGTTTTTTAATTGTTAAGTAAGATAAATAATAGTTTTACTCAATAGTAGGTAGGTACTTCTTGAAGTAATTAAAAAAAGTTAGTAAGTTAAATTTTATTGGGTAGAATAGTTTCCTTAGTGTGTAGCACGGCGACGAGGACAGTTTATAAGTAGTTAGTATTTTAGTTTACGGATGTGCAGCGCAACGATACCGGCGCAGTGCGCTACTCACGCGCATGCCCTCCCAGCGCGACACGGCGCGGAGCGGCCGCAGCGCGCGCAACGTGCGCATCGAGCGGAACGCCGGGATGTCGTCCGCGCCCGCCATCACCGCGCCGTGGTTTACGAGCGACAACTAACGTCACACCAGGTCATTTATTTTAACATACGTCAAACTTACATCTACATTTATACTTAGTTTACTTTATCATATACTCGGTCTTCACACAACAGCACCTTGAGAAACTGTAGTGGCACAGAAGACCTTCATAAAACACATTATGACCAACCCGGACAAAACCATTATCTTTCGTTCTTTAGTTTAAACGTTGGTCAAATCCTTTGTTATGAATTCTTAGTAAACTAATCTGGAAAGAAACTATTAGTACGTCATATTTTATATAAGAAATAATATCAATTTGGTACATTACCATGACAATGATGAAGTCGAGCCAGCACCACGCGTTTGTGAAATATTTTTGGAAGCCAAGGGCAAGCCATTTGATCAACATCTCAATGAAGAATATGACGGTGAAGATACGATCCATATAATACAAGATGTCCTGAAGGATGGGTCGATGTGGTAAGTTTACGTCTTCTAAAGCCTGGAAATGAAACAGATTTTCATGGTAAATATTATATAGTTAACTTTTTTCAAGTTAATATGAAAGCAACTATAGAAAATATATTCAACAAACTTACCAAAGCCAAACTACTGAGCAAAATCATTGTAATCACAGCCGTTTCAAAGTACGTGTTCTCAATGAGTTTGAAAGTCTTCAACCGTAGCATGCCCCAGCCTTGCCAGAAGGGAGACTCGTCGTCGCCAGCGAGGAATGGAAACTTCGCGTAGCACGGTTCTGGGCAGCAGTCAGCGGGACTGTCGTCAACGACTTCTTCGTCTGCTGCTACTATGATGTCTGTTTTGCCCAGACCTCCATCTAACTTCCCATCTTCTTCTTCTTCAACCATTTCTAGAAAAGAAAGTATCAATTTCAATTAGTAAATAGTTCTATCGCATATTATACAGTTGTTCTTTTGTCATGAAACTAACCTTCTTCTAATCCTAATTCTTCTTTACTGGCATCTTTCTTCTCTTCGCCATCTATCGTGTCGGCTGAACCTTTATGACTTTCATCCTTGAATGATCTGATTTTGTGACTGCCGTACGACTTTTGACTTATTGTGTCATCGTCCTAGAAAGATATTTCGTTAGTACGTTACACAGAAAATATATATATTTTGGTTACATGAAAGGGGTTGATTAAATATTTACCTGTATAGGGTACCCATGATGATTTAATTCACAATCTAACCGGTTGTCTCTATGATTATCTGTTATCGCATTTATATTATTTAACAAAATTTTTCCCTTTTTGTATTTATTGTCACCTGAAAGTACATGATTAGTATAGCGCAATGTATGAGTTACGAAATCAAATTGTATCAAATGTATGTTTGGAATGCTATAGTTACCTGGTATAGTGAATTCCATACCATCACCTATAGCTACTTCTACTTGGTCTTTTAGTTTCTTGTCTTTGTACAATACGGCGTCGTCCAGGTCTGTACCAAGTTCCAGTTCGTTGTCGACTCGCTCTGAGGAGACACAGCGGCCACACAAAGCCGCCTTTAAGCCTACATGTCGCACGATGTGTCCACGGTGCGTTCACGGAGAGGCCACACGACGACCAAGCATAGAAATGAGACCAGGACGAATCGACTTAGTTAAATTCGTCAAAAAATTATATCACATACTGGTATTATTACGCATTTAAATCCTCTGTACAACATGGTCGGTGAACACAAGAATGAGCCAAGAATTTATTATGTAAATCTTCGTGCTGACATTAAAAGCTTAGAAACTTAATGTAAACAACTGATTTTTTGAATGACAATGGAATATACATCTTAACACACATAGTAACAAGGTAAAATATTGTTAAGACAACATCAAAGATGCAATTCACGGTTACAGAACAATGATAGGTAGATAATACAGGTACACATAAACGGATAACATTTACGTACAAACAGTAATCATGCATAAACACACAAAGCACACATGACAGGGACAGTAATAATGATGACGAGTCGGAAAGCGGTTGAGTAATTACCTAATTAATTGATAATTTAACATTCCCTGGTAATTTTCCAAAAGAGACAAGTGTCATAAGTTGTTATAAGTCTTCGGTTGCTATTCAGTTTTAATTTTAACGTTGCCCAACACTAGGATTTTCTCCTGTGTAGTGGGTTCGTTGACAAACATACAAGTTCACATAATATAAAAAGAAATAACAATTTGTGGAATCACACATAGAGTTGCTCCGTGCGGGAATCCAACTACACGTTGCGTGGCAGCCTGTTGCCCAGCCACCGGGCCAACCGTGCTGTTAGCTGCAGGGTTGTTAGTTGATAGAATAACGTATCGAAAAATAACAAAAGACATTCCGTAACGGTTTCCCTTGTACGAATCATCTTATTTGATTTATCGTGAAAATCGTCTTTTTGATTGTTTCCGATTACCCAATGATGTAGTTTGAGTGATCGATTCTTCCACAAACATTTGTAATTACAGTTAATAATTTTTTAGAGAAATAGTTCTGGGTCACGTTATTGTAAGCGAATCAATATTTATTTATATTAAACGTTTTAATAAAATAAAATAAAACTTACAACGCCGATGCAAATGCTATTAACGCGGTAGATATTGGAACATTTATACTTAGGGCAAAGGTAAAACGACTTCGACTATATGAATAAAGACAAAGTACAGTGATAAATGAACACAATAGTAATGAAAGGGACAGATACATAGATAGATAAAAAACAGAAAACTAACAGTAATACGAGGACTCAAAGACACGACATTTATACAAAGGGTCTGCATTTCTACACTTGGATCGCTAAGGCGCAGGCAACGCGCTGTGGTCACAAACACCAACACGCAATCCAAATATTTATTACATTCGATACACAAATCCATGCTATTCCATATTATAATTACACATAAATCATGCTACAACACTAATTGCAATATTTAACGCAGTTATTTTTACATTTTGATATATTTCTTTGCTTGAATTATTCATGTTATTCGATTGATTGCAAAAATTATTAGTTATTTAGTTTTTTTTTTGATAAAAACATTGTGGTCGATTTTCCATCAACCACTGGAATGAAGGTGAGTTTCTGACATTTACATTTTCGATTCGTTTTCAAGCATACTTACGTGTGAATATGACGGCAATTATTTTCTGTACTTTCTTGAAAGCGAAACGAAAATTTTACTTCGAAACTCACTCTAATTATAGTGATATAGATATCAGAATCGTACTGATGTTAGAACAAAGTTAAAACTTTGGGTATTCAAGGATTAGGAAACATTTTTTTTACAAAAGCGAGGACAATAAAGACTGTATACATATTTATCTACAATACAAAATACATAGAGGTATAACGACATGCCACAACATACTGGCAGGACACACATCTTACCGGGAGCGTGGATCGCAATCTGATTGGTCAATTTGTTCTTCAGTAGCTTCATTACGTCGGCTACGTTACGTTTCACCCAATCAATGAACCTCGATATTCTGTTGAAGGCCTCCGCTATTTTATTGGTATCCTGATCAGCGGTTGGTGTTGATAAACTCGATGAACCAAAATTGGACAGTAACAGGGCCAAGAAGAGGTTGAGTACCTGAAATATGATTTGTTTAGCCAATGTGTCGACTTGAAGTTTATGTTGGTATATTATTTTTTGGAGATACGTACCACAAGATTGCCAATGACGACTGTAGCCAGGAAGAATGGTATACAAGATACGTCTCCGACCAACATACAGTCCCACATACTCTCAATCCATTCTCCGCAGAGCACTCGGAATACAATCATGAAACTGTGCATGAAATCCGTGAAATTCCATCGCGGGAGGTCACCGTCCGGGAAACGGTCTACGTAATCTGTGCATACATACCAACACATTAGTATATCTATGATCAACAGCTAAGATTTGTCAAATTAATTATTACACATTTTGTTACAAAAATATCTCCTCTTTACTTATTATAAGCCTCGGTCTCGTGTTCAGAACTAAGACATCTATGTGAAAGACAACCACAACACACCACGATACAATATAAATATCTAGATAATTATATGCGAATATTGTATAAATATTTGTAAATAAATACATAATATAAGTAAAGAGATATATTTTCTTATTCTGCTTTAAATATATCAATAGGTATATAAGCAATTTATTATTCACAAGCAATACAAATATCGCAGTATGCATAATCAAGCCTTGCAATGGTAACATCTTTTTTCTTTTATTTGCAAATTAGCCCAACAAATATAAATCGTATACTTGATTGGAATACTGCGATTTACAAAGCTCATTTAAATAGTGCAATTGGCTATATTGTGTTCTAATAGACTATAATTGGTCTAAAATTCTGTGATGCTCCTAAAGGTAGCTACGTCATGCGGTTCACTATGCCATGAGCCTAGAGTATCAAGCTTTATAACATCAACCACATACTTACTATAGTAACGGCATGCCATTAAATAGTACTATAGAGTATTAGAGACAAATGTAGCGCTAACGGAAGGCATAGTAAACGTAAAAATTGAAAATGTTTAAAGAAAATTATGTATAAAGGAAACGAGAAGTGGCTAGCGTACTGTCTCACAAGTGAGGCGCCTTTTCCATGGGGCTTTTACAAAGAGCTGTACAAATCTTTAAGGGCTGTCTAACTTGGAAGGGGACACATCGAATCTTACCAATTGTCTAATGAGCACAACAGTGTGACGCACATAAACACAATATTCACTATTCAAACAGCGACGGCGCGCCCCTGTTAAAGTGTGGACTAAGGGAAGTAATTTAGACCAGGGCCGCTTAGGATCTGTTAGCAGTGTATGTTTCGGATCGTGAATTCTGTTGTTAATGGTGTTTTTACTTGATCTATGTTATGTTCTTTGTTCTATCGGATTGAATGCTGTACGATGAAAATTTTGTGACTAGGTATAGAAGTGTGCAATCATTAACATTTTTAATTTAGTTAAATGTTTGAAAAGAATCTGTGCATTGACATTCCATCCTCTTCCATTTGCTTCAACTGAAGAATTTATTGTTGTGCTAACATTCCTGAGAGTCTTTCATAGACTGTTTGAAAGTAATTTTGTCATGATAGTTTCATCCACGCTTTAACAGATTATGTCACGCGAAATATACTTCAACAGTTGTGTCCGCGATTATTGTAGATATCTTTCAGAGTAAATTGCTAACAGTTCATTGAAACAGAACATAATAGTGACTGAAAACGAGCGTTCGGCTTAGACTGTAATTTAAATGTTTTCGTAAGATAATGGACTATATGAACGACCAGCGATTGTAATGTAGCTGTTGAAATATATCAGTAGCGGTACAGGGCACGGCGCCGCGGCATACCAACAGTCAACATCTCCAATCAAACACCAATGTACATGCAACACTCCCACCAATTACACTTACCCACGTAATTTTTCCCGAATAGTTGCATACCCATCACCGCAAATATGAAAATAATGATGCACAATACGAAGGTCAGGTTGCCCAAGGCACCCATTGTCCTACCCATTATGGAGATGAGTAAATTAAGTGTCGGCCATGACTTTGCCAATTTGAATACTCGAAGCTGCAATTACAAATTGTGATACAAGGCGTCACACAAGCTCGCTTACCGGCGCTTCACCTATGCTACTGCGGAACCCTTCCACGACCCTCAATCACTCACTGTGTCTGGCGAGCAGTGCGTGTGTGAGTGATTGGGGGCCCAACGTTAGCAAATGTGTGCTCAGTACCTATCGATGTGCACAGACTTATCTCTGTATGAGTGGGATTTATGTTAGTTGTAAAAGTGAGAGCTTTTGGATCGATAACATTTTGATCAACTTCCATTTGTCTAGGTTCTAATTCAGTGCTTGTCTCTGTAACGACATAGATCCCATCAGTAGTCGACCTGATGCATCAAAGTACCCTTCGTAAGCGAAGCTGCAAGTCAAATCTATGTTACTCGATGCAAAGCTTAAATAATTATGATCTGAAGCTGCGTGGCATAGCTTTATAACGTGGCTCGTCTCAGGCTCGCCTGCGTTTCCGAGCCACATTCCGTGTTATAAAGCCACAGCGAGGAACATCAGTCCTTCATGAAAATAATGTTGAATCAAGCCCAGTGTAAAGATTTCTTTGTGTGAAGCTGAATAATTAATAATGAAGCTTAATTCATTAATTAGAGATGCTAAATTTTCTTTTAAATTAGAACCTGTGTAGTTCTTGCCAAACAACTGCATCCCCATCACCGCAAATATGAATATAATGATGCAAAGTACAAAGGTCAAGTTCCCTAAAGCTCCCACCGTCCTACCCATTATGGATATTATTAGGTTTAGCGCCGGCCAAGACTTGGCCAGTTTAAATACACGTAGCTGAAAATATTTCACCACATTTATACATAACTTGGATTAACATTAGTAACAGTCTTATTAGTACGAATGACAGTGAAGTTGGTAAAGGTGACCAAATTAACGATGATTTAAAAGAAAATATAGAACATAATAGTTACTAATATCAAGCATGAATAAAATATGTAGCAAATGAATACCTCCAAATAAGGGTAAAAGAAGAAACACTTGAAATTAAAGGTGGCAGATGAATGGAATCGGACGATGACATTTTGTTAGTAACAGATAGTATAAACCAACAGTAAGAATAATACATACCAAACGAAAGGAACGCAACACTGACAAACCCTGAACACCTTCCAATCCCAACTCCAACAGTGATAAGGCCACAATAATAAAGTCAAATATGTTCCATCCTTCTTGGAAGTAGAACTTTGGGCTCATAGCTACTAATTTCAACATGGCTTCTATTCCGAATGTAGCAGTGAAAAACTGAAAATAAATGCACAATTAGAAATTGTATTTCTGAGGTAGACACGTTCTTAGATTATTCTTTTGTAGACGAATGCTCGTGAAATATTAGTGTGATACTCACATAGTTGCCACTTTTGAGCGCCTTTTCCATGTCTTTGTCCATGTCGTGGTGGTCGAGCGCCATGAACAGCGTGTTGACTACGATACAAAGGGTGATGAACAACTCCACGAACGGATCGAACACCAACAGAGCCACGTACTTCTGAAACTCCAGCCACAACCAACAGCAGTCCCACACACAGAAGAAGTCTATCGCCTTCATCACGCACTCCAAGAGCTTCTCCTTGAACGTGGGCCCATCCTCATCGTCTTCCGCTGTTGGGAAGTAGTACACTGACACTGTTGCGTCCCGTTTACCACCAGTGTGCGTGTGTGTGTGTTAGAGAGAGAGAGAAACAATTTTTGTTAGTATTCGCTCATTATTTCTTTATCATAACAATCAAATTTGATTCCAATAAAAGACTGTTGAATTTAGATTGTATTTGATTTATTTCTTCGCTAATTCATTCTTTTATTGGAACTTACAGTCTTACAATCTAGATACCAATATCCATATTTTTTGTTTTGCTGGCTGTCATTTATCTATACAATGATGTAAGGGTTGCGCAAACTCGTGGCACTTGGTGCTGTTTGGAGATACTCTACAAGAATATCAGTCACACCACCGTGCCAGGTAACCTCGTGCAAATCAAACTCAAACATTACTAGCGGTGAAATACTCGGATACTCTCGAATGCTTTCAAGCATATTTCGCTTAACTACTTGAAATGCTCATGGATGATAATTGAGCTCATCTGTTCAATTTTGACTCCCGCCGACCAAAAAATATGAATATCGTGACTATCCATAGAGAGTGATTAAAGCAAAACACTGTAGCTTTTTGCATGATATTTACAATTTAATTATATATTAATTTTTTGCATGACATCTTAGGTCATGGTTATATTAAACTCTAGTACAAATAAACAAAATCTAGCGAAACACGTGCAATCACAGTGCATGCAAGGAGGGACGTCATTGCCTCCAGTGGGTGCATAATGCGAACGTAAAATGTGCAAAAAGCTACTAAATTACATTGGATATGAATACGACAACAGTGTAACACATGTTAGTGTAATCAACAGTGCAGGATAATGTATGTAGGCAAAGTAGGATGTAGAGGCAACTACTGTTCAATACGTGTGTGGCCAGTCGAAGAAAAACTTCAATATATAAATCTGTTCTGATTATTTCCACGTTCAGTATGTTTTCGATAGTGATCCAAAAAATGGTTGTGTAGCACAGTGGTGCTACACAACCATTTTACTTCAAACTGTGCAGCTTTTTCTTCAACTAAGTGCGTGCGAGTGCAATATTTATTCTATGCCTTGGCTCATCGCCTATAAATGACATCCACAAATGGTCTCATTTTGCCAATTATGCTTTTTTGTTGCATAATGAGCAAATACCTGTCAAGTGTGATCTGTTAGTGTTCGTGTGGGTTTAGTTCGTATTTTGTTTATTTAACTGTAGGTTTATTAAGCAAGTTAAACATCGAACGTTGATAAAATAAATGGTAATAAAGAGAGCGACTTTGGCATTAAGATTAGTGTGTGGTGTATTGTCGTACCGTTCTGATCGCTTGCTCGACTCTGGCGGCCGGCTTGCTCGATGATTTCATTCAATACCATTACATCTGTAACATTTCAGGCAACACAATAAGAAATTAGACTAAATACTCTTTGACCTTGAAACAATTTTAAGTGGGATTTTTTTAAGTTAATCAATTATTCTGAAATAAACCTTATTAGAAGAAGTTACAGGTAATAATTAATTGCCTTATCTTTTAGATATTGTATTATACCTCTCATGTCCACTACGTTTGGTTGTTGCGAAGATTCAATGAAGGGATTGTCTGTCGATGGTTTCAATACTTTCCCAGCTTCGTCTGTACATTCAGTCGTGCTCATTTCCTGAAACAATTAGTAATCAGTAATTAGTATCCAGATATTACTTGACGATATGTTTACGGTTGATTAGAACAAGATATTCAAGCTTTATCAGTTCAAGTACTTGGAGTTAAGTCTCTTCTCCAAGAACAAGAAAGAAGATAGAACAGATCTTTCTTAACAGTGGGATAATTATTGGCTGATTATAATGAATGTGGTTAAAACAATAGATCTTAACTTACATATTCTCTAAGTGGCCTGGACGCTAACGAGAAGTCCTGGCCGGGTAGTGGGTAGGCGTGTGGTTGTGACGTCACGCTGTGGTTTCTCGACGCTGAGCGGTTCCTAAGGCGCGCCTCCTTGGTCTGCGCCTTACCACCGCCCAGCAGGTCGCCATGCGACGTGTACGACAACCGCGACTGATGCGACGTGTATGACGAGTGACGAGATCCTGGAGTATGACATAGAAGGTGACGGGTTAGTTGATAAATATTTAACGATAAGTGTTAAACAGCATTAAAAAGGTAAAAAAATAAGTTTTTCTTCATTTAATAGCGATGATGCGTTTTGTATTACCAATCAATTTAAATACACATAAGTAAGGGCTTCGGTTTGCCTCGAAGTTAAGCGGGCATTACACAAAAAATGCAGCTTACCTAAATTAGCGTAGTAAACTGGTATAATGATAGCACCGTTCTCTTCAGACATGGGGGTGACGGCGTTCGAGTCGTCAGCGTAAGGCAGGTGTTCCTGAGCGTCCAGGTACGTTGACAGCACCAGCGGCTTGCGGTCCGCACCCGGTGGATACCGCGACCGACCGTTCGGCCGCAGCGCCATCTGGTGCGAGCCCCGAGACCCTCGACGCAAATTGAACGGCGAGCCAGGCAGTGATAACGAAGCCTGTGCCCATACCGACAATTCAAAACACTGACACACATCCACAATAACAATACATCATCATAATTCAATTAATTACATTTCAACTTTCTCTTTATAATACCTCTATATTTCAATTATCAATTTAAGTATGTCCTTCATTTTCATTTACATATTTTTCCTCAATTCAGATCGAGTAGCTTTAATTCATGAAAACTATGACGTTGTTCACCATAACAAACTATTGAACCACTATATCATGGATTCTATATCAAACTCTATTTGAACCGGCTGCAGAGGCTTTGACTTTATGTTTTTGATTGAAGTAAGAACTCATGTAACTGTTATGTTAATGATTTATTTACTTTCATGTGCTGATAAACAATAGCAAGAAAAATAAAGATAGAGGAGATAGAAAAGATAAAGAATAATGAAGATAAAGTAAAAGTTTGGTGCAAATAATGCTCTATTTGGTTAATTAAAGGGCGAAAATAAGATTGTAGTCTGAATACAAATTTAAATAATATGAATAATTGCAAAAGAAAGTGGAAGATACGGGTTCCCACTTACAGTAAGAGGTTGAAGAGCTAAATAGAGAAAATAAAAGTGGAGGTAATCCTATTGTACAGGAAGAGGTAGGGGAGCACAAACACCAATGAGGATTGAGGACAAACCTGTGAGCCCTCGCGCAGTGGCCCATATGGTAACTGGCTGATTTTATTTATGCGTTCAGGGTGGGGGACCTTCAATACACAAACAAAATTTCGAGTTTATTACATTTAAAGAACTTATTACGATCAAATATCTAGCATCCAACAAATAGGATAAAAGGACGGAGAAATAGGCTATGTCATATTACACATATTACGAACAAAAACAAACCAAATGGCATACATTTAAAACTGAACATACAGCTTAGAAGCGAGACTCGTGAGAGATACAAAATTACTCTGTGCCACGAGATTCCAGTCGAGGTCTACGGGTAATGTGACACTAGCTTTCAATGAAAGTATAAATAAAATGCCTAAGAATATTACAAATATTTACAATAAGAATTTTCCTTTCAGGCTTGCATCCATGAAGAAAAAGTATAAGGATGGAAAACAAAAGTAAGGATGCTGTATAAAACTCTTATTGTAGAACAAAATACGAAAAGAAGTAGCAATGATATAAATGAGTGAAAGCAATAGTTAGTCAATTAACTTTGTTTATAAACACATGAAGTATTGTGGGGGTTCACATGCATATTTGCATACGACTATTTCATAGTCCTATCGATTTACTTCATTTAATCTACATCTATAGTCATGACGACTGTTCCTTTGTTCGTCCAAATATTGAAGCCTCCGCATGTCGCTAATCGAAATTGAGGAATTAAATGTTACTTCAATATTAATGTAAGTTTTATGTTTAATTAATATATTTTGACTGAACCTACCTCTTCATCGTCGATACGTTCAGTACGCCCGCCCGGTCGTTAACACTCATATTGCAAAAGAAACAATCTACCATGACAATAGACTCATTCGCTCCAATATTATTTCTTATCGTTCCTAGCTCAAGTCTTGTACAAAGTAGGTACAGAACATAGTTGCTGCTATTAATTAACTCATCCCATTTATTTTATTTGATATTATGTGGTGACACTGGAGAGTATTGTTACATCTATTAAGAAATATTATTGGAGATCAACTGTAGAACTAAAGTGAACTACAGTGCATCATTCAATGAGCAAATATGCAACTTCTAGGAACCATGCTAATTATATTTAACGGAATTATTATTGGTTATATAATGAAATAAAATAACATTTCAAATCAAATGTTTTTCGTGCTGCTAATAAATGTATTAAAACATAAAATAATGATCTAATTGAGGAAATATGTAATGTATCATCTAGTTTTGTTTTTTTTTTCAAAGCATCTATCTGTGCTGTGCAGTCATGGTGTTGTCGAGGCCTAATGTGTGGTTTCGTATCGAACCAATGAAAATACGTTTGAATGATTTTAAGAGCACAGATAAATGTTAAAACACAATGTTACAGACACATCAAACTGAGAATAGAGGGAACAAGACAGACCATGTAACTAATACGCATGCTTCAAGACAAAAGATCTGATAATGGTAGAGGATCATGTAGCTTTACAGTACAAAGATAAAAATAGTCTCTGCAAATATTTAGATGGAAGAAAGAAGTTTGTAGAAAATCTAATAGGACAAATCTAGACATTTAGTTTCATCTGGATATTTGCACTAGCGTTCAAATAATAGAGGACATCACCGGCAAAAATAAAATGTTGGAAGCTTAGCGTAAAACACAGAATAATAAAATGGTTCTTTTCAACTTGAGTAACTGGGAGTGCTGAATGATGATGACAGTGACAAGAGTGGAATTAAACCTTCTGTCCGAGAAGATAAAGTCTATTTGCATTTAAGCAGCGTGTTAGTCTTACAATCAAGTTGAAAAGATACTGCTCGACTGACAATAATTCATTTCTTCAATACACAGTTGTAAACTTAAACATAATTAATTTCACATTATTAATTCAGAAAGTAAGTAAATTTAGTCTTATTAAATAAATATTTCGAAGGTTAAGTAAATAGAATAGAACGCGACTGATATAAAAAATGTGCATTGATGTTCTAATGTTGCCGCGAGTACAACAAACGAAGGTCGCGGTCAATGACAGGAGATGTCAAACATAGTTATTGAGTCGCTGGATACATTAATATAAGGGTCGCAGGAACCATTGTCAGCGAGTGGGAGAGTGAGGCGGCGCATACTCACCATGCTGACCTTCCTGGGGCGGCGTGTGTCGTGGTGCGGGTCGGTGGCGGTGGGCTTGTGCGTGGGCTGAGTGCTCACCGAGTCCTGGAAGGGGTCGCTACGGAGGGACATGCGCTCGCGCGTATTGTCGTCCTGGTTGCCGCGCTCCTGGTTCACGAACAGCTCGTAGCTCTGACACGAGAAGTCGCTGGGGGACTTAGCAGGATGCGCCTCAGCGTAAGCCGCCGCTTGCGCCGCCGCCGCCGCCTCCCGCGCATGCGCCTCGCGTGCTTCCGCCTTGTCTGCTCGCGCTGCCGCTTTTTGCTCTGCTTCCTGTTGTAGCCGACCAATATCGTCATGTTAGCAATTATGAGGAACATCGAAATACCTATATCAAGACCTTTCATTTGAAGTGGATACTCTAAACAGTTATCTTCATATATTCTTCTAGAAATTACGCTAATGGGTTTTGTATTTACCCTTAGAGCTTCCTCTTCGGCCTGTTCCTCTTCTTCAGCTTTCTTCTGCAACTCGTCGTATGACATGGCGACGATGGCCAAGATCAAGTTGACGAGATAGAAGGAGCCCAAGAAGATGATCACTACGAAGAACAGCACGTGCCATGATCCCGCTGACCGCAATACCTACAAACATTGACTTGTCATTAGACAGTATAGATAAGTCCAATATCTTCAAACCATCAAGTTTTGTATAAAATATAATAATTATCATAGGACGTTGTACTGAAATTAGAAATGAATTACAAAACTTTATGTGAATTCATCATAAAAGGTTTAACAACATAAATTATCCTTGATGTTTCGAAATGAAAATGTTATTATGAACATAACATAACATCACGTCTTTTTATCCCCGAAGGGGTAGGCAGAGGTGCACATTACGGCACTTAATGCCACTGTACAATGTAACACCCACTTTTCACTATTTATGTTACGAGTCTCATGTAATAGGGGGTGAGCCTATTGCCATATACCGGGCACATTTCCAGACTCCGTGCTATTACTGAGAATTTTTAAAAACCCAGTAATACTTTGCCCGACCCGGGATTCGAACCCGAGACCCCTTGTCCGGCAGTCGCACTTGCGACCACTCGGCCAACGAGGCATGTTATTATGCTAAGTGTAAATTACATAAATGATGACGTCATTAGGATTTTGGAAAGGTCCCATGTGAAATATACGTTTCAACATTCGATTTCAATCACCATGTCCAACGAACCACTTACCAACTGATAGAGGTTCTCCCAATAATCCTGTGTCATAAGTCTGAAGGCTGAGAGGAACGCCCACCCGAAGGTGTCGAAGCTCGTGTATCCGTAGTTGGGGTTCGGACCGTAGCCTTGCAGACAGACATATCCGGGTTCACATTGACTGGAAGCGATATATATTATTAGAACGTTGACAAATAAGGGTTTCTTAGGTATGTTACAGTGTTGTTGTTTATTTTTGTTTGACTTGGAACAGTGATGCGTAGAAGGTAGAAAAAGAGAGTTTGTAGTCGAGTCCTTTGTCCATTGCATTACATTGATATTTTATTCAAGCTCGAGAACAATATCAGTAGTTTTACAATTTTTATCATAATCCTCCTTACCCAGCTCCTGATGAATTTCCACAAAGTGGATATTCCCCTCCATCCCCATACCAATTGGCTGAAATAAAAACGAAAATGATTAAATATACATTCAACATTTAGGTTACTCAAACTAAAATATCTTTATCTCCAAAATATTCTGAATGCGACTTTATTTCTATGCGACTCTATTTAAGATAGAATTGCTTTCTGGTAAAAAAATGGTCTTACTCTCATTCTGGCAAAACCTCTCCCAGTTCTCATCGGTGAGGTTCCCCCAGGAGCCGTCTTCTGGGAACACTTTTATACATTTTTGCGTTAACACTCCCATGTAAATCTGTAGGCCCATGAGCGCGAACACAGATAGTGAAAACATCGTCAGAATTATCACATCTCTCAGATTCTTCACTGACTCTATGACGGCGCCCACGATAGTCTTCAAACCTGTTCGACAAAACCTCCTTTCATATTACAACTTCTTATTTATTCACCTAATTGAAAACTACGAAAAACCTTTAGTAAACGTCAAATCTCTAGTTAATTTTGCTGTTAAAACAAGTGAAACACGAAATATCTTAAGTGTTTTTAACGGTATTCGTTGTTATATATTTCACTTCTAAGAAAAAGTAATCTAATTAATTATCTAAGGTCTAATTAGATACATTTAGAATCTACATAAAAAGAAGTACTATATAATTAACATCTAGATTAAAATGGAAAAATAGGTCTGACTATAAAATAGTGTAAAATATATTTTTGAAATGATGGGGCTGTTAGATACAGACTTGATTGTCTCATAGTCATTCTGGTTATCTCATATATAACTTACATATATATGAGTTTGGTTAATTTTACTCTATTTTTGTTAGACATGTAAAGTTTACCCGGAATGATGGCCACAGTCTTCAGCGCTCGGAGTACCCTGAACGTTCTGAGAGCGGCCAAGTTGCCGAGATCTATGCCCATCGTCACATAACTGGAAACAGACACCCACAAAAACAACATCTACGTTAATATACATCACTACAACACTACTCACAAATACTCTAAGTAAATAACTCATTGTTCCTATGAATGTATTCATTAAACAGGAAACATTTTGTTCTTTATGTCTTCAATTATTTACTACAGTTAAATCTGTTATTCGCCTGTAATATCTTCGTATTTTTTTTCTCTATATCAATACAATATTTTCTATTAAAAAACTATAAAATGACACATCAATATATACCGATATATAATCTACAATTCAACGATTTTAACATTCTACATAATTCAATAAAATTGTCTACTACTCACGCTAAAGCTATAACTACGAAGTCAAGCCAATTCCATGCATCTCTAAGGTATGTGAATGGCTGAAGTATGAAACCCCGTGCCATTACTTTCACCGCTGATTCAAACGTGTAGATCCCGGTAAAGATAACTCTGGAAAAATTCACCTCCACTGAGGAATGCCACTCGTAAAATAATAAAACATTTCTATAAAATGGAGATACAGTATCAAAGTTAGCATCTCAACTTGTACGAGATGGTAAGTAAATGTATGAACAAAATATTTATTCTAATTATATATGTACGTACAGTAATATAATCTATATGTATAATAAATGTGAGTAATTATATATCTAAGTTCGATAAAGTATATGTAGTAATAAAATATATGTGATATGTACAAATAATGACTGTAGTAAATAGTTTAGTGTACAATTACTGATTTGACTAATGGAATTATTGATTTTAGTTTGTAATGAGTCTGAAAGTCGTCACACATGTCTTTCGTTAATTTGATGTAAAATTAAAAAAATGGTGTCTAGTTATATTCAGTACAAATTATGCACATGAATTTTGGTCGTTACAGCCAGGGAAAGTTAATATAATATTCTAAACGCCTGCCTAAAGCGATTTAGGATAACTATGTATAAAATATACATGTTTTATTGTATTAATAATGTTTTCCAATAATTTACTATAAACAATGTCTAATATAATTTACGTCCGTTTCTAAATATTGATTATATCAATTGGAAAACTAGTTGAAACTAACAATTTTGAAACTAGCGTGCACTCTACTAATTCTAGAACCTAATAAAGGATATGTTCTCTCGTCCGGTGGTATTTCAAAATTGTAAATTGTAATTCGTAATCGAATTAATCTAACTTAGATGTTGAAAAAGGAATGATAATAGAAGTTATACTCACTCTGTACTTTCGACTGTCGGGGTCGTAGGCATTATCATAAGAATACAGTTCACTAAAATTGTCGTAATGATAAACAACGAGAACAAAGGATGTACTAGAATGTATATCGCAACTCTTCTTATTGGGTTGAAAGGGTCTAATATCCACAGGGCGTTGGTTGCCGAAAACCTGAAGATATCTTTACCCTTGCTTATAACTACGAATGTCTGAAACAAATAATGAAAAGCTTAGTATAAAGTATTCAATTGATTTGTAAAATCTATATTTGTGTAGCGGTACCAATTTTTATGGTTATTCTATCTTCTATATATATAAAAAGGAAGTCGTGTTAGTTACATTATTTTTTTGCATATTGCGAGCAGATGGATCACCTGATGGTAAGCGATCAGCGCCACCCATAGACACCCGTTTTAACTCAAGAAAGGCTAGATTTCCCGAAAATCTTACGAAAAAAATCGGGGTTGCATGTAAAAAGTCGCGGGGAAAAGCTATTGTTTAATTATTTTCCATACTAAAGAAACCAAAGTATTTTAGAAGTATCTATAGACATTTCCTATCATAATTCGTTATTGATTACAAACAAGGTTAAAGCTAATAATGTTTTATTAGTAACCTATTAATTGGTAAGTAATTACTTCTAAGAAAAGCTGGTTTCGGTGGATCCTAATTTAGAAACCTAAATTATATTTCTGAGAAGAAAATATCATCGGCGATCCATTCTTGTAAGTCTTCTATCTACCTATATACATATTATATATCTATATAAATATATATATGCATAAGTTACATTATTATTTACTTTAACAATTACATATAGGTACTGGCAATATTTTTCTTCAATGTTTGTTATTCATTGTTGGTAAAAACCCATACTAAATTTTTTTGCAAATACGACTGCTAAATATGTGATATAATATTGATATTGAATGCGAAACCTGTGTTGGGGAAGGTTCACATACACATGACACCCAGACCCGGAAAAACTATTTATGGATTACACAAATATATATATTAACGTATACGTATTTAATTAGGCAGCTATATATAATACTTATATAATTTTATATATAGCTTTTATATGATTTTTTTTTAAAACGTTGCCCCACACTAGGATTATCTCCTGTGTTGTGGGTGCGTTTACAAACATACAAGTTCACATATACATGACACCCAGACCCGAAACAACAATTTGTGGATCACACAAAGTGCCCAGCCACCGCACCAACCGTGCAGTCAGTCATATTTTATATATAGCTATAATTTTAGTAAGTACTTGTTGAGTAATTTAAATTAAAACATTGTTATCGCACTTATTGTTCACTCACTCTAATCTCTTAAACAAGATAATTTTTGCATTCGGTAGTCATCATTTGAAGAATATAAATGTAGATAACATTTGAGGAGTCACGTTTATCACACATATGACTGTTGCACCAATATTGCATTGCTATCAGCGTGTCGTAGAGTGCTGGGGCAGGACTTTGACTCTCTTTAAATCTGCAGGTAAAACGTACATTATAAAGTTTACTATCTCATGTAGATAGATAGACAGATAATGCAGTAATAAAGGACGAAAAGAGTTTTACTATATGAATTAGTTTTGTATCCAACTACTACTTTTTACTGGGTACTTTTTCTACGAAGTAAAATATTTTTTTTTTACGACATAAGCCGGTGAACCAGACGGATCACCTGATAGTAAGCAATCGGCGCCGCCCATGGTCACCTGAAAGACCAAGGTGTTACAAGTGCGTTCCCGGCGTTTTGGGAATTGGGAACTTGAGGATTGTGGAGGATTCGACGATTGGGAAGACTGGGGAAGGGAAGTAATTAGGTTTCCGGTAACCTCACTCACACGACAAAACATAACATTGTTTCACGTCAGTTTTCTGTGAGGACGTGATATCACTCCGGTTGAGCCCGCCAATTCGTGCCGAAGCATGGCTCTCCCAATAAAAACGAGAAATCTATATGGGAACACAACCTTTTTAATACAGTTGTAAGTGATAACGTTGAGCGCTCGATTTGTGTACCCACTTTATATGTGCCTATAGCAATTTAAGCACGTGAATCTGGTCTTCTTCCGAGACCAACTTGTACAAAATGTGAAGTTTATATTCTCTTAAAAATGACTTTTTGTCGTAATGAGAATAAATGGTAATGACTGCCTTGTTGGACGAGTGGTCGCAAATGTGACTGCCGGGCAAGGGGTCTCGGGTTCGATTCCCGGGTCGGGCAAACTATTACCTACTGGGTTTTTAAGAAAAGTAGCACGGGGTCTGGAAATATACCCGGTATATGGCAATAGGCGCACCCCTTATAACATGGATCTCATAAGATAAATAGTGAAAAGTGGGTGTCACACTGTAGGTACAGTGGCATTAAGTGCTGTGATGTGCACCTCTGCCTAACCCCAGCGGGGATAAAAGACGTGATTTTATGTTAAAAAACAAAAACACTGATAATGTTTTATGTTGTTTAATTACATTGATAAATAAAGCAGATAGTTGTAGATACATATGAAAGTCAGCTATTTAAGTTTTTGCATGTCATACAAACTTTGCGGTTTTTATGCATACCTCTATACAAAAATAACACTCTCATATCGTATGCCCAGAAAACATCATTTTAAAATAATAATAATATGTTTCATATACTTAAGGCTATGTGAATATTTTCACATAGGACAGCGATCAGATTTTATCAAAGAAATATATAGTACTAATACAAATAAAAGAAATTATTTTTACAACTTTTAATCATTTTTAATTATGTATTATAGATGCATCATCATCAGTTTTGAGCACACTAGAACTAAAATTATTACATAGAAGAAACATTTAACTAAAAATCGCGGGTTACTCACGTGAATATACTGAGAAAAGCTCTACTAGTTTCGAACCACAGAGGGGTTCTTCCTCATGAGCAGCGTGCGCGGTCGCGGCAATGTCGCGCAGCCTACGAGTTTTTAATTAATTTAGTACCTATGTCTCATAATAGTTATTATAAAAAAAATCCTTACTTTTAACAAAAATAAAATTAGTTATTTACCATCATAATTGTTGTTAATTAATTGTTACTATTTTTCTGCTAAATCTATATAATGCTGTTGATTCACCATTCAATAAATAAATAAATAATACATGTCTTCGTTTATTGAAAGCGTTCTGCTTACTCCCGTTATACTACAGGTTAACATTACACACAAGCCTAAAATTATGCATCTGTATAAAAAAATCCTATCCTTCCTATGTACTTAGATTATTTTGAAAAATATCAAATTGATTTTTGTACGGAATAGGAGGCAAACGAGCTGACGGATCACCTGATGGTAAGCGATCAGCGCCGCCCATGGACACCCGCAACACCAGAGGAATCTCATTCACCTATCCCTGAATTTTTAAGATATGACAATAGAAACGGGACGGCTAAAATATGAAGCTGTTCTTTTTACTTATACTGCTTTTACCTATGCTTACTTGCTTATTATTTCAACGATTATTTTTACACTTATAATCCAGCGCAACTTCAGGAGGCACCAATAGTAGTGATGATTCACCGGTTCTGGCTCACGCGTTTGACAGGTCAAATCCGGGAGAATCAGTGGCACCAATCCTAAAAAAAAAAAAAAAAAAAAAAAAAAAAAGGTTTTGGCATGCTCTGATCACGTTTCTGCAGTCCTTTTTTGCGTAGGATGCGTGGTTCTGAAGTTATGCAAATCAATTGCAAATCCATTTATTGTTATCTCATTCATTTCCGGTGCTCCTGACCCTCATCAACGCTCCATTGTTCTTATCTATACTTCGAACACCCTTTTGGCGTTCTTATCTATTACTCACTGGTAACCCTCATTATCTTTCATTTCCTATGTCATCAATAAAACACAATCATTCATTTTAATTTTCTAATTAATTTATTACTTTTTTCTACAAAATATGAGTGAAACATCTCATCCACAAAAATATCATTGTACAGTGTGTTCCCTGTAAATATGTTCGTAAAACTATGCATTGAACATCCCTGAAACTTAAATAGCAAATACATTAAGCAATATTCACCACAAACTGAAGTCCAATCATTCTGAATCCTATCAACATTCCAGTCCCATCTCTTACAATTCCTTTTCAAAAACTGAAGATGATATCGCTCAGGTGTTCGTCCATATGAATCAAAATATTGACCGATGCCATTCGCATCGATATGTACAGCTATCCAGTGTGACCCTGGTTTATCATCCGCATCCAAATTGCATATTATATACGTTGGTACATGTGTATACATAGGTAGTCTATTAGCAGCATAAACATTATTTTCTAGACTGACATGAATCTTTTTCATATGCTTTTGTAATTCTAGTGTGTCCATGATATTACTGTTATTAACAAATTATTACAGTACTAATCTAATCAATGGTTGTCATACGAATGTTCAATTATAGTGATTTGTAAATATTAAATATCGCATTCTTTTGGGAATCACAAAACAAGTTCATGCCTGTTGCGATGTGCGATAAATTTGTTGACTCATACAGTTCAGATAAGAATGGTGCTATATAAGATCGAACAGTTGCAGTCATGCAGTCAGTCTATGGTCGTTTGACCACAGTGGATTGTGTACGTCTACCAATACTACGTTTGTGTTACTTACTTCAACGCATCAATGGTCATGGAGGTAAGTGTTTATTCTATTGACAAACTTACTTGTATTTCTGTTGTTGTTTCCTAACGTGTGTGTGTCAGATTAAGTGTAAACAAATTGATATTAACGTGATAACTCTGTTGTTGCAGAGATCATTCAACTTCGCAGACGATAATGAAAATACCTATAAACAGTATTACTACTCGCCACTCTCTCCCCAACACGAAGAAGAGAGTGATGACATCGTCGTTATTAACACAGACGATGGAGGAAAAAGGAAATCGCAACCGATTGATCAATTTTTTGAAGTGACACCAAAAATAAAAAGGAAGAAGCTGCTATCGTCGACTGTGGCACGAGCTGCTAGAGATGGCGTATCATACATCTCTACAAATTCTGACGACGGAGACCAAGCGACGCATCTCATAAAAATTGAAATGTATGATATGAAGAAACTATCCAAGATTCCAATTAGTGATCACTGGAAGCACGCTACCACGAGGATTAAATATTACGTAAAGAATAATAAGGATAGCATCTACGACAACACAAACGGTCTCGTATACAATATTACAAACACAATAGCAGAAAGTGAAAAAGTTAAAAAATACTTTTTTAACAATGACACTCATTAGTGGATTAGTGAATGTGATTCTGTTTACTTAAAGTACTTCTGTGTACTCATTAGATTTTTAGATGACTTTCCTAGCAAAACACTTAACTGTTACTTACTGTGCTACATACTTTTTTCTTTATTATAAAAATGGAAAACTTCAGTGAAATATGCATCAGTTCTTTCTTTTCCGCACCCATTGAGGAGAATATAGAACAATCCAACAGTGAATTCAATCAGGAGCTGTCTAAAGTTTGTGATGAAATGGAGAAGCGTGAACTGTTCAATTCATCGTATGATGATGAGTTGTATAATCAATGTTTGATGGTTGAAACAACGTTGATGTAAGTATTAGAAGTACAAACTCAATAAGAAATATTATTGTATTAATGTTTTATTTTAAGATTTGTCTAACAATTTTCTTTTTTGTTACAGCCAACAACAAGTTGGAAGAGGTATCAAACAAGGTATCACTGCCGATGAAAATAAGGTTACCAAGAAAGCAAAATTTGACGAAGGAGCTTCTACATCATCAATTGAAACCAATGACGTTGACAACAATAAGGTGGAATGTGATAAATGTCATGTTTATATTAATAAAAGGTATTTAAACAACCATTTAAAAAGCAATACACATAAAAATAATCTTTTAAAATCACATAATTCATTAACGAATGTTACAGTTGTTGAAACCGCTTTTGGCAATCGAATTTTAACATATAGAATTAATAGTAAAACACATCAATCAGGGCAATATTTTGAAACGCCGGAATCGTTTTTAAATTCATTAAAAATCGATATCTTATTTTTGATAAATGAATGTATTCAACAACACACAATTTGTAAAATAAACTTCATATTGCATGCTGATTTCATACAACAAACTAAAGATATTAAAAATACGTTTGATTTTCAAACGTTTAATTACATAATATGTCAAGGAGATGACTTAAATATTTTTTATTCATCATTAATAGACACAGTAGTCGGTAAAATTTGTCAATTTGAAAAAAAAGATAGTGGTTGGAGTCTTAATCAAATTAAATACATAGATATGAATGTTAACAAATTCAACCCCCTACGTGGTAGTTCATACATCAACCTTCCTCAAGATATTAAATCAAAAAAAGCTGTAATCAATGTTAAAAATAATGATAATATGTGTTTCAAATGGGCATTACTCTCCGGTTTATATCCTGTATGTAAAAATGTAGATCGGGTAGCATCTTACGCAATTCATGGAAATAAATTAAAATTTACTGGTATTTCTTTTCCGGTTAAAATTGCAGATATATCAAAAGTAGAGAAATTAAACAATATTAGTATTAATGTTTTTGGTTTAGAGTATAATAAAGAAAAAAAGTGTAATTCTGTTGTAGGTCCTTTATATTTATCAAAATGTCGTACACCTAATCATATTAACCTACTATATATATCGAATGGTACTAACAATCATTACTGTTATATTAAAAACTTATCGCGATTAGTAAGTTCACAAATATCAAGACAACATCATGCAGTTTGTATATGTGATTCATGTTTACTTCATTTCCCATCAAAGGAAAGACTTAATAACCATCAACAATATGATTGCGCGCACATTTGTACAGAATTACCAAACGGTGTGGATTCCAAAAAGGATTGGTTTGGTAAAGGAAAGACATACTTAATTTGAAAATATATCTTTGATGTTTTTTGGTTTTCGACCAACGGATTCAAAAATGCCTCAAAGTCTGCATAAATCACAAACGGCATTTCCAACTTTTTCGCGAATTTATCAAATTTTAATTTATTATTTGAGGTTGCTTTACCAAACCAATCCTTTTTGGAATCCACACCGTTTGGTAATTCTGTACAAATGTGCGCGCAATCATATTGTTGATGGTTATTAAGTCTTTCCTTTGATGGGAAATGAAGTAAACATGAATCACATATACAAACTGCATGATGTTGTCTTGATATTTGTGAACTTACTAATCGCGATAAGTTTTTAATATAACAGTAATGATTGTTAGTACCATTCGATATATATAGTAGGTTAATATGATTAGGTGTACGACATTTTGATAAATATAAAGGACCTACAACAGAATTACACTTTTTTTCTTTATTATACTCTAAACCAAAAACATTAATACTAATATTGTTTAATTTCTCTACTTTTGATATATCTGCAATTTTAACCGGAAAAGAAATACCAGTAAATTTTAATTTATTTCCATGAATTGCGTAAGATGCTACCCGATCTACATTTTTACATACAGGATATAAACCGGAGAGTAATGCCCATTTGAAACACATATTATCATTATTTTTAACATTGATTACAGCTTTTTTTGATTTAATATCTTGAGGAAGGTTGATGTATGAACTACCACGTAGGGGGTTGAATTTGTTAACATTCATATCTATGTATTTAATTTGATTAAGACTCCAACCACTATCTTTTTTTTCAAATTGACAAATTTTACCGACTACTGTGTCTATTAATGATGAATAAAAAATATTTAAGTCATCTCCTTGACATATTATGTAATTAAACGTTTGAAAATCAAACGTATTTTTAATATCTTTAGTTTGTTGTATGAAATCAGCATGCAATATGAAGTTTATTTTACAAATTGTGTGTTGTTGAATACATTCATTTATCAAAAATAAGATATCGATTTTTAATGAATTTAAAAACGATTCCGGCGTTTCAAAATATTGCCCTGATTGATGTGTTTTACTATTAATTCTATATGTTAAAATTCGATTGCCAAAAGCGGTTTCAACAACTGTAACATTCGTTAATGAATTATGTGATTTTAAAAGATTATTTTTATGTGTATTGCTTTTTAAATGGTTGTTTAAATACCTTTTATTAATATAAACATGACATTTATCACATTCCACCTTATTGTTGTCAACGTCATTGGTTTCAATTGATGATGTAGAAGCTCCTTCGTCAAATTTTGCTTTCTTGGTAACCTTATTTTCATCGGCAGTGATACCTTGTTTGATACCTCTTCCAACTTGTTGTTGGCTGTAACAAAAAAGAAAATTGTTAGACAAATCTTAAAATAAAACATTAATACAATAATATTTCTTATTGAGTTTGTACTTCTAATACTTACATCAACGTTGTTTCAACCATCAAACATTGATTATACAACTCATCATCATACGATGAATTGAACAGTTCACGCTTCTCCATTTCATCACAAACTTTAGACAGCTCCTGATTGAATTCACTGTTGGATTGTTCTATATTCTCCTCAATGGGTGCGGAAAAGAAAGAACTGATGCATATTTCACTGAAGTTTTCCATTTTTATAATAAAGAAAAAAGTATGTAGCACAGTAAGTAACAGTTAAGTGTTTTGCTAGGAAAGTCATCTAAAAATCTAATGAGTACACAGAAGTACTTTAAGTAAACAGAATCACATTCACTAATCCACTAATGAGTGTCATTGTTAAAAAAGTATTTTTTAACTTTTTCACTTTCTGCTATTGTGTTTGTAATATTGTATACGAGACCGTTTGTGTTGTCGTAGATGCTATCCTTATTATTCTTTACGTAATATTTAATCCTCGTGGTAGCGTGCTTCCAGTGATCACTAATTGGAATCTTGGATAGTTTCTTCATATCATACATTTCAATTTTTATGAGATGCGTCGCTTGGTCTCCGTCGTCAGAATTTGTAGAGATGTATGATACGCCATCTCTAGCAGCTCGTGCCACAGTCGACGATAGCAGCTTCTTCCTTTTTATTTTTGGTGTCACTTCAAAAAATTGATCAATCGGTTGCGATTTCCTTTTTCCTCCATCGTCTGTGTTAATAACGACGATGTCATCACTCTCTTCTTCGTGTTGGGGAGAGAGTGGCGAGTAGTAATACTGTTTATAGGTATTTTCATTATCGTCTGCGAAGTTGAATGATCTCTGCAACAACAGAGTTATCACGTTAATATCAATTTGTTTACACTTAATCTGACACACACACGTTAGGAAACAACAACAGAAATACAAGTAAGTTTGTCAATAGAATAAACACTTACCTCCATGACCATTGATGCGTTGAAGTAAGTAACACAAACGTAGTATTGGTAGACGTACACAATCCACTGTGGTCAAACGACCATAGACTGACTGCATGACTGCAACTGTTCGATCTTATATAGCACCATTCTTATCTGAACTGTATGAGTCAACAAATTTATCGCACATCGCAACAGGCATGAACTTGTTTTGTGATTCCCAAAAGAATGCGATATTTAATATTTACAAATCACTATAATTGAACATTCGTATGACAACCATTGATTAGATTAGTACTGTAATAATTTGTTAATAACAGTAATATCATGGACACACTAGAATTACAAAAGCATATGAAAAAGATTCATGTCAGTCTAGAAAATAATGTTTATGCTGCTAATAGACTACCTATGTATACACATGTACCAACGTATATAATATGCAATTTGGATGCGGATGATAAACCAGGGTCACACTGGATAGCTGTACATATCGATGCGAATGGCATCGGTCAATATTTTGATTCATATGGACGAACACCTGAGCGATATCATCTTCAGTTTTTGAAAAGGAATTGTAAGAGATGGGACTGGAATGTTGATAGGATTCAGAATGATTGGACTTCAGTTTGTGGTGAATATTGCTTAATGTATTTGCTATTTAAGTTTCAGGGATGTTCAATGCATAGTTTTACGAACATATTTACAGGGAACACACTGTACAATGATATTTTTGTGGATGAGATGTTTCACTCATATTTTGTAGAAAAAAGTAATAAATTAATTAGAAAATTAAAATGAATGATTGTGTTTTATTGATGACATAGGAAATGAAAGATAATGAGGGTTACCAGTGAGTAATAGATAAGAACGCCAAAAGGGTGTTCGAAGTATAGATAAGAACAATGGAGCGTTGATGAGGGTCAGGAGCACCGGAAATGAATGAGATAACAATAAATGGATTTGCAATTGATTTGCATAACTTCAGAACCACGCATCCTACGCAAAAAAGGACTGCAGAAACGTGATCAGAGCATGCCAAAACCTTTTTTTTTTTTTTTTTTTTTTTTTTTTTTTTTTTTTAGGATTGGTGCCACTGATTCTCCCGGATTTGACCTGTCAAACGCGTGAGCCAGAACCGGTGAATCATCACTACTATTGGTGCCTCCTGAAGTTGCGCTGGATTATAAGTGTAAAAATAATCGTTGAAATAATAAGCAAGTAAGCATAGGTAAAAGCAGTATAAGTAAAAAGAACAGCTTCATATTTTAGCCGTCCCGTTTCTATTGTCATATCTTAAAAATTCAGGGATAGGTGAATGAGATTCCTCTGGTGTTGCGGGTGTCCATGGGCGGCGCTGATCGCTTACCATCAGGTGATCCGTCAGCTCGTTTGCCTCCTATTCCGTACAAAAATCAATTTGATATTTTTCAAAATAATCTAAGTACATAGGAAGGATAGGATTTTTTTATACAGATGCATAATTTTAGGCTTGTGTGTAAAAAACAATTTGTGGATCACACAAAGTGTTGTTCCGTGCGGGAATCGAACCCGCGACACGTTGCACGGCAGCCGGTTGTCCAGCCACCGCACCAACCGTGCAGTCAAAATATAAATAAATAAATAATTTAATGAATTTAGACAGGACTAGATTAAAGTCTAGTAGGTAGGTATTCCGATACGGAGCCGCGGAAGGCCTAACGGGTTACCAGGACTCCGGCTCGACGAGCATGAGTAGGAACGGGGTGGTTTTTAGTCAGTAAGAGTCTGACACTCCCTCTCGCCTAATCCAAGGCGGGAGAAGTAATTGGATGATTTTCCCCCCTCAAAAAAAAGTATGTAGGTATATGAGAAGTTGCAGTAGAATTTAATATGTTACAAAAATAATCTGATGTCACGTTGAAACCTTATTTGACATTCCGTACAAGAATGAACGCGGACACGTTAAATAGGTAGTGGAAAATAAATACATCACGTGGTTTCAACGAGTTTTTGTTAGACATTAAGGTATTGTTACACTGACACATGCTCATAAAAGCGGTTTCTATATCTGATGGGCTGACATTTGGCCACTATCTCGCCTGGTGGTAAGCAATGCGGCCTACGATCGATGGAGCACGATATGAGTCTGAGTATTCTATTGAGTATGAACAGTTTACATTCGCTAGTAATTAGTTTTAAGTATAACCTCTATAGACGCGCTTAAAGTACATCTCCTTCCACACGCACCGCAGGTAGCCTGCTCAAAAATCGGACGCCTGCCGGCCCGATGCCGAAGCCCGTAATGAGCATGCTAATTTTGAGTAACATTCCGATAAACATACCACTGAGAAGCAAGTACTCAATTGAAGCATTCTATCGTGCTTGAAATGAGCAGATGTAACAGTACCTTTACATTTACATTTATTGCCCTGTCATTCTGATTTAGCAAAATTCTGAAGTGGTCATTATTTTTAAACTGATAACCGGTTGCTAGTAGCATAGGAACGTGATATCTATAAAAATTACTAATAATGACTTGCTTTAAAAACGTAAATAAACGTCTGCATTATGGGTGTTTAATAATCTTGCTGATAAGTGTGCATAACGTGTTTTGTTATATAGATTATATAATTAGGTATGTTTATTGTATAGTAATCAGTATTTTGGCACAATCCAGTTTGATGCGGTTTACAGTAGTATTAAACAAGTATTGACATTACAATTTAACTCATAATATATCGAATAATTGGTTTGGTACCGCTCACTTCTAGTTGTTACAGTGTAGGCATTGAAGATATACTTACTCTTTGGTTGTGATAGAAGGGGTCGATGTCCTCGAGGGGTATGGAGGACACCTCCGCCGGAAAGGAGCCCTGCATTCGCACCGGCAGCGGCAGGCCCTGCTCCAGGGTCGCGTCCGGCTGAGGACCTTCGTCCTCGTCCTCGTCATCGTAACGCACCTAAGTCAACACAATTACAGCATTACAATACCATCAAGCATCATACGAATCAACTACAAAGGGGCCAACGGCAGATCCAAAGAACACAGCCTATCAACGCTCTTGAAACATTAAAGGCGCTATTGCAAAGAATGCTAAAGTACTCTTTTTTGTTTCAAAGTCGACATAATGCTCCCGAGCTTCAGATAATGTCTGTCGTTCAAGAAAGAAAATAACACTCAGCTTATTTACATAGGAATATGAAATACGGAGCAATGACCTTAGGATCTGCGTTTGGCAAATATACCAAACTTCTATTAATTCGTTAATGAGCCACCCAGTTACCGTGTCCGTCTAGTTTACTTTGTAATATTTACTTACGCTTGGTCATTGTCCCAGTCCAATGACAGATAGTCAAGCTAGCCTACAGTAAGCCTAGTGTTACAGACCATAATATCATGAGCTGAGTAATGCGTATGTCCTCGTAACAATACTGTTGGCCGCTCACACAACTAGTATTATTACAGAGTCAGTTGCTGGGCCAGCATGTCTGTGAAGGCGTTCCAAGCTAGTTTTATCTTGTGTAGTGCTGCTGTCTGTGTGACTATGATGCGTATCTGGCATAACTAAAAGCATTTTAGTTTAACATTCCAACTATTATGTTACCATTCCGAATGTACGAACTATTTATTCCGAATACTTCGGCTGTGTATAACATTAGGGCAATATGTATCAGACTGACTATGACGTCTATTCGAAAACGGTCCCAGAATAGGAGGCGTGACTAGCGCAAGCCCAAAATGTTACAAAATACGATCCATAACCAACAAAACTTGATATTTATCAGAATTATTGTTAATTGTTTACACTATTATGCACTAAACGCTAGCTAGGTGATGCCACCATGATAGACCTAGATGACGGCAGTCGATGATGAAGTGACGAACATGAGCCAGTCCTGTGCAATGCTTGAAATGGTATGTTATGTGCTGGTGTACTTTGATCGCTAACGGTTATAACATCTGGAGATCCTACCATTTACATGTTGCCGTTATATTATAAGGGGACTCTCAAATCGATATATTCCTATTGAAAGTTATTTCGGTCTAAAAGGGCATTGACTACGTAAATTCAATCATCAATTAATTCTATTACCGGGGTCAAGGTTGGCTAGTGGTTCTGCTATATCTAAACAGGGAAATCACGTGTTCTGTCACTTACTATAAGGAAGGGTACTCAGTTTTTATGAATGGTGGGTCTAAGTACTATCGTTTTGGTTATTGCATTTCTTTCTTTATAGAGGTATTTCTTTCTATCTTTATGTTTTTTCTTCGGTCAAACTAGGAGTTATTTACTCATCGAAATGCAAATAAACATGACAAGCTTTCATTGTATCTACATTAAGATTAGCTGTTACGATTTCTTGAAACTATTTCATTGTTTTCAATGGAGCAACAGCTAAACTTGTCAACACAGTTTTTACGGATAGTTTGCCAACAAGCGATGTGTTAAGGATAATGCTTTAAATGCGGTCATATGCATAAATCGGAATGCACTACAAGTTATCGCACTTGAACAAATGTGTCACCAATGTTTGTGGGAGCTTGCAATATCGTTCATTCAAAGAAATTTCGTTTGTGAAAGCGATAACTTGCTGAAAAGTTTTCTCTAAAAAAACGAGCCGTAAAAATGTAAAAGGGGCAAGCAAGCATTCTTACTTCTTTTTTCTTTTTCGTCCGCCCCAAATCGTTCTGGAATAATTTAAAAATTATTCGTCAGAGTTTTAGCTTCCGTCTGTCCGTAGCTAATCTGTGTGTGCCACACGATTGTTGTAACAGTGATGTCTTTGTGTGCTAACTAACATTATATCACTCGTGTAGTTGTTCAACCTTTGTAAATATTCTAACAGTTTTACAGTGTCATCTTTTTGATATTTTAGTTTTTTTCGGCACTCGACACACGTGTGTTGTGTAGTGAGAGAGGCAGTGTACTCACCTCGCCTTCCGCTCGTTTTTTCTCGAGTTCCTTTTGTTTAGCATGCTCCTCAGCTATGCGGGCTTCGATAGCGGCCAGTGACTCTCTTGTGAAGGGTCGGAACAAGCTTCGTTCTTCCTCGCTGATCGAGTCCAAGTCCTCGGACATTGTCTATCGAACTCCCCCCGAGTGAACTGCCTACTGTATTGGGAAAGAAATTGTATTAAAAATTGTTCATCAGAAAATTTTGGGCCAAGAGGATTTTCTTGTTGCGTTTGTCCCGGGTTTGTATCCAGTACGTTTATAATATAAATTGGATTAATAACATAACCATTTAAAATACTGTAAGTAATAAAAGCGTGATACTCTTATATGTATGAAATTATTATCCACAAAAGCTTATCGAAATTATACAAAGTAACGATTTACGATAGTTTGCGTCAATCCAAAACAATAACCAAGCAAGTTGAAGTGACCTTATTTTCTTTTGTAAGCTGTTAGCCTTGATAGCATTTGGTACAAAGAAGATACGTATTCATGTTCTATAAGATTAATATCACTTTCACGTGTTTTAGTAAAAATACCACAATTTTTTACTAGTGTAAATCTATCCCGGATCAGGCAAAGTATTATTGGGTTTTTAAAAATTCTCAGTGGTAGCACGGAGTCTGGAATTGTGCCCGGTATATGGCAATAGGCTCACCCCCTATTACATGGGGCTCATAACATAAATTAGTGAAACGTGGGTGTTGCATTGTACAGTGGTATTAAGTGCCATAAATCCATAATCTTATGGTGTTATGTTATGTCGTATCTACATAGATTTTTAAGTTAGCTTATCATCTCAATAAGCTAAAGAAACCATACTTCACCATGAACCCTTTTTAGCATAATTAGTCAAACGTTATATTAACGTTGTGCAAATATGGAGTAAAACATACAGATAACATAAATAATTTTACCAAACCAAAGAAAATAACAATATAAAAGCAGGTATACCCTGTTTTCTCCGGTCAAAAATCTCTGAATAACATGAAAGTAAGCAGTTAATTGCAGGGCGATTATAAGATTATACTTATAGTAAGGAGGCGTAAATGATTTATACAAATTATAAAGAGGATGAGATGCGGTTATATTAACTATATAATTTCCCTTACAGCGCCTCTGGGGCTCTACAAGACGGTGTTTGTGCCTTACCGAACCAGGCCAAGGCCACCATTTATATTGTACGTTAGAACCTTACTTTCATAGGGTATTTTATTTATTCCCTTTCTTTATCGCTTTGGGATAGCTTATATAAGATTAATATTTGTACAAATAATAATTTATTGGCTAGTTTACGGGTTGTGTAATCAGAACTAGTTCGTTAGTTTCATTTTCGTATTGATCTTTGATTCGATAGTTTGTACGACCTACTCGTGTGTGAATAATTATTATATTTTCATTTAATTCAATATGATACTTCCACATTCACATTGTATTTTATGAAACACTGAAAATTGAGACTAAGATAAATTCACATAACGACTAATTTACACTGACTGTGGCTACAAACAAACAGTTATTAAAAAAACCAATGTATTAGAATATACCTTATTCCCATGTTTTTGTACTCTGTGTCTATTACAAACATGTTCAACGTAACTTGAACATATGAAACGAGAACGTACAAACACTGCATAATTTTGATTTCTGAGTACATGTCTATGAACAGGATGATAAATCTCTTTTTTTAGGTAAATTCTTCGAAAATATTCCAGAATATCACGTAGACCTATATCGCTGAAGAGTAGATAATCCAGTCATTTCTTCGACATGTACGCAATGCGGGACGGCCGACGGGAAATTATAACTTTCCCGCAGTGCGTATTCGTAGTGACATCTCCACTTATTTCTTTTGTTCCAAATTCGATATCAAATTTGACAGGAGGTAGCACTAATTCTTAGTTCGCATAAAGAATCCAATATTCTAAATAAACATGTAAACAATTCTTTCAAGTGTGTATTAATTGTTTACCTTTACTTTTACCTTTAGAGCTCATTTTCTGACGAACCTGAAGTCTTAGACAGAAAGTGCACAAATGATTTTCACCTTATTTTTAGGTATACTAATCTCTTATACACCCTTTGCTATACTCTGACCTAATCACCAAATACTCAAACGCCACTTAATAAGACGCGTTTAAGTTTGTGATGTGGTACGATATTTAAGTATAACTTAAAATTGAGTTGCATTTCAGTATTCGGGCGCAAGTTATTTTCTTTAGGAAATACGAAATGACAGTAGCTTGGATTCTATAGTATTGTCGAGCTGCTTGCGCTAAACCCTGAATAATTGCCTAACCCTATTGATAACCGTATAAAAATCAGATTAAAAGTGTTTGTTATTAAAATAAGTGATCTAGTGTCCAATATATAAGTAAAACATGTTTAAGTACCTGCTAACAGTGAATGGGCGGGTGTGTGTGGTGCGGGAAACGCGTGCGGCTACACGCTCCACGCCCGCGTTCTCCCGCCGACCACCTACGGGCGGACCGCCCTTCTGCGGAACAAGACAAACATTATCTTTACTATACTTTGAAATCAAAATATAAATAATATTTTGGGGTCGCGGCGATGTCGCGCAGCCTACTCAGAACCCCTCTGTGGTTCGAAACCAGTAGAGTTTCTCTCAGTATATTCACGTGAGTAACCCGCGATTTTTTAGTTAATTTAGTATGGCTCACGATAGTTATTATAGAAAATAATATTGTGGTTTTGTTGTAGTAGCACAGAATCTGGAATTGTGCCCGGCATATAGCAATAGGCTGACCCCCTATTACATGGGACTTACAAACACTGGCGTTAAGTACCGTAATGTGCACCTCTGTCGGTCTTCGGGGATAAAAAGTGTGATGTTATGAGATTAAAGTGCTTTGGAAAGAAATTATTCACTTTGAAAACTTTACATAGGAAAAAACTTTACAAAACTTTACTTTATAAAGGAATCGTAATAATTGGCATTCCGTAGTCTCTGCCTCCCATGGGAGACAGGCGTGATGTATGTATGTATGTAAAACTTTATATCGCACGTTTAGTAATAAACCGTATTAAGTCAAAAAACCGGGATTTCGACTTTTCGTCATAAAACGCATTAAAATCGTGTAAAGAATACAATCAGTCTTACAGGCATTCGATTTGCACGCGTAGAGTGAGATAGAGGTATCGTCCATCTTTTTCGTTTTTACGGAGCGAGCCAATCAGCTAGCTGTAAAGTGACGCCATTTAGTGTTACGCCGACAGAGTTACGAGGCAGACGTGTGCGCGAGTGTGTAAAACCTAATAGTGCATTATATTATTAACAGGTAAGCGCTAGCTTTGCTTGACTTTAAATCACAAAGTGAACATTTTAGAATTATTGCATTTTCGTTTGAAATAGTGTCAATAACACTTTGCAACATTTTGAGTTAGTTCATTTTATGATTTAATATTATGACAAGTTGTGCGTATTTGTATGAAATGTACCGTTTTATTACTGAAGATTAACAGTTTTTTATAAGACATTGAGTTTTAGTTCTGTTTGCTAGTATATGTATTTGATTTTCATATTTTAATTACGTATTATTGCAGTCTATTTTTAATCGGAAGGTAAATATTTGTTTCAATTCTTAATATTGATTCTGTTTAGAATTAACCGAACCTTACATTTTATTAGTTATGGCGTCATCGTGGAGACCCCGAAAGATTGTGGAATTAATAGTAAAGACGGACGAGTCTCAACGTAAGGACATAAATATTCAAAGAACACTTGTAGAATAATCATACTTCACAGAAATATGTAATACATTTATTACGTAATCTGCCTCTTAGGAGGGTCTGATGTCTATAGATTACCCACTGGGTATCATCCAAGGCTGTATTAATAAATCATATAAAACTGTCCCGATACCGGTCACTGACACTGGGCTTTAAATCATAGTATTATACTTTAATAATTTTTTCTTGGATTTAAATAATTTTGCATAATTTAAAGTTGGTTATTAATGTGGTTATTGATTTATTTCAGGTGTCGTAAGCTCATACACACACATATATGTATATATATTTATTATTATATAATGTTATGTATATTATAATAAAGTTATGGCTATTGTCGTTTTTAATCATGGCAAAACAGAGTACGACATTTCGCTATACCATGTCGATCGATCGGAATTGGATTCAAGAGTAAGACTCCTGCTAAACAGAATGGCCGACAAAAAAGAAAGGTCTTTCAAGAGAATCTAATACCTCGGGCTGCGCGCCCCTCAAAGAGCCATCAGACCACCACAGATGGGGCCCAATAGGGCCGATGCCGAATCGGAGTCGCGGAGAACCTAAAGGGTAACCGGGGCTCCGGCTCGACGTGCAGGAGAAGGAACGGGGTGGCTTTTAGTCAGTAAGAGTCTGACACTCCCTCCCGCCTCACCCAGGCGGGAGCAGTCATTCGATGATTTTCCCCCCTTAAAAAAAAATACCTCGGGCTGTAGGTATAAAATTTAAAGTACACTGCGAGGAATTCTAAATAAGGATTCCAAAAACAGTACCCCCCGTAGATTGTAGCGTAATTCCTTAACTCCTCTCGAACTATATTAGTGAGATTAGCAATTCTAAGTGGTTTTCAATTAGAATTGTTAATACCTCGACTGTTTTTGCTTTCATTAAATTAAATACTGCAACAGTTGGACGTATGTACATCTTGTTTAGCTTTCATGCAATTTTAATCTGTCTGTAGTTTATGAACACACATTCGATATAAGTCAAAGTCAAAATCATTTATTTCAAAGGCATTTTTGAACGTCAAAGTTAAGTTTCGTTTAGATGTAAAAGCTTTGAGTCGTCAAAACCAATACAGATTGAGATTAATTTAGTCTGTCCTGCTTGAATTTTCACCTTAGCACCCCTATGTGCTGTGCTGTGTATGTAGATGTAATACCTATATTACAGTGTGTTTTTCTTATTTATTCTCTTGGGATATGTAAGGGCAATAAACAGGTTAATGAGTTTTAATGTGACCTTTTAGAAGAATCTATAGAGCTTCACTAATAAGTTTTTTTTTGAGGTGGGAAAATCATCCAATGACTTCTCCCGCCTTGGGTTAGGCGAGAGGGAGTGTCAGACTTTTACTGACTAAAAACCACCCCGATTCTACTCCTGCTCTTCGAGCCGGAGCCCCGGCAACCCGTCAGGCCTTCCGTGGCTCCGTATCGAGCATCAGCCCTACTGGGCGCCATATGTGGTGGTCTGATGGCTCCTTGCTCACCGTCAGCAGACCCGCAGCTTGACTAGTAAGATTATAATTCCATGATACAAACAAAGAATTAGATATGATTGATTAGTTAAAAAACGCAACCACGCAATATTAGTAGGATTCTCACGTTGCAAGTTCTATTCATTAATTTAGACAGTGAACATAAATTTATTCTAACAACTAAGTTTGGTTATAGAATAACATAAGAACTTTATCATTGCGCACGTGTATAGAATGATCAATGGTCAGGTCATTGTAGTCAGTAACTACTTATGTTTTGTATGGTAAATCTAAGACTACCAAGTTGCTAACTGAAGGTTATTTTTAACCGACTTCCCAAAAAGGAGGTTATAAATTCGGCTGTATGTTTTTTTTGTATGTGACCCGTTTACTCCGGCGTTTGTGGACGGGTTTTGATGATTATTTTTTTGTTGGAAAGGTTATACTCTCGAGATGGTCCCATTTCCACCAGGTCAGGATCTGATGATGGGATCCCATGGAAATCGAGATGAACCGACATCTTAACTATCAGTGGGTAAACCTATAAGTACATACGTATGACTAATCATAGTTATTTTTTGCTTTTTCTTTGTTTACCTTTTGCTTATTTTTAGGTTTTGGTTAACTTTAAAGAAAAACGTTAATATAGATAATGATGTCGTGACATATTTTGTACTATGTATGCTGGTATAACAACTCATAATGCAGTGTTTTCAACCAGTATTGTTTTTAAGTTAAGGATCTATTTCATAATGTCTGATTCAAGTTTGTGTTAACTTAAATGACGGGGTATGAAAATTAAAAATCTGTTTAGTCCATCATTTAAATAATTTAGTGAACAACACGGTTGGTGCAGTGGTTGGGCAACCCGCTGCAGTGCAACATGTCGCGGGTTCAATTCCCGCACGGAGCAACTCTTTGTGTGATCCACGAATTGTTGTTCCGGGTCTGGGTGTCATGTATATGTGAACTTGTATGTTTGTAAACGCACCCACGACACAGGAGAAACTCCTAGATTGGGGCAAAGTTTTTATTAAAAAAAAATGAAAAAAGTATTAAACACGTATTTTTTATTTTGTCATATAAGAAAAAAATACGCTCAACATCGCCCACGTCATTCTCCGACAAATATTTTTTCTTTACCTAACTGACTAGTCCAGGGTCGATAATTTTTAAAACCAAAAAAAATCATAATAGGATGAAACCCATTAGAAAAGGAGGGAAATATGATAAAAATGAAAGGAAAAATAATTTACGGGCGATCTGAGGTTGGGAAGGGGGTGGGGGTGAGTTTTAAAGGGTAAAAAACGGTTTTTCTCGATTTCCGGCAAAACTAAAAGTCCTATCGAAAAAAGTCAAATGGAAAAGTTGTAGATAATAAAAAGATCTAAAACTTTTGTATTTTCACTTTTTTCACATAACCTCAAAATTTATGTGAAAAATTCAAAAAACCAAGTTTTTGGTTTTTTATTTTTATCTTTTACAAAAATTTTTTTTTAACGAAATTTTGTGATAACTTCCTTTTTTATGTTCCAAATACGCTGTAATTTATTTGATTAAAAATATTTATTTTTTCACCTTATTTTGAATTAATATCGAAAAAACACTCTAATTTTCAATCGAAAATTCACCCGTCAAAATATCAGATTTATTCAAAAAGTTGGTATGGTTTCTGTTCGTTGAAATCTCTACTTTCCGATGGTGAAAAAAAAAATATATGTTACTATGGTAAATCTTCTCAGAAAACGCAAAAATTAAAAAAAAACTTGAATTCGAAAAATTTATTTAATTATTATAAATAATTTCATCCTAAAAATGTGATTGCTGCAATTTCTTTCAATTAAAAACTTGATTTATTTAATTCTACCTCTAATTACATTTATGTCATAGAAAATCACATTATAGATAAATATAAATGTAAATCGTACTATTAAATGTAGATGCTTTATTCTCATTACGTTATTCATTACAATATTTTTAAACACATTAATCTCATCATTCATAAATACCTTATCTTCAATTCTAATCACTTATCCATAAGTTTTTGTCTTTTTGATGGCATTTCTTCATCGTTAGAGTCATCAAACATCTCCGATTCTAGTAGATCTTTGAAATCTTAATGATTATCACCTTCTTCCTCTCCAACATTATTTCCAGACTGCGTTGGTTCTTCATCCACAATATCTTCTGAATCATTAACTTCCTCATAGGTTTATTTTTCAATAAACACCCATGAAAAAAAAATATTAAAGAAATCAATGTCAAAATTTATAAATCTATAAAAAAGTATAATATATATATAAAAATCGGCCAAAAGTTTGTTTTATTAGAAATATATTTACGATATATATTTTATATAGATTCTGAATTTTTTTTTTTTCATGGGATTAACTAAATTTGTTTGTGCAAAATTAAGGACATAATTATTTTTTTATCCTGTACTAAAATATCATTTAATGTCAATCTTTCGGTTATGTTAAGTTAAGCATACTATTTTTTAAAGAAAATATTACGATTTTTATGGTTGAGTTGATTGATACAGATAAAAATAGAGATAGTATTTACCTTCCTATGCAGATTCGAAAAGTTTTATTGTTTTTTTAAGTAAACTTGTCACAATTATCTTCAAGAAACTCAGCGTGCACGTGTATTTTTATAAACGATGTTGTATACTTTACTGTATTTCGAATACTGGTTAGGCTAGCGGTTGTAACAGCTGCTACGAAATATATAGTATATAATAGTAGGTATGTATGTAGTAAGACCCAGACCCGCCTAAATTTTAATTTTAATAAATAGCTCAAAATTATTTATAATAATTAAAAAAAAAATTTCAAATTCAAGTTTTTTTTAATTTGTGCGTTTTCTGAGAAGATTTACCATAATAACATATATTTTTTTTTCACCATCGGAAAGTAGAGATTTCAACGAACAGAAACCATACCAACTTTTTGAAAAAATCTGATATTTTGACGGGTGAATTTTCGATTGAAAATTAGAGTGTTTTTTCGATATTAATTCAAAATAAGGTGAAAAAATAAATATTTTTAATCAAATAAATTACAGCGTATTTGGGACATAAAAAAGGAAGTTTTCACAAAATTTCGTAAAAAAAAAATTTTTGTAAAAGATAAAAATAAAAATCCAAAATCTTGGTTTTTTGAATTTTTCACATAAATTTTGAGGTTATGTGAAAAAAGTGAAAATACAAAAGTTTTAGATCTTTTTATTATCTACAACTTTTCCATTTGACTTTTTTCGATAGGACTTTTAGTTTTGCCGGAAATTGAGAAAAACCGTTTTTTACCCTTAAAAACTTCCCCCCACCCCCTTCCCAACCTCAGATCGCCCGTAAATTATTTTTCCTTTCATTTTTATCATATTTCCCTCTTTTTCATTAGAAAAAAAAAATTATAATAGAATTTTTTTTTTCATTCTATTATAATTTTTTTTCACTTTTCATTATTTTTGAAGGCCCTGGTCTAGACGGACTAATTATATTTTTAATTGTCATACCGTGTCATCATCCCAATTTACAAATCAGAATACTCAAAAATTATTATTATTATTTGTCCAAGTCGCAAATTGTAATAAAGCGTAAGTTAAATGCTATGAACCTAATAACGTTAGGGAGAGGCCGTGACTGTTAAACCAATCCCGGGATTATTTAAAGATAAAGATAAAGATAAAGATAAAGACATTTATTTGCGTAAAAACATGGTATACAAAGATGTTATAGTAACAATATAAATAGATCATCATGTTTTGCTTAATAAATAAAGCATGCAAATTTTACCTTAAAACTTATTTTAACTAGCTTACACTCGTAGTTGTTATACATTATTACTTATTTATGTTCAAAAAATTCTGTAATGCTATAAAAATTATTTTCATTCAACCATACATATAATTTAATTTTAAATAGTCTGAGGTTAAGTGTTTTTAATGTTATCGGCAATTTATTAAATATTCGGACACACATACTTAGGCAGCTTTTATTATATTTTGTTAACTTAGGAAACTCCTCTAGTACTAGTCTGTAATGGTCGCGTCGACTTCTAGAACATACATCTTCTGCCGTTTTGAACAGTTCTTTATGTTTACGTACGAATATACACACTTCATATAAGTACAAAGAGGGTAGGGGTAGCAAACCAAGCTTTTTGAATATTGGCCGACATGATACATCAGGTGGAATCCCATATAAAGCTCGTATACATCGTTTTTGCGCGATGAATGCTCTCTCTTGATCAGTACTATTTCCCCATGCAATTAAACCATATCGTAGTGATGATTCAATATCCGCACGGTAGGACATGACCGCAGTTTTCATGCAAGTGACATTTTTGATTTGTTTGAGAGGATAGACAAATTTATTTATTTTGTTGCAGACATGGTTGACTTGTTCTTTCCAGTCTAGATGTTCATCTATAAATACTCCTAAAAACCTGGTGTTGTTTGCTTGCGAAATTTTAGGTATATCCATTTTAAAATTAAATTTACTGTTATATGATTTATTGAATTGTACGTAAACTGATTTATTAAGATTGATGGATAGGTCATTACTATCGAGCCAGTTGATTAAATTATCTATTGTGTTGTTTATATGTGTTTCGTGATCTTTAATGGAGTTACGTTTTTTATCATTAGTGACAATTATGGAAATATCGTCGGCAAAAAGAAAGCATTTATTGTTAGTCACATCAACTATATTGTTTATGTAAAGTAAGAATAAAATCGGGCCCAATATACTACCTTGGGGTATGCCCCGCTTTATGCATTTATATTCTGATGGGTAATTGATCATATTCTGACTTTTATCAATTCTGGTGATAATGACCCTCTGTTTTCTATCAGATAAGTATGACAATATCCAGTGTAAAGGTGGTCCTCGGATTCCGATAACCTCTAACTTCTGCAACAATCTATCGTGTGTAACTAGGTCGAATGCTTTCGATAAGTCAATAAATAAACCCGTTGTAAGTTGATTTTTGTTAACATTGGCTAATACTACTTTCAGAAGTGAAAATATAGCTAAAGTCGTGGATTTATGTTTTTGGAAGCCGAATTGTTCCTTTCTTATAATGTTGTACTTCTCACAGTACGTGATTAACCTTCTATACATACATTTCTCATAAATTTTTGATATAATGGGTATTAGTGTTATAGGACGATAATTGGACAAGTCATATTTGTGCCCCTTTTTAAAAAGTGGTTTTACAATACACAGTTTTAACGCGTCAGGGAACAACCCCTGTGAAAAAGACAAATTAATTAGGAAAGTTAATATTTTGGTTATTTCATCAACGCATTTCTTTATTATTGTGGTATTAAGTTCATCGTAGCCTTCCGAGTTAGTGTTATTTAATGATAATATCTGTTCCTTTACTTCAATTTCAGATGTAGGTATTAGAAACATTGAGTTATGTGCTAGTTTTGTATTTCGGCAGGTATTTGTAACGTTTTGTACTAGTGTGGTATTTATATTTATGAAGTGATCATTAAAGGCGGATGCAATTTCTGTGGGCTGTGTTAGTGTGGTAGTATCAGTTTTAATAATTTCAATATTGTGCTTGAGCTTAGCACTGTTTACCTCCTTTTGTATGACTGCCCATGTTGCCCTACACTTATTATTATTATTGTTCATAAATTTTATATTAGCGTTCCGTTTGGCATTATAAATACATTTTTGTAATAATCTAGAATATAAGATATACATATTTTTATTGCTTAAATTTTTAAACTTGTAATATTGATGTCTTAAATAACGTTTAGTTCTAGAGCTTTGCCTAAGGCCTTTAGTTATCCATGTTTGTTTCATTTTATTGCTTATATTTATTTTAACTCTTATTTTTGGGAAACAGAGATTATAGAAAAGACATATTTGTTCATGGAAATGATTAAACGCTGTATTTGCATTTGTGTCCATGTAAACATCACACCAAGATAAGTTTTGTAGGCAATCTCTAAATTTACGTATATTATCTATACTATAATCCCTTTTGTAAATGAAGTATGATACAATATTTTTTGATAATTGAATCTTTAAAGGAAAGCTTAACATTTGTGCCGTTTCGTGATCAGAAAGGTTAAGTGGTAGAACGCTTGCAATCGCGTCTGGTATGTTACTCAGGATATGGTCTATACATGAATTTTTACGGGTGGGTACGTTGATATGAATTTTTATATTGTGGTTTTGAGCGATATCTTGAAAGTTTTGTGTGATTTTGCCTTTTTTTAATGTGTTTATATTAAAATCCCCTAACAGAACGATATGAGTTTTAGATTTGTATTTTTTGAATAGATCATGTAAAATACTATCCAACTTAGCTAGGAACTGATTAGGATCCGACTGGGGTGTTCTATATAAACAAATAATTACTAATTTTTCATTTACTAGTTCTATGCCACATATTTCGAATATTTTAGTAGTGGCATGATTGTTTAAAAGTGATAATTCCTTGAATTTTAGACCCCTTTTAACTAAAATACAGGTGCCACCTCGCTGGTGTTCCCTGCTGAAATTTGAGGCCATTTCATACTCAGACAAGTTGAGAAAGTTTTCTTGACCTTTTTTTATAAATGTTTCTGATAGGCAAATTACATGTGGGTCATTCTGTATTTCTCGCATATCCTGTAATGTTAATTCCAATATTTCTTGTTTAGATAGAACACTCGCGATATTTTGATGAAGTATTCTGAAGTTATGCAATAAAGGTTGAATTTTAGGGTCGAAAAAATGTGTTAGCTTTTATAGTGGAGGGAAAATAATATGGTATAGTACCTATTTTTATGTGTTTCTCTGTTGACATACACGTATTTTGAATAGGATTAGGATTTTGAGTAGGATGTCTGCAGTTACGATTTGTGAAATAGAAGGGAATGGTCCCTATTTTAGGTTTTAACGGCTCTGTTTTGTGCAAAGAGTTTGTTTTGCTACCCGCAAGGTGTTTCCTGATTTCAATTGGATTTAGATACTTCTTGCTATAATCCTCACAATCTATAATGTAGTTTATCTTTTTGCAAATGTTAGGTAAGGTATAATATTTACAATCAGCGAAATGACAATTTTTATAATATTTACAAATATTTCTGATGCGATAGTTTAGTTCATTGACATCTAGATGTTTACTTTTGACTACGTTTAGTACAATTATGCTACTGTTATAGAAAGTCTTCAATACAATTTTTAACTGAATTTTTAATTGGAACAATTTTTAATTGGACTTCTTCTCCAAATATTATTGGACTTATCAATTTGGAAATGTCAGTATTAATGCGGAGTTTGATATTGTGATCAGTTAATGACTACTGGGTTTATGATTTCTCAATATTATAGCTACTTGCTTGACCACTGATAACATAAGATTAGTTTAAATACTTGGATTGCTTTTTTTTTACTTTTTTCAGTTCCTGGAGGTACTGTCCTGCTACTACTAAAAACCTTTTTACCTGCCCTTTTACAGTATGTTCGGGCCTTAACCTAGACAACGACCTAACGTTTTAACCTAGTTTTATGTCAGGTGTAAACATTATTGTAATACTTTAACATTGTACTTGATATAGGTACTTACATACACTTTGTTTTAATTTAAAAAATCAAAGGTGCAAAGAGGCTACTCGTCGAGCTGAATAACAAGTTTATTATGACCTCACTTTGTATGATCTTTTAGCACGTTCAACGGTCAATTTATACTGGTTTTGTGTAGGTTGATAAGTAGCCGTATATTGCTATAAATATTTTAAAATGAATTGTATGACTGACCTGTCGTCCGCGAGAGCAGTGTGACCGCGGCTACTAGAGAGATGAAAGTTACCACTCGATCGCTGATAGGGACAGCCAGCAAATGGGCAAGATTTTTCATGACCGACCTGTAACAAGAAATAGGCAAGTTATAGAATATTGTATAGTTTTTTAGTAGTCTCTTTCTTTGTTGGCTTATGATAAGTAACAGCTGAAAAAAAATGCAAAAATATGCGATAAAAATTGTGATTGAAACTAGCATTGTTCACTTTTTTATGATAAACAAACAGACGGATACCTGATGGTAAGCAATCGGCACCGCCCATGGACAGTCACAATACTAGGTGCATGAGCATTGCCGGCTTTTTTTTAAGGTTAAGGAATTCAGATTTATTTTTGAGGACTTTATTTGTCATTGTATGTAAATTTGATGTTCAAATATGTAATTACCGTATATAGTGCAATGCCTAGGGGTGTGTGTAGGTCTAGAGGGCGCGCGGGATGGTGGCCGCCTCGCCCGCTGGCCGCGTGCGCTCCTCTCTCCAGTTTTGGCGCGCGCGCAACATCTGCGTCAGCCCTCAGCCGCGTCTGTACGACAAGGATAAACATTTTTTAATTATGATGAAAAATACAAAGTAAATTGTAAAGTTACTTATGTTATTTTAAACACAAAAGCACTTTCATATCACCCATTATTAGAGCGTAAGAAAAATCATCGAAAAATCCTTTGGTATAAATAGACGATTATAAATATAAAAGAACATCTTGTACTTAAGGAATCAGCAACTCAAGATAAATTTACTTTGTCAAACAAACAATCAACCACTGTATTACTAGTGTGCCACCTAAATTAGTATTTTTAAAATGTACCACTTTTTTGCTAAAGATTGATACTGCGATAAAGTTGTTTTTAAACATGAACAATTACATTATTTATTTTGATACACACATGTATGTAGATACTATGTTAGTTGATTAATTTCAAGATATTGTATATTTTAAACGATAAATATCCTCTCAGTACCTACCTTCTTAATTCATAAACAAAAATATTTATTAGTACGTAACAAAACATCTCCAATTGTTTGCAAAAATAAGCGAGCGACATAATAATTGTAATAATAAGGCCCGCAGGGCAGCTTGAGGCGAGGTGACGGGCATCAGCGACCCCGCGGGCTACCATCATCTCAAGTGCTCCAGGGAGAAGTCACCGTTCGTTATTCTCCGGCTTGCCTTAATTGGCTGGCTGGAGTGCACGATGACAAGGAACAGGTCTCCCACCTCTGGCTTGCCTTCATTGGCCGTCCAAAGTGGAGACGCGAGAGCAGTGATCTTGCTCGGAGGGTAAGAAACTATTCGTAAGTCGCGAGTGAGCCAGGGATGCAGGAGGCTTATGATCTGAGTAGAGAGCTGTGGTAGTTTCTTAACCCTTCAGCTACGCACATCCTCGTTGTCCCTCTGTTGCTATATCTAGCAACCATTCCCGGGACCGGGTCGGTGAGTTGGCGTTTACATTGTTTCGGCAGGTACCATAATCATCTATAGTTCCCAATTGACCAGTCCACAGCAAGCCATCCATAGCCCTACCTTTTTTCCATTATCTACAATAGTTCTACTCTACACTAACCGTGGACTGTCCTTGGTTGCATTTCCATAGTGCATACAGGAATAGTCGCCGGTTTGTGTGTCCATTAATTACATTTAGATTAAATTTGTCTAAAGGGCCGTACGCCTTTTTTATAGAATAGGAGGCAAACGAGCATATGGATCACCTGATGGTAGCGATCAGCGCCGCCCATGGACACCCGCAACGCCAGAGGAGCCAAAGGTGCGTTGCCGGCCTTTTAAAAAGGAATACGCTCTTTTCTTGAACGCCTCCCAAATGACCGGAACCCTGTGGTCCCGTGAATGGTAATGGACATTAATAATAATAATTTTACGAACGCCGCAACTCCGACTGTCCAAAGTACAGAAATTCTTCATGGGATTATATGTGGAATGTTATAATAAATTACCAAGTAATACATTGAATCTTAAAAAAAAACTTGTTTAAAGCGCGAACTATGTAAAAAAGCGTACCACAAACTGTCAGATTATATTGAAGACTAGCTTCTTCCAGCGGCTTCGCCCGCGTTCCTAGGAGTAAAAAGTAGCATATGTGTTACTTTAGACCACAGTCTACCTCTGTTCCACATTTCATCCCGGTCCCTTCAGCCGTTTTAATGTGACTAACAAACATATACACAAACACACAAAAATCGGTTCAAGCTAATTTCAACCACCGGTCCTACAGTATCACTGCGTAAAGTCCACTGTGGGCAAACTAACATTCGACAAACTTTATCAGCTCTAAATTGGGCCCCATCTGTGATTGTCTGACGGCTCTTTGAGGCGCGCGTGGAACAAGATGCGCCGTACGCTCGGGTCTGGTTCTGGTCGGGTGGCGTGATAGTCATGCTCGCCGTCCGCAGGCCCGTGCTTACGGTGGCTGGAGATCATCTCGCGATCCTCGACACCCGGAATGTTCTTTGCGACTTTGCTGAGTTGTGAGGAGGTTGCGGATCTTTGCCTCGCGCGCCTCCTCCTTAGTGCCTATGCACTGGAAGGCTTATAAGTGCGTTGCAGGCCTTACATTCATCCATTCAACAGCTAGTGCCCATTTTTACCAACCTCTCGTAAATTTTAACATACCCTTAAGCTAAGATAGGTGACATTTAACAACTGCTTGGCTTTCACCTACCTCTAAGGGACACGTACACCTACTTACTTGTATTGTAACAAATACCTAAGGGGTTCGTTTAGGAGCTACGCGCCGCTAAGTAACTTTTACTAGTCAGAACATGCTTGTAACAAATGGTCATAAGTATTGCAAACTATTTATAGGTAAAATTCCTATACATTAGTATGGGTAATAATTTATACTGAATTTGATATAATAACGGGCAATAACCGGTTATCTTAGTGTCAATTTTATGTCAACAATTTGTAAAATAACTTTTCATTATATGTTTCACATTGTTCTAATAACCGCTAAAGATAAACAACTTAAAATATTCGTTTATGTTAATTTGAACTGTACACACATATATTCAATGTTTAGTTTTAGAAAAAGTCAAGGTAAACATAACAGCCTAGTCGTAGTATAAAAAATATTATACTCTATAGATAGGTAGATAGGTTAACGGTTAACGCGAATTATTTGTGAATAGAGTAAGTATGTATGTAGATTAAGGAAAAAACAACCGAATATGAAACAAAAATAAGGTATTGTAATTTTAACTGTATATCAGATGTGGTACGGGTTATAGGTTACTTCACTTAAAAACATATGTATTTACTAGTTTTTGCTCATGACTTCGTGCTCTTGAAATTTTTAAGCAAGTCCTAATTCTATACCGAACTTGATCGTAATAAATTCAGCAGTGTAACCAAACATAACAGATAGAAGTACTTGTTTAACCGGCTTCAAAAGTATCTTTCTTGTTTAGGATAAGGATACTTAGAAAATAACGCTTCAGTGCCTAAATATAGAAGGCAGTGAGCAGAAGGGGAAATTACTGTCGACGACATTGTAACAACATGTAATCAAATGTAACCTATAGTTTGGGACCCATAGGTCTAACTAATTAGGTATAGGTAGTCACACGCCTTTTATAGGGCTACCTATGAAAAGAGGTAATCATAAAATAATAGTATAATGAATACTTAAACCACACAAACAGACAATAGGAACGGTTCTCATTATGACGTGACGTATCTTGTATAAAACAAGTGGTTAAGTAACGATTCTATGCATATCACAGAACCCACAGATTGTGCGAAGAACTCTTCAAAATGTTGCTGTTATATCTCCCGATAGTGCTGACATTTTTCATATACATATTGTATTTGTACTTCATAAGGACTTTTAAGTACTGGAAAAGCAGAAAAGTTCGTGGGCCAGAACCAACCGTGTTCTTTGGTAACATCAAGGAATCAGCTCTTCGCCAAAAAAATATTGGCGTGATAATGCAAGAAATCTACAATAACTATCCCAATGAAAAAGTTGTCGGTGTCTACAGAATGACTTCTCCTTGTCTTCTCATACGAGACTTGGATATCGTTAAACATATCATGATCAAGGATTTCGAAGTGTTCGGTGATCGCGGCGTTGAATTCAGCAAGAAAGGACTGGGACAAAACTTGTTCCATGCTGATGGAGATACATGGACAGCTTTGAGGAATCGGTTTAGTCCAATTTTTACAACGGGTAAATTAAAAAATATGTTTTATTTAATGAACGAAGGCGCTAATAATTTTGTGGAGCACATCAGCACGGAATGTCAAAAGAAGCAAGAGTTTGAAATACATTCTCTTCTCCAAACGTACACAGTGTCTACTATATCTGCATGTGCTTTCGGAGTTGGCTATGACAGTCTAGATGACAAGTTGGAGACGCTTAAACTCGTGGATCAGATAATTTCAGCACCAACATACGCTAATGAATTAGACATGATGTACCCAGGACTACTCAAATCCCTCAATCTTTCTATTATTCCGGTACCTATACAGAAATTTTTCAAAAATCTTGTCGATAACATCATATCTCAAAGGAATGGTAAACCTTCGGGAAGAAATGATTTTATGGATCTAATACTAGAACTTCGTGGAATGAGAGAAGTCAATTATACAAAATATGGAAATTTTGTGAAGCCTCTAGAAATTACTCCTGAGGTGATGGCAGCGCAAGCTTTTGTATTTTATGTGGCTGGGTATGAGACAAGTGCAACCACTATGGCCTACCTGATGTACCAACTAGCGCTGAATCAAGATATCCAAAACAGGTTGATAGCTGAAATTGACGAAGTAATTCAAAGGAATACAGGAGAAGTGACATATGACATGATTAAGGAAATGAAATATTTGAACAAAGTATTTGATGAGACTCTACGAATGCACTCAATTGTAGAACCACTGCAAAGAAAAGCCACAAGAGACTACCAAGTGCCTGGGACTGACCTGGTAATAAAAAAGGGTACAATAGTTTTGATATCCCCGAGAGGAATTCACTATGATGAGAAATATTACGACAATCCCGATGTATTCAACCCTGACAGATTTGACCCGGAAGAGGTGGGCAAGCGCCATCCGTGTGCTTACTTACCTTTTGGACTCGGACAAAGAAACTGCGTCGGTAAGTTCAAATTATCTTCAGGTATTCTTTAGGTATAGTATAGGTAATATTTTGTTTATCTCTAAATGTTCATTTTTATTTTCAGGCATGAGATTTGGCAGACTCCAGTCTCAGTTATGCATTGTTAAGGTCTTGTCCAAGTTCCGTGTGGAACCGTCGAAGAATACAGACAGGAATTTAAAGGTTACTCCACACCGAGCTATCATTGGACCAAAAGGAGGGATCCATCTTAATATTATTCTTAGAAAAATCAAAGCTTAGGGTGAAGATTGTAATCTGAAAAACCTACTGAAATAGATGTATGTACAGTAAAATTAATTATGTTATTACTTAAGACAAGTTTGTTAAACTGTATAGTTTATTTAAATGGTTCATTTTAACCTCGTAATATCTTTGAGATTCTTTTTAAATGATATTAAAAGTACTTTTACCAATTTTAAGGTGGATACTTAGATAGACCTCGCCGTACATTCTTCAGGTGTGGAAATCTCCGTAAATAAACAGTTTCAATAGAATAAGAGCAATTATAATGAGACTTTATAATATATTATGTTCGCGTATGGCCCAAATTCTATTTTATTATGCACAAAAAGACTGTTCATGTTCGAAATGAATTTTATTTGTAAATAAATATTTTTACCATAGTATTAGGAAAAATCATGTTGTAACCGATATATAGCCGATGCTCCGACTGAAAATAAATAAATGAGTTTACATTATTGGATACTAAGTTTTACCCGCGGCTTCGCTCGCGTCACAAAAGGATAAAAAGTAGCCTATGTGATATATACCAATACACAAAGCGCCATCTATACCAATACTTTTGTTTTCCCTCGGGAATATCAAATTTTCCGGGATAAAAAGTACTAGTAAAGCAATCGGTTTAGTAGTTACGGCGTGAAAGCGGAACAAACAAACAAACTCACTTTCCAATTTGTAATAATATTAAGGATTTAATTTAATTGTAAAATATTTCAGCTGCAGACAGTTCTTTTTTTCTTCTCTCTCGTTCTCTTATTACTAGTGTGATATTACAGTTGTAAACATATACAGTGTGTTAGGTTAAACGAGGGACTTATTGAGGGAGGGTATTCAGTATTCGATTCTCGTCCCGAATATGTAAAAAACCTATAACCAAAATTTTTGTCCAATAAAATAACCAAGTAATTGTCCAATAAAATAAATCATCATGAACACTGAGCGCGCAACAAGTGAACTTGTAAACAGAAACAGTACTTACATAAAGTAAGTCGCGTTGCAAAACATGCGCCGATCTTGCCGAAAAGGATAGAGTGCGCTTAAGCCCGCTAAGCCGTAACCCGTAAGCGTAAGCGGAAGCGTTTTTATGGTTCTGTCTGTTATTTATTAGTGTTTTCGTTTCGTTTATATGTTTGTTAGGTTCATGTGAGTATACACTATTATGGGTTTGAATTTGTCCCTCGTTTAACCTAACATACTGTATTTTTGAATCACACTAAGCAGTTACGCAATCGGCGTTACCTTGAGACCCTACTGAGCCACGAGACCGTTTCAATTAAGTAGCGTACTCGGCAATGCGTGTACGACGCAATTGTAAAATTGGGTGAGTCAATTGTTAATTCACGTCCTACTCAGTACATACAATACAGCGAACTAAATAAATAAATTGAGTATTTTTAACGTCTTTAAGTATTGTTCGTGATGTTACTAAACATTACACATCTTTTATTCTTCTACTAGTTTTTGCCAGCGGCCTCGCCCGCGTTCATGTTCAAAAAGTATATGTTTTATTCCAGATTATAATCTACATCTGTTGAAAATTTCGCATCGATACCTACAGCCGTTTTGACGTGAAGGACTTACAATACAAACTCATTCATAATATTAGTAGGTAGGTAGGCAAAGATTGACTGAGAGTGCCCTTTTAGCTAGATGTATTATTATTTATAGTGTATGGAATTAGCTTAAACTGTCAAACATCGCGAGGTCACCGGTGACTGCAACCTATTGTTCTTAAATTGTGTCTATAATGTCGGTACTCAACGAGTGAAAATAATATTCCAAGGCTACTTAATCACTACTGTTAATCTATTTACAAGAACAATGTTTATCAAAGCGTACAAAAAAGACAAAGAATGTAGGTATATTTATCAAAAACCCGCGTGATAATATTAGTACGTAATTCGTACAACACTTTTTAATATAAACACCACATGTTTTTATCTACCGTAGAATTTTTTGTTAAATTTAATAACAATATAGAGGCAGGAATTTGATCTCAACACCGTTTTTTTCTACGTCTTTTTAAGCAGGTTTGGTGGGCCTGTCTTAATTTAAAAATTCCTTTTTGATGATACATCGTGACATCGCCACGCCTATTTATCAAAGAAAGAGATAGACTATGTCTACTATTTACCGTAATACCCATTCATCAAGTACCATTTTCCTCGATGTAGGGTTAAATTATACCTTTTGTCTTTTCATGGATATTTACGACACAACGGTGCTATTTGCGACACAAACAAACATACATGCGACTATTGACATTTTCGAAGTTAATCAGATATTGATAAAAAATATTATAAGCCTTGATAAACACGTTTATTAAAAACAATACCTAGGTATTATATTTAGGTAACAATAACAACAACAAACGTGTCTGTCCAACAATATAACAACAGATCTAATGGTTCATTCATTCATTCGATTCACATTATTCGGTGACTGAGTTGTGTACTCTCTGCAATGTGCGGAATAAACTTATTACTAGTGATAATAGTGTTATGTGGTTGTTTATACTATTACTTTACAAGGACGTTTAACTATTGGAAGAAGAGAAATGTTCGTGGACCAAAACCAACAGTCTTTTTCGGAAACATTAAAGATGCAGCTCTGCGAAACAAAAATCACGGCATTGTCATTCAAGAGATATACGACATGTTTCCGAATGAAACAGTCGTTGGTATTTATAGAATGACGTCACCTACGCTACTGGTACGTGATTTAGATATAATCAAACATATCATGATCAAGGACTTCGATGCTTTCACTGATCGTGGGCTGGACTTCAGTAACCGGGGTTTAGGACAAAACTTATTCTTTGCTGATGGAGAAACATGGACAGCTTTAAGGAGTCGATTTACCCCAATTTTTACAACGGGTAAATTAAAAAATATGTTTTATTTGATAAATGAAGGCGCCAATAATTTTGTAGATTATGTTAGCACTGAATGCCAAGTAAAAGTAGATTTTGAAGTGGTCTCCCTTCTTCAAACATACACGTTATCTACGATCTCATCCTGTGCCTTTGGAATTAGTTATGATAGTCTAAATGATAAAGTAGAGACACTAAAAATTGTTGACAAAATACTTGCGAGACCTAGTCATGCACTTGAATTAGATATGCTGTATCCAGGACTTTTAAAATCGCTTAACCTATCCATCTTTCCAAGAGAAGTACAACAATTTTTCAAAAATCTTGTCGATCTCATAATCACTCAGAGGAATGGGAAACCTTCGAACAGGAACGATTTCATGGACTTAATACTAGAACTTCGTGAAATGGGAGAAATAAACAGCACGAAACATGGAAACACTGCGAAGCCAATTGAAATAACTCCAGAAGTAATGGCGTCACAAGCTTTTACATTTTACGTAGCTGGCTATGAAACCAGTGCTACTACAATGTCGTACATGCTTTACCAACTAGCGATGAATCCAGACATTCAAAATAAGTTAAGGGCAGAAGTTGACAAAATAACCCAAGCGAATAATGAAGAAATAACATACGAAACCATTAAGGAAATGAAATATCTGAGCAAAGTCTTTGATGAAACTCTGCGAATGTATTCGATTGTGGAACCTCTGCAGAGAAAAGCTACAAGAGACTACCAGGTACCGGGAACTGACCTGGTAATAGAGAAAAACACGATGGTACTCGTATCCCCAAAAGGTATACACTATGATGAGAAATATTACGATGATCCTGAAGTATTCAACCCTGACAGATTCGACCCGGAGGTGGCGGGCAACCGCCATCCGTGCGCTTACTTACCGTTTGGAATTGGACAACGAAATTGTATCGGTAAGTAAATACAAACTCGATAAGAATTTGGGGTTCATTAGTATATATCGACCATTGACCTGGTGACGGTTAACAGATATTCACAGCGTAAATAGATATATGTACCTCTATATACATAATAAGACTATATATAAATTATGTATGAATATATGTAGTATTTTGTTTGCTTTACCTTTTAATATATTAGGTAAAATAATATAAAAAAGCCACTAATGTGATAAGCATCTGCCTATGTAATTGAAATAGGCTTCCTGGAGATAGCTTTTATGATAATTCGTACGATTAACCAAATCCAGACTGTAATAGATGTATTTGCGTGTCAGTTCAATGAACTCGCAAAGATTATTTTATATATACTGTGTTATAGGTTAGAGTAGTAGATATAGTTTTAGTGTTAAGTTGCTGTTATTAGTCTGGGTATTGTTAATTTGTTATTGTTAGTTTTGTAAATGTAAGTGGGTGTAGGTAAATGTCGTATAAAGTGCCACACTAACGCATTAGGCTATATAATTTATCTGTAATGTTAGCTGTAAGAGTTGAAATAAATAAATAAACAAATAAATGACAAAATGCTATAGGTACCTATTGTTGCGAACGAAGTTTTGTAGTTCTATATGTATAACATACTACCTTCTGCCCGTGACTTCGTAATCACAATCCCGTTTTCTCCCGTTCTCGTAGGATTTTCAGGATTTTTTTCTGTCATAAGAACCTTCTCCTGACAATAACAAACACAACAAATGGCGTTGCGTATGGCGTGACAACGGGAAACGGGGTTCATTTTTATTTACCTCTATATAGCCTTATTACCTACTACTAATTGACCTTAACAATAAGATTAATGAATGGAAACATGATATGACGTCATATCCAAAGTTTCATTCCTACAAAATAAAATTACTAATCATATTATTTATTTTTAAGGTATTCGGTTTGGAAAACTGCAGTCTCAACTGTGTATAGCGAAGATTTTGTCTAAGTTTGAAGTGGAACCTTCGAAGAATACACCAAAGAAGTTAGAAGTGGAACCAGACAGGGTTCTCATTGGACCAAAAGGGGGAATACGTCTGAAATTAGTGCCAAGAAAAATTAAGACGTAGATTAAAGAGGTATTATAAGGTCGATTTTTAAGCCTGCTTCATATGGCGGGTTACAAGAGCAACTGCTCATGCTCGCATGGGGTCTCGGGCTAAATTTTATACAATTGAAATTGAAGACAAACAACCCAATAAAAAGAAAAAACATAAACAAAAAAAAGACCATAAATTAGGAACACAGTTTTCAATTCAAGCACTTACAAAAAAAATCCTTCTCATTCAGATACTCAGGCAAACTATAATATGCTTTAGCCACTAAAAGGCTTCGGAATCTTTTTTAAATAAATAGCGGAAGCTCCTTCCAACCCTTAGGTATCCTATTATAAATAACTGAAGCCATGCAGTAGACACTCTTGCGCATAAGTGCCTGGACCCTGAAATCGTGATATGTCTTCTGCCTATTCTTAAATATGAGACTCGTCCGTAATTGGCAAAAAGTGAAGGTTAAAATATAATACGAATTCGAAGAATTACTATACTGTAATATTGTGTACCTATATTTCGTTATATACCTCTACATATAGTTTACGGCACAATATTATAAATTTTAATTTGTACTTTAGTTTGCAGAATAAATAATCTATTTTGTAGTGTTGTTGTTTTATATCAAAATCAAAATAAACCGATGTAATTATATCTAGACGCTGTTAATAAATAATAACAAATAGTATTGTTAAAAATACAAAGTGCATTTAATAGTGAATTCTTAATACAAAATGTTTTAAAATAATGAAACAAATTGAATAATCTAATAATCTTTCTTAGAAAAAAGTATTATTATCTATTTTTATACTTTGACAAAACCTGTGAATAATGTCGCATTTTTGTTCATTGATATTACTTAGTTTTTAGTACATGTATTGTATTTCTGCATACATTAATATTAAATTTTGTAAAACTAAGTTACATTCTCAGCTAATACAATAAATAACGATAGTATAAGTAACTTATGAAGTTTCTACAACAAGAAAAGAGTTTTGTAATACATAGTTGATTATTTTTCTTTCAAGTCTAAAGAACACAATCTATTGAAGTTCTGACTGCATTCCTATAGTATAGATATATCAAACACTACTAAAGAGCAGACAATGAAAGATACAATTCGTCGTTCAGCAACAAAATGATTGCAAACAAAGTGATTATAAGTGTCGCGTAGCCATCCGCATCGTAGCAGAATGTTACATAAAAAAATAATTGCGAATGTCATGAAGATTCAAAAACTCACTAAAATCAACAAGTCTTCGCCATTTGCTTCAAACAGCGAATAAGCATTACAATATCACGTAATACAAAGCTATTATCTCTGAACTGTAGTTAATTTAAAACAAATTTGGTAATAACGCACACAACACTGATAACATCATATAAAAATATTAACACTATCATAATCAAATGTATCTCTTCGTATATAAAGTGATGTTTCACGAAATCGCTAACTCATAACACATTTTTCACTACTTGTGTTAGGAGCTTCAAAAATGTCGTTCCTTTATATTGCTGCCGGATTAAGCGCATTAGTTTACGCGTTGTACTATTACTTCACAAGAACATTCAACTACTGGAAGAGCAGAAATGTTCCCGGACCGGAACCAATCCCGTTCTTCGGGAACATCAAGGAATCAGTTTTACGGCAGAAGAATATAGGCGTCATAATACATGACATCTATAAGGCCTATCCAAACGAGAAAGTGGTTGGACTTTTTAGAATGACTTCTCCTTGCCTCCTCATCCGAGATTTGGACATTGTTAAACATATTATGATCAAAGACTTCGAGGTGTTTACTGACCGTGGAGTGGACTTCAGCAAAGAAAGACTGGGACAAAATTTGTTCCACGCTGATGGAGAAACATGGACAGCCTTAAGAAATAGGTTCAGTCCCATTTTCACCACAGGTAAATTGAAAAACATGTTTTACTTAATGAATGAAGGAGCTGACTCATTTGTGGACTACGTTACTACAGAATGTCAAACAAGACAAGAGTTTGAAGTGCACCTTCTCCTGCAATCGTATACTGTATCTACTATTTCCTCCTGTGCCTTTGGAGTTAGTTATGACAGCCTCCAAGACAAGATGGAAGCCTTGAAAATTATAGATCAAGTTATTTCATCACCAAGTTACATCGTCGAGTTAGACTTTATGTACCCAGGACTCTTACGATCACTTAACCTTTCTCTTTTCCCGAAAGTGGTGCTGCATTTCTTCGCAAATCTTGTTGACAATATTATTTCTCAGAGGAATGGTAAACCATCAGGACGAAATGATTTCATGGACCTCATACTAGAACTTCGTCAAAAGGGAGAAGTAGAAAGTACTAAATACGGACACAGTGGCAAGACTCTAGAAATAACGTCAGACGTGATTGCGGCGCAAGCTTTTGTATTTTATGTGGCTGGGTATGAGACTAGTGCAACCACTATGGGCTACATGTTGTACCAACTAGCGTTGAATCCAGACATCCAAAAGAGGTTGACCGAGGAAATTGATGAATCACTGAAAGCAAACAATGGACAAATAACATACGACACTATTAAAGAAATGAAGTACTTAAACAAAGTATTTGATGAAACTCTACGAATGTATTCGATTGTGGAACCTCTACAGAGGAAAGCTGTAAGAGAATACAAAATTCCCGGTACTGACTTGACAATAGAAAAGGACACGATAGTACTTGTATCTCCGAGAGGAATTCACTATGATGAAAAATATTACGACAACCCTGAAGTATTCAACCCTGACAGATTCGACCCGGAGGTGGCGGGCAACCGCCATCCGTGCGCCTACTTACCATTTGGAATTGGACAACGAAACTGTATCGGTAAGTAATTTGTTCGAAAGCGAAACTTTCTTAAATACTTCTTCTTGAATATTAGAACCAAAGTGTTTATACTCTAAGCGTAGATTTTTTATTAATAATTTATTTATCAAATATGTTTAGCGTATAATTAAACAAGTACATAAGAAAACTAGATCCCGTTGGTATTTTGTGTATTAAAATTGGCTTTTGAATCGAAAATTATAATGATCATCACCTTCATTAATACCTTTCAGATGCCAATGTGTTAGTGAAATCACTCACCAAAACATATTATCTATATTTTCAGGCATGCGGTTTGGCAGACTTCAATCTCAACTATGTATAACGAAGTTGTTGTCCAAGTTCCAAGTGGAGCCGTCTAAGAATACCACCAGAAACTTGGAGGTGGAACCTCACCGCGGTATCATCGGGCCAAAGGGAGGAATCAAATTAAATGTTGTTCCGAGAAAGATAAAATCTTAAAAACCTATTGGATTCCAACCGGAAAATATGAGAAAACCCTCCATAAAAAAAACCGAAATATATCCAGAATCGTCTCTGTATAAAAGAAAATATGTATAGGACTAATATAATGGTTTGAAGTCAGTCTTACAATTGATTCTGAAATCGTCAGTGGTTGAAGTGAAAGATATAGGTAAAGTAAAAGTTTTACTTGATTATTATACTTATACCAAAATTCTGAAAATACAATGCATCTCTATCTAGATGAGCCACGATTTTGTAAAATGATTATACTGGGACGAAACACCATAATTAACCCAGAAAACGCAGCCTTCTTTTAGCGTCTAAACATTCCTTTGGAAATTAGGTTTTTTAAGTATATACCTAGTGTATGTGTTTGGAAATATATATGTACTACAGAAAAACAAAGAATAACCACAAGTCATTATTACGTTAGGTGTGGTTATCAAACAAGGTATATATTGGATGTAATAATCCGACCAGATTATGAGACTGACAACGTGAAAAGATAAGTTCATAAGTTTGCAACAATGTATGTATAGAATGGAACCGAATATTATTATCTAATCGTTGATTATTTAATGTTCTGATTATAACGTGTGTGTATGATACTATTAGATTTATAGTACTTTACTGGTTTAGGGAAAATTGTACCTTATCCTATAAACTTTATGTTTCAAATTCCAAAGAAACCATTGCAGCTATTGTAAATATTTAGTTTTTAACTTTTGTGATGGTATATGCCTAAATTCTATATTATAAATTATGTAATAAAACTTATACAAAAATTACTTTATTTGTATATGAAATGTCCTTGACCACCTTTTTGATCGGATAGAATATGAGGTCTGATAGGGTTGCCAACTTTTTTAGAAGAAATAGAGTAGTTATATCTAATTTCAAAGGAGATAAATAAAGAGTAAGAACTTACAGAAAAGAATATCATTTAAAAAAAATCGTTTATTTCGCAGCACATAACAAGTTTTTCTTGAAAAATAAAAAAAAGCAGTTATTATTATAATAGGTTAGTCTATAGCTTGAAAGGTAGGCTAATGCACGATGCCCATACCAAATTTCATTCGATTCGGGCCAGTACTTTTTACAACAGAGTGGTATTGTGTCAAAAATTTAAATATCGGATTAGTTTTAAAAAGAATCACTATCAAATTTCACTGAACTAAATTATTTTGTATGATTTTTTTTATGATATAAACCGGTAACCGAGCAGACGGATCACCCGATGGTAAGCAATCGGCGTCGCCCATGGACACCTGGAACACCAGAGGCGTTACAAGTGCGTTATCGGCTTTTTGGGGATTAGGAGTTTGAGGATCGTTGGGGATTCGGGGATTGGGGAGATTAGGGAAGGGGAGGGTAATTGGGCCTCCGGTAACCTCACTCACACGACGAAACACAACACAAGCGTTGCTTCACGTCGGTTTTCTGTGATTCGTGCCGAAGCATGGAATGATGCTCTCAACCTAAAAAAAGTCTTTGGACCACCGTGAATGGGCCACTTGGTATTAACTTTAAATATGTAGTACACATTTTATTCTGATCATGGGTATTTGCATATTATTACAGACTGGCACTAGTTAAGTAAACATTGTGGAAAAAGGAGTACCTATTTTAGCGTACTCTATTAGTGTTTAAGATTATAGAGTAGGTACGCCTACATCATAAAGAGGACAATATTTTATTTAAGAGTACGGTTGGCAACCGTACTTATGACCTAGGTCTAAGGTATGAGATACAGTCTTCACAGTTATTTTCTACTTAAACCCTAAGGTTGACTGGTAGAGAATGCCATATGGCATTAAGTTCGCCTTATGTACCATAAACAAATTATGTACATTAAAGAATAAATAAATAAATAAATAAATTATTTGGTATATCATCATCATTACATCACGCCTTTTATCCCCGAAGGAAGGCAGAGGTGTTCATTATGCCACTGTACAATGTAACACCCACTCTTCACTATTTATGTTATGAGTCCCATGTAATAGGGGGTGAGCCTATTGCCATATACCGGGCACAATTCCAAACTCCGTGCTCTTACTGATTTTTTTTTAAAACCCAGTAATACTTTGCCCGACCCCGGAATCGAACCCGAGACCCCTTGCCCGGCAGTCACACTTGCGACCACTCGGACAATGAGGCAGTCATTTGGTACACAGGTACGAAAATAAGATTCATTCAATACAAGACTGTATCTACATCAAGTATGTGTGTAATTGTTCCCATGATTGTAGAGTTTTAGAGCTTGCTAGCGTATTTTCAATAAGTTCGCCTTCTATAAAATACAAGAAAAGTTTGGACAAACCACATATTTAATAAGCAATGTTCACAATAATTTTACATTCAAAGTAAAAAGTAAGACAGAAATAATTATAAATAAATTATTGTTTTCACGACAATTGGCCAATTATAAGCATAACATCATAACATCACGCCTTTTAGCCCCAAAATGGTTAGCAGAAGTGCACATTATGTAATTCATAATCATAAATTATCATAAATATAATCATAAATTCACATTCATAAATCTGTTGAAAATAGTGATCCGGCTAAAGTGTGGAAGTTCCTTAAATCATTAGGTATTGGAAAACATACCCAAAACTCTTTGCCTAAAGATCTAGATTTTAATTTTCTTAATTCTCACTTCTCCTCCACACTCACTTTAGATATGGCCACTAAAACTGCTACTTTAAACTCTCTCTCTCTACTTCCGTTACCAAATTTTTCTCCTTTCGACTTCAGTCAATTTGCCGCATGTGACGTTAGGAGGAGCATTCTGTCGACGACATCGAATGCCGTTGGTGGTGACTGTGTTAGCCGCAAAATGATTATTCCTATCCTCGATCAAATTACCCCTGTCATCCTTTTTGTCCTAAATTCCTCGGTCTACAGAGCCTTCCCTCAAATTTGGAAAGAAGCTCATGTAATAATACCTCTTCCCAAGAAACCAAATCCTGCTTCTTTTTCCGATTTTCGTCCTATTTCCATTCTTCCATTCCTGTCTAAAATCCTAGAAAAACTTGTCCATCATCAATTTAGTTCTTTTCTTACCAGGCACAGCCTCCTTAGTCCCTACCAATCTGGTTTTAGCCCGGGGCACAGCACTACCACGGCGCTCGTAAATATTACTGATGACATTAGGTCGGGCATGGAGTCGGGGAAGTTGACGGTACTTATCCTACTCGATTTCAGTAACGCTTTTAATACAGTTGACTTCGACGTTTTGCTTGGCGTGCTCAGCTCTCTTAACGTATCAGCATCGGCTATTGACTGGTTTCGTAGTTACCTATTTGGTCGCCGGCAGGGTATTCACTTTGACGATCGTTATTCTTCTTGGTGTTGTACTGCTGCTGGTGTGCCACAGGGTGGTGTTCTATCCCCTTTACTCTTCGCCCTATTTATCAACTCTATCTCTAAAGAACTCTCTTCTTCCTTCCACCTCTATGCCGATGATCTGCAGATCTACACGCAAGCTTCACTTCATGAATTACCAGATGCTGTTGCTCTAGTTAACCGCGACATGGCACGAATTAGCGATTGGAGCATGAAATATGGCCTGCGTATTAACCCATCCAAAACACAGGTGACGGTTGTCGGCAGTTCAAGGGCTGTCTCCAGAATTGACTGGTCTACTCTTCCCCAAGTATCTCTGCTTAACACAAAAATTCCTTTTTCCTACGAAGTCAAGAACTTGGGGATTTACATTGACAGTACTCTCTCCTGGTCTAAACAGATGCAGGAGGTCAGTCGCAGAATGTTTGCCTCGGCGGGATCCTTGAGGCGTCTTCGAAATTTCTTGCCCACTACTACTAAAATTGCATTAGCACAATCCCTACTTCTACCAATCCTCGACTATACTGATGCCAGCTATCTTGATCTCACCCAAGAACAATTAGACAAGCTTGAGCGCCTTCAAAATCTTTCTATCAGGTTTATATTTGGATTGCGCAAATATGACCATGTCTCCGAGTTCCGCTATAAGCTCAAATGGCTGCCTATTCGCCTTCGCCGGAATACTCACATTCTTTCACTTCTATACAATGTACTTTTTAATCCCACTACCCCTTTTTATCTAAAAGAGCGTTTTACGTACCTTGGCTAACTCACATACGAAGTTTTTAAGATCATCGGAGAGCTTGAAATTAAACGTCTGTTTGCATTCCACTACATTTTTCGACAAGTCCTATACCTCTACAGTACAAGCAGCACGGTTGTGGAATGCTCTAACGATTGCAGTGAGGCGAGCTCAAACCATATCACAATTTAAAAAACTAGTTAAAGAATTTTATCTAACTTTATAGTTTTTTCTTGTCTCCTACTTAACATGGTAACACACGTACACATACATGCATAAACGCACACACGCACGCACGCACACTTACACACCATTATGTATTATGTTCTATTTTATTCTTATTTTTATAACTTTTATGTAGGCATATACATACATATATTTATATATATATATATATATTTTTTTTATTTATTTATATATATTATGGCTTACACGGTATTATTATTATTATATTATTATTATTTTCTTTTTAAAGTCTTTAACTTGTACACTTGACGACCCATATCTGACTCCTATTACAGCTCCATCCAAAGGTTGTCTGTAAGAGATCGCCTTGTGCGATAAGACCGCACATTGTGCACTATATTAATTGTTGTTTGTCCTATGTGTTTATGTGGTGTACAATAAAGAATATTATTATTATTATTATTATTATTTTATTCCTTGTTTCTTTTATCTTAGCTCGGCTACAAGGCCGGGTTTGAGGGATAGTACGGGCCGAAGCCAAGTGCTATCCCACTTAGGTGTCTTAATTTTAGGTGTGGGTGTACGAAACATCTGTTTCATTCAAGAACTTTCTAACTATGTGGCAAGTATTTAAAATAGCAGCTTTTTGGAGACTCTGGTATGTGTAAGGCGGGAGATCTAGAGATTTTATTGAATTATGGAGTTGTTTCGGGATCACCTGTTGTTGAAAGTACTACGGGGATGATAGTGACATTGCTGAGTCGCCACATTCTGGCTATTTCAATTTTGAGGTCCGTATACTTGGAGAGTTTTTCGGCTATTGTATTTTGTAGATTGTGGGTGTTTGGTATGGCTATGTCTATGATTTGTGCAGTTTTGTTAGTTTTGTCAATGAGGGTAATATCTGGTCTATTGTAATGAGTGGTTTTGTCAGTGAGAATGGCTCGATCAAAGTATAATTTATGGAATGCGTTTTCAAGTACAGTTTCCGGTTGATATTTATAGTAAGGTACTGGCGGGGTAGATATTAGATTAAATTTTATAGCTATTTTTTGGTGAATGATATTTGCTACTTGGTCATGTCTGTGCTTTATTATTACGGCACTGTACAATATACCACCCACTTTTCGCAGTTTATATCTAGAGGTATTTTATTATTTTATCATTTTCACTGTAAAGCTACATAGATTCGTTATGTCACTTATAATCTACGCAGGTGTAAAGTTCTAATCAATACAAATTAATGAAGCCCAAACACAAAGTAGTTACGGTATGCCGTTGAGGAGTTCCCTTAACAATTACACTTCTTCATCATCAGACCTTTAATGACAGTCCCACTCTATCTAGGTGTAAACTCCTCATCAATACAGATTAATCAAGCTCAAACACGAAGTAGATACTGTATACCGTTGCGGAGTTCCCTTAACAATTACACTTCTTTATTATCAGACCCTTAATGACAGTCCCACTCTATCTAGGTGTAAAGTCTTCATCAATATAAATTAATCAAGCCCAAACACAATGTAGTTAATTATAAACTGCCGAAGACTTCTCTCGACTGTCTGTCGGTTCCATCATAAGGTCCACTCCAGACCCTTATCAAATTGTAGAGTTTAAAGATCCTAATTAAAAAACATAATAGACGCATTACTCGCCCCTAGAATTTTCGAAAGTTCCCTTCGGTTTCCCTAGGATACCATCATCAGATCCTGACCTCATTGAAATGGGACCATCTCGGAAGGGTATACCCCTTTCAAACAAAACAGGAATTTTGGAAATCAGTTAACAAATGGCGGAGTAATCAGCGAAACAAACAAAAAAAAACAATCAGCCGAACGTAGTACCTCCTCCTTATTTTCGAATCGGTAAAAATTGACATACAGAAAAGGTGATATTGTTTTATATTATGTACCTCTAGTGATAGTGTTAATCTGACAGCGATATTAAGTAATCAATAAAATATTCTTCCAATTATATCATGTCCAAGATCGCCGAGTCATATGAAGTAAGCAAGCAAGACTTTGCGCAGAAACAACCACAGTCAGATTTGTTTACATTTCAGATTCAAATTTCCATTAGCTTACGTATGAACGAATCTTGTCTAAGTGTGGGAGAGCCATGCTTCGGCACGAATGGGTCGGCTCGACCGGAAGTAGTGGGGATACGCCGGTTCTGGCTCACGCGTCAGACCGGTCACTTCCTTCTTCTCCCCTCTCCTGTCTAAACTATAATACTGACTCTTACTCTTCCTCTATTCACTCACCTACATCTATCAACTCTGCAACCGTGGATGTTGTGCAGGAGGCAGAAGCCAACAATCCTGCACCCACCACTGGCCAAGTTCGCGCGCGATTGAAATGGACAACAGAAATGAACGAGTTCATCTGGCGCACCTACCTTTATATTACACACTTAGACACTAAAATCCGTGGTTACTTAGACCCATTATATGCAAAATTTACCGAAAAATTCCCTGAAATTACAGTCTTTAAACAACGCTTGGGCGATCAGAAACGAGCCATTTTAAGAAATAAATTATTACCCGAAAATGTATTAGAATTAATCAAAAACGAAGTTCAGGCAGCTCTTCAAAACAGTACCACTAATACAACACAAAACATTATAGTCTCCGCACAAATTCTGGTAGATCAATCACAACAATCTTCCAACTCAGGCACTCGTTTAAGATGGACTGATGATATTAACGAAGCAATTATTCGTGAATACTTCAAAATAACTCATTTAGAAACAAATAGAACAGCTTACCGAAAACTTCTACATACCATAATAACACATCTTTTTCCCAACATCGCACACGTTTCTGGACAACGTATTGCCGACCAACGTAGGGTGACCATGAATAATAGACTACTTACAGACAATAGACTAGAGGAAATAAAACAAGAAATATCGATTCCAATAATTTCCCTCCTTGTAGCGAATTAAACGAGATAGACCTAAATAATACTGCGAACAATACAAATACCATAGAATTTCAAAACACTATGTTTACTGATGAAACCCTCGATACTAAAATTGTACAGATTTTTGAAGAAACTTACAACAAATATTCACCGATAGACCCTACAAAGAGACCCTTCATTCCAAAACAAAAAACATCGAAAAAGCTAGCTTACATTATTTCATATTTAAATAGAACAATTTTACCCAAGTATGGGTCAGTCGAAGACGACTTCCTAAAGACCCATACACTTATTATATATTGTGCTGCTCATACCGCAACTCTATGTAATGGTTCCAAAATCAAAGAAAATACCCAATCAACAACTACACTACAACAACAACCCTCCACAATAGACAAGAGACCGAACTGGTTGAAACGCTTAGATAGAAAAAATACAAATAATACGTAAAGAGATAGGTAGATTAACATAGTATATCAACGGCAATAGAAGTTTAGGACTAATCACACACATTGAAAGAATAAAACACAAATATCGGAAACATTCCAGTTATGAAGAGCCCAACACAACAAACATGGACAGCTTAAAACAAAAACTCACCGCCATTACAAGTCGGCGACGTAGGTACTCAAATTGCACCAAGCGTAAAGATCAAAACACTCCATTCATTAATAGTGAGAGACAATTTTATAGAAACTTAACCGTAGATACATCAAATATACAAAATAGATCACATATATCACATAACACTAGTCCTAACTCTGAGCAGTTCCACACCTACTGGTCCAACATTTGGTCCAAAACTTCACAACACAACCACGCAGCTACATGGACAGAAATCGACAAAGAAAAATTAGAAAACGTACCCGAAATGGCATTTGATGCAGTACCACTAGAAATTTTCGTTAAAGTCATTCAGAAAGCACACAACTGGAAAGCTCCGGGCACTGACCATATCCACAACTATTACTACAAGAAATTAACTTACCTACACCCATCAATTTATAAACATATTAATAATTTCATCACAAACCCGCAAACTATACCCGAATTCGTCACTCAAGGCCTGACTGACCTATATGATTCCCAAGGACTCCGACCACATGAACCCGGCTAAATACAGACCGATAACGTGCCTGCAAACTATTTATAAGCTCACTACTGGTTGCATCTCAGAAGTAATGTACAAACACATAACACATAACAATATTCTAGCGGAGGAGCAAAAAGGATGTCGTAAGTATAGTCAGGGATGTAAAGAACAGCTTACAATAGATTCCATAGCCATGAAACACAATATTAAATTAAAAAATGATATTTGCACAATGTACGTAGATTACCAGAAGGCTTTCGACACTGTCCCTCACAGTTGGCTGCTCTACATTTTAGAACACTATAAAATTAATTCCGTCATTATAAATTTTTTAACATCAGCCATGAAACATTGGAACACTAAATTAAACGGAACCCATACCCATTAAGCGAGGAATTTTCCAAGGTGACGCCTTAAGCCCACTCTGGTTTTGCCTTGCTCTCAACCCCCTATCAGATCTTCTTAACTCCTCTGAAAATGGTCTCACAATACAGGATAGTTCTGCTCCGACTGTAAAATTGACACACTTGCTATTTATGGACGATATCAAACTATATAGTAACAATATAGCAGGCCTCCACTCCCTTGCAGATCTCACGCAAAAATTCTCGGACGGCATTAACATGGTATTTGGTATAGATAAGTGTAAAACTTTTACACTTCGAAAGGGACGACACGTCGAAAGCAATCCATACACATTAGAATCAGGTCAGCAAATAGATCCAATGTCACCAAACTGTACTTACAAATACTTAGGCTTTGAGCAATCACATCAAATCGATCAAAAATTCACCAAAAATAAAATAATTAGTAAATACAAACAAAGACTCAATATGCTAATACGATCACAGCTAACATCCCGTAACCTCGTGAAATCCATAAATTCATTTGCTATTCCCGTACTAACTTACTCTTTTGGTATTATAAAATGGACAAAAACTGATCTCATTAAACTTCATTAACACTTGTTTGACCACCAATAGAAAACACCACCCGCGGTCCTGTGTACAGAGATTGACATTGCCAAGAGAGGACGGAGAGCATAGATATAACAAACCTGCACAACCAACAAATCATCAATTTAAGAAAGTTCTTCCTGCATATTGCCGAGCAATCTCATTTCCACAGAGTTATAGAGTTATTTCACAATTAGACACACACCACACTCCACTCAATTTACAATCCCCTGACCCGCAGGCTAACGAGCACATAATCAGTAAAACAGATAAAATAGCAGCTTGGGCGCATAAATCCCTCCATGGAAGACATCGCCTCGACCTGCAGCAACCTCATGTCGACATGGAAGCGTCGAACGCGTGGCTGCGGCGAGGTGAATTCTTTCCTGAAACGGAGGGATTTATGGTTGCCATACAGGATCAAGTCATCGACACTGCTAACTACCAAAAATTTATAATCCATAGACCTAACTACAATGACTCCTGCAGACGTTGCCATGGTGCTTCGCAGACCATTCAGCACGTCACAGGAGCATGTAGAGCCATAGCCCAAACCGACTATAAACATCGCCACGACCAAGTTGCTTCAATAATTCATCAGTCTTTAGCTATCCAAACAAAATTGATTACAGAAAAAATAGCATATTATAAATACAAACCACAAGCTGTACTAGAAAATGAACACTACAAATTGTATTGGGATAGAACCATCATTACAGATAAAACTATATACAATATTACACCGGATATTACAATGTTAGACAAAAGAAATAAATTAGTTTATATCATAGACATCGCCATATGTAACACACACAACCTTGCAAACACACACTCCGAAAAAATTGCAAAATACACAGATTTATCCATAGAACTAAAAACACAGTGGAATGTTACTCAGACCAAAACTATCCCAATCATATTGTCCTCCAAAATCCCTACACAATAGTCTAAACACATTGCATATCAGTCCCTCTACTTACCTCCTTCTGCAAAAGGCGGTTATTTTAAATACATGCCGCCTTACTCGCAAATTTTTAAATAGTTAGCTTTTAAGTTCATTTTAACGCACTTGGCTTCGGCCCGTGCTTCTTTAAACCCCACCAAGATGGGAGAAACGTAATAGTTATCGAGTAATAATAATAATAATAATTTTTATTCGCATAGAACATGTGTATAACATACACACACACGTAGGTGCATATATGTTAGATGACAATATTTTTATAGTTGGGCTTTATACATGTTTGCCACTTCGTCAAGGCATGCAAATTTTCACAAATTTGGGTAAGAAAATAATATTATATAAGTACTGCTTCAGATTAAATAACATTTCAAATAATTACAAAAATATTGAACATAGTCTAGTAATATTTCAGTATGTCAGTTGTAATACTAAGGTCAATAAAGTCATAATAACATGTCAAAATTAAAACGCAAATCAAAAAGTCATTATACTAGTCGAGAGAAAAAATAAAATCAACAATGGTCAAAAAACAAAAGAAAAATATAAAAATTATATATAAATGTACAACATTCATTTCATAAATAATGGAGAATTCATTCAATTAGGTAATTTATCTTTTAAGTAATCGGCTAGGGAATAGTAACATTTATCTACGAGCATTCTTGTGAGGCTTTTTTTAAATTTGTACAGCGGTAGCTCTCTAATATTAAGAGGTGTGTGTGTTATTACAGTGTGTTCCCTGTACATATGTTTGTAAAACTATGCATTGAACATCCCTGAAACTTAAATACCAAATACATTAAGCAATATTCGCCACAAACTGAAGTCCAATAATTCTGAATCCTATGAACATTCCAGTCCCATCTCTCAGGTGTTCGTCCGTAGGAATCAAAATATTGACTGATGCCATTCGCATCGATATGTACAGCTACCCAGTGTAAGCCTGGTTTATCATCCGCATCCAAATTGCATATTATAGAGGTATACGTTGGTACATGTGTATACATAGGTAGTCTATTAGCAGCATAAACATTATTTTGTAGACTGGGATGAATCTTTTTCATATGTTTTTGTAATTCTAGTGTATCCATGATATTACTGTTATTAGCAGTTTATTGCAGTACCAATCTATTCAATGGTTGTCATAGGAATGTTCAATTATAGTGATTTGTAAATCGCATAGTGATCTTCATGTCTGTTGCGATGTGAGATAAGTTTGTTGACTCATAGAGTTCCGTTAATTTACTTCAGATAACGTGGTCATAGTAATGTGTAACTAAAATAGTGATTTGTGGGAGTCACAAAACAGGTTCATGCCTGTTGCGACGTGAGACAAGTTTGTTGACTCATAGAGTTCCGTTAATTTACTTGAGATAACGTGGTCATAGTAATGTGTAATTAAAATAGTGATTTGTGGGAGTCACAAAACAGGTTCATGCCTGTTGCGACATGAGATAAGTTTGTTGCCTCATAGAGTTCCGTCCGAGATAAGAATTGTGTTATATAAGATCGAACAGTTGCAGTCATGCAGTCAGTCTATGGTCGTTTGACCACAGTGGATTGTATACGTCTACCAATACTACGTTTGTGTTACCTACTTCAACGCATCAATGATCATGGAGGTAAGTGTTATTGACAAACTTACTTGTATTTCTGTTGTTGTTTTCCTAACGTGTGTGTGTGTGTGTGTGTGTGTGTGTCAGATTAAGTGTAAACGAATTGATATTAACGTGATAACTCTGTTGTTGCAGAGATCATTCAGCTTCGTCGACGATAATGAAAATACCTATAAACAGTATTACTACTCGCCACTCTCTCCCCAACACGAAGAAGAGAGAGATGACATCGTCGTTAATAACACAGACGATGGAGGAAAAAGGAAATCGCAACCAATTGACCAATTTTTTGAAGTGACACCAAAAATAAAAAGGAAGAAGCTGCTATCGTCGACTGTGGCACGAGCTGCTAGAGATGGCGTATCATACATCTCTACAAATTCTGACGACGGAGACCAAGCGCGCATCTCATAAAAATTGAAATGTATGATATGAAGAAACTATCCAAGATTCCAATTAGTGATTACTGGAAGCACGCTACCACGATGATTAAATATTACGTAAAGAATAATAAGGATAGCATCTACGACAACACAAACCGAGACCGTTTGTGTTGTATACAATATTACAAAGACAATAGCAGAAAGTGAAAAAGTTAAAAATACTTTTTTAACAATGACACTCATTAGTGGATTAGTGAATGTGATTCTGTTTACTTAAAGTACTTCTGTGTAATCATTAGATTTTTACATGTCTTTTCTGATCCTTTGCTAGACTATAAATATTGGACATTGTTTGAAATTTGGTATCAGTTGCTTTACCAACACTTAACTGTTATTTACTGTGCTACATACTTTCTTCTTTATTATAAAGATGGAAAACTTCAGTGAAATATGCACTAGTGCTTTCTTTTCCACACCCATCGGAGAGAATATAGAACAATTCAACAGTGAATTCAATCAGGAGCTGTCTAAAGTTTGTGATGAAATAGAGAAGCATGAACTGTTCAATTCATCGTACGATGATGAGTTGTGTAATCAATGTTTGATGGTTGAAACAACGTTGATGTAAGTATTAGAAGTACAAACTCAATAAGAAATATTATTGTAGTAATGTTTAAGATCTGTGTAATAATTTTCTTTTTTGTTACAGTTAACAACAAGTTGGAAGAGGTATCAAACAAGGTATCACTACCGATGAAAATAAGGTTACCAAGAAAGCAAAATTTGATGAAGGAGCTTCTACATCATCAATTGAAACCAATGACGTGGACAACAATAAGGTGGAATGTGATACATGTCATGTTTATATTAATAAAAGGTATTTAAACAACCATTTAAAAAGCAATACACATAAAAATAATCTTTTAAAATCACATAATTCATTAACAAATGTTACAGTTGTAGAAACTGCTTTTGGCAATCGAATTTTAACATATAGAATTAATAGTAAAACACATCAATCCGGGCAATATTTTGAAACACCGGAATCGTTTTTAAATTCATTAAAAATCGATATCTTATTTTTGATAAATGAATGTATTCAACAACATACAATTTTTAAAATAAACTTCGTATTGCATGCTGATTTCATACAACAAACTAAAGATATTAAAAATACGTTTGATTTTCAAACGTTTAATTACATAATATGTCAGGGAGATGACTTAAATATTTTTATTCATCATTAATAGACACAGTAGTCGGTAAAATTTGTCAATTTGAAAAAAAAGATAGTGGTTGGAGTCTTAACCAAATTAAATACATAGATATGAATGTTAACAAATTCAACCCCCTACGTGGTAGTTCATATATCAACCTTCCTCAAGATATTAAATCAAAAAAGCTGTAATCAATGTTAAAAATAATGATAATATGTGTTTCAAATGGGCATTACTCTCCGGTTTATATCCTGTATGTAAAAATGTAGATCGGGTAGCATCTTACGCAATTCATGGAAATAAACTAAAATTTACTGGTATTTCTTTTCAGGTTAAAATTGCAGATATATCAAAAGTAGAGAAATTAAACAATATTAGTATTAATGTTTTTGGCTTAGAGTATAATAAATAAAAAAAGTGTAATTCTGTTGTAGGTCCTTTATATTTATCAAAATGTCGTACACCTAATCATATTGACCTACTATATATATCGAATGGTACTAACAATCATTACTGTTATATTAAAAACTTATCGCGATTAGTTAGTTCACAAATATCAAGACAACATCATGCAGTTTATATATGTGATTCATGTTTACTTCATTTCCCATCAAAGGAAAGACTTAATAACCATCAACAATATGATTGCGCTCATATTTGTACGGAATTACCAAACGGTGAGGATTCCAAAAAGGATTGGTTTGGTAAAGCAACCTCAAATAATAAATTAAAATTTGATAAATTCGCGAAAAAGTTTCATTTCCGTCCCATCTCCATACTTCCTTTCCTTTCCAAAGTGCTTGAGGCCTGTGTCCACAAACAACTGGCTGACTTTATTTACAAAAATTCGCTCATAAGTCCCCTTCAATCTGGTTTCAGGCCGGGCCACAGCACGGTTTCCGCTCTCCTTAAGGTGACTGGCGATATTAGAACTGGTCTCGAGAGCACTAGAGCCACAGTTTTGGTTTTAGTTGACTTCTCGAACGCCTTCAATATGGTCAGTCACGACATCCTTTTAGCCATCCTTTCCCATCTAACGATCTCTGACAAATCATTGAACTGGTTTTCATCTTATCTCCGGGCCCGCCAGCAGTCTGTCAAGCTTGATGATACTTCATCGGGCTGGCGCGAATTAACGGCTGGTGTTCCTCAAGGCGGCATACTATCACCTCTTTTATTCTCTATCTTCATTAATCTCATTACTTCTGAACTTCAGTGTGCGTACCATCTATACGCTGACGATTTGCAACTGTACTGTCAGGCCAGTGTTGACAGACTCTCTGATGCGATCTCGGAGATGAACGGTGACCTGGTATCCATCAAGAACTGGTCCGAGAGATTCGGTATATCAGTTAATCCCGGCAAATGCCAGGCTATCACAATAGGTAGCTCCCGTACGCTGGGTGGAATAGACCGAGCATCATTACCAGCCGTGCTCTTGGTGCTGACGTCAAAAATCTGGGTTTGCATATTGACTGCAATTTAAAGTGGCATGCTCAAATCACAAATGTATGCAGGGGGGTTGCTGGATCATTGCGTGCTCTGTATCGCGTAAAAAATTTGCTTCCTCCCGCTACGAAGGCCATGTTGGTGCAAGCCTTGGTTTTCCCTATCATCGATTATGCTGATGTCTGCTACTACGACCTGAATGCAGATCTCCTCAATAAGCTCGACCGACTTCTAAATAACTGCATCCGATTCGTTTTCAACCTGCGTAAATACGATCATGTTTCTGCACATCGGTTGCAACTAAAGTGGCTGCCCATACGCCAGCGCAGGGAGCAAAGGGCGCTAACCACTCTATTCTCCTTTCTTTCTTCACCTGCTTCACCCAGTTATCTATCCCCTTACTTTCAATACTTATGCGCAAACCACAGTAAAAATCTTCGCTCTTCTCACAACCGTCTTCTCCAATGTCCCACTCATCGCACTGACTTCTTACATTCATCCTTTTTCGTACAGGCATTTTTTCTGTGGAATGCGCTCCCCCTGGATGTCAGGATGGTCTCAACTCGACTAACTTTTAAGCAGAAAGTACGTGAGCTTTTTCTAAAGAGGTTGGCTGAATCATCGCGCTAACTATCGACTGTGTACTATTAAGCAAGTATATATTTATATATTATGTATATATGTATGTATGTAGGCATATTGTACTCATGTGTAGGTATACATTATAACTAAATTTATTTATGTATGTATATCTCCGAAATATATTAGTTTATCTTTCATTGTTAAATAAAATCACTGCTTGCCTCTTGGCCCTCTTGCACCTTCTCTGCATCACCCAAAGGTCAGACTGATAGAAAATGCCTGCGGCATTAAGTCCACCTTTTTGTACATTTTGTGCATGAAGCATTTTAAATAAATAAATAAATAAAAGTTGGAAATGCCGTTTGTGATTTATGCAGACTTTGAGGCATTTTTGAATCCGATAGAATCATGTAATAACGATCCATTCAAGCCTAGTACAATTAATATTCAAAAACATGAAGTGTATAGTTTTGGATATTACATTAAATGTTCATATGATAACAGATTATCAAAATATGAGACATATAGTGGGTCAAACTGTGCACAAGTGTTTATGAATCGCCTTTGTGAAGATGTGAAAGCAATAGTTAAAAAAAATAGTTTCCAAAAATGTTCCGTTCCATTATCAGATGAAGATAAAATTAAAATTTCAAATTCAAACATATGTCATATTTGTGAAACTGAGTTAAATGAAGATCTTTTTTACGATTTTGATTGGCACTCTGGTAGCTTTAGGGGTGTTGCACATCAAGTGTGTAGTTCTAAGTACAGAACCCCTCGTCATATCCCAATATTTTTACATAACCTCAGTCACTACGATGCTCATTTCATTGTCCATGCATTAAACCTCAATGATGACAAAGTTGAAGTTATTCCACAAAACAAAGAACGATACATATCATTTTCAAAACAGTTAACAATAAATAATCAACCAGTAAGTTTAAGATTCGTAGATTCACTGAAATTTTTATCGTGTAGTTTAGATCAACTAGCTAAAAATCTTAATGATGATCAGTTTACAGAACTAAAAAGGAACTATCCTAATAATGAAGATTTTTCACGTTTAAGACGGAAAGGTATTTATCCTTATGAATTTATGTGTAATAGTGATTGCTTGAAACATCCATCACTTCCTGATCAACACCAATTTTATAGTTCACTCACAGATTCAAATATTTCAAATGATGATTATAATCACGCAAAAGATATTTGGTAACATTTTAAGTGTAGTAGTATGTCTGATTATTCCAATTTATATTTAAAAACTGTTGTTTTACTTTTGACTGATATATTCGAAAACTTTAGAAAGCTTTGTATAAAAACTTATGGACTAGATCCTGCTCATTACTATACTGCCCCAGGTTTAAGTTGTGATGCAATGTTAAAATTTACAAAAATAGAATTAGAATTATTAACAGACTATGACAAAATTGCTTTTTTTAAAGCTGGTATTAGAGGGGGTATATCTCAGTGTAGCAATCGTTTTGCTAGAGCAAATAATAAATTCATGGAAGATTATGATAGCGAAAAACCTAATTCATATCTCACATATTTTGATGCGAATAATTTATATGGTTGGGCAATGTCTCAATCTCTTCCTGTTGGTGGTTTCGAATGGGTAGATTCTAATACAGATTATAATGTTTCGGATAACTCTAATTTCGGTTATGTTTTAGAAGTTGATTTGGAATATCCTGATGAACTTCATGATTTGCATTCTGACTTTCCGTTATGTCCTGAAAACATATGTGTGGGTAATACTAAAGAATCTAAATTAGTTCCTAATTTAAATAATTAAAATAAATACATCATTCATTACAGGAATTTAAAACAATGCGTTGAAATGGGGGTTAAATTAATAAAAGTACATAGAATTTTAAAATTTAAACAGAGTTCTTGGTTAAAGAAATACATAGAGTTAAATACTAGTTTGAGAACGTTAGCTACATCAAACTTTGAAAAAGACTTTTTTAAATTAATGAATAATTCTGTCTTCGGTAAGACTATGGAAAATATTGAAAAAAGAGTAAACTACTAACTCACTGGGATAATCGTGGTAAAGTTTTAGGTGCTCAGGATTGGATTGCAAAACCAGAATTCCATAGTTTATCAATATTTTCAGAACATTTAGTCGCAATACAATTACGGAAAACAAAATTAATTTATGACAAACCGATTTATTTAGGATTTTGTATTTTAGATATATCTAAGACCCTTATGTATGAATTTCATTATAACTACATGATTAAAAAGTTTCATAATAAAATTAAGTTATTGTACACCGATACCGATAGTTTGATATATCAAATTTTTACAAACAATTTTTATGAGGATATAAAACCAGATCTACTTCACTATTTCGATACATCAGATTACCCGGAAAATAATATTTACGGATATCCAAAAATAAATAAAAAAAAGTTAGGTTTTTTTAAAGATGAGAATAATGGTAAAGTATTGAAGGAATTTGTAGGGTTGCGATCAAAAATGTATGCCTTAGAAATAGAAGATAAATTTATAGCAAAAGCAAAAGGAGTTAACAAAAGTGTTACCAAAAAAATGAATATGGAAAATTACAAATCGTGTTTATTTAATAAAAATGTATTATATTGTAGTACTAGCGACCCGCCCCGGCTTCGCACTGGTGCAATATGCATGTATTATACATACAAACCTTCCTTAAGAATCACTCTATCTATTAAAAAAAACCGCATCAAAATCCGTTGCGTAGTTTTAAAGATCTAAGCATACATACGGACATACAGCGAAAGCGACTTTGTTTTATACTATGTATTGATGATGATGCTTCGATTTAAGTCAATCAAACACACTATTTTTACACAAAAAATAAATAAAACATCTTTGTCATATAATGGTACCAAACGATGTATTATGGACAACAACATTGATACATTGGCTTGGGGACATTATAAATTACATTAAGTGTAATACTTTTTACTTTTATTTCTGTGTGTATATACAAAATTTGTTTTGATTACAAAATTATGATATTACTATAATATTATATAATAGTTTATTACATATTTAAAATTTATTGTTTGATTGTAAATAGTGTAAAAAAATATTGTAGTTTTTATTTGTGTGCTTAAATTTGACGTTGAGATGATTGTGAAATTCTGATAAGTACTAAATGTATTAGAAATAGGATACAAAATATTCTGTTTTTCGCAAATTACATGTTTTATATAATTTTGACAATATAGAGGTATAGTAATTTTACACCGACATTTTCATTTTTATTTCATCCCTTTAAAACGATAGACGTGTGAAATGTATCACTTTATCCATCCGTTTACTGCTATTGTGGCAGGACCAAGTGGATGTGGGAAGTCAAATTTTGTAACAAATTTCATAAAATCAGTTAAAGAAATATGTAATTGTGATTTTAATCAGATCACATGGCGCTTTGATGAAATGCAGCCTTTATATAATTTACCAAATGTTAACTATCATCAAGGAATTCCAAATCTTAATATGTTTGATGGTGAAAACCCACACCTTATTATTATTGATGATCTAATGAGAGAGTCTGATGGAAGAATTGTGGATATATTTACAAAAGGTAGTCATCACAGGAATCTTAGTGTATTTTATTTAACACAAAATTTATTTCATCAAGGTAAAGGTCAAAGAGACATTTCTGTAAACTCGAGTTATATAATTTATTTAAAAAACCCTCGAGATAAAACTCAAATAAGATATTTAGCACGACAAGTGTCACCAGATAACCCAAAATTCATTGAAGACGCCTGTAGGCACAGGGATGCAACTTTAGAAGCGCATGGATATTTAATGATAGATTTAAAACAGAATACAAATGGTTTTTGTCGTATCAAAACCAATGTATTCCCATTTAATGGTTACTGTCTTTTAGCATTTGATTTAACTCCTGATTTATCAGCTAACTCATCAGCCCATTGGAATCTCATAAAACATGGTAGTGTAAGATTAGAAGTACGATTTGAATCCTCACTAATACAAACAATTAACTGTATTGTTTATGCTGAGTTTGATTATATTATTGAAATAGATAAAAATAGAAATGTTACTGTAGACTATAGTAGTTAAGATTATAATATGTTTTGTGTTTTAGATATATGTGTTATGCTTAATGCATTTTGTGTGTGTGTGTGTGTAACTAAAGCTAACATTATAAAATTAATAAAACAAAATATATGCAATGTAATATTTTTTATTTCTTTATATACCTCCCCTATTTAATCTTACACAAAACACTGTTCGAGTTTAAACTTCATATAAGCACATTGACTAAACATCAAACATTGATTATACAACTCATCATCGTACGATGAATTGAACAGTTCACGCTTCTCTATTTCATCACAAACTTTAGACAGCTCCTGATTGAATTCACTGTTGAATTGTTCTATATTCTCCTCGATGGGTGTGGAAAAGAAAGCACTAGTGCATATTTCACTGAAGTTTTCCATCTTTATAATAAAGAAGAAAGTATGTAGCACAGTAAATAACAGTTAAGTGTTGGTAGAGCAACTGATACCAAATTTCAAATAATGTCCAATATTTATAGTCTAGCAAAGGATCAGAAAAGACATGTAAAAATCTAATGATTACACAGAAGTACTTTAAGTAAACAGAATCACATTCACTAATCCACTAATGAGTGTCATTGTTAAAAAAGTATTTTTTAACTTTTTCACTTTCTGCTATTGTCTTTGTAATATTGTATACGAGACCGTTTGTGTTGTCGTAGATGCTATCCTTATTATTCTTTACGTAATATTTAATCCTCGTGGTAGCGTGCTTCCAGTGATCACTAATTGGAATCTTGGATAGTTTCTTCATATCATACATTTCAATTTTTATGAGATGCGCGCTTGGTCTCCGTCGTCAGAATTTGTAGAGATGTATGATACGCCATCTCTAGCAGCTCGTGCCACAGTCGACGATAGCAGCTTCTTCCTTTTTATTTTTGGTGTCACTTCAAAAAATTGATCAATTGGTTGCGATTTCCTTTTTCCTCCATCGTCTGTGTTATTAACGACGATGTCATCTCTCTCTTCTTCGTGTTGGGGAGAGAGTGGAGAGTAGTAATACTGTTTATAGGTATTTTCATTATCGTCGACGAAGCTGAATGATCTCTGCAACAACAGAGTTATCACGTTAATATCAATTCGTTTACACTTAATCTGACACACACACACACACACACACGTTAGGAAAACAACAACAGAAATACAAGTAAGTTTGTCAATAACACTTACCTCCATGATCATTGATGCGTTGAAGTAGGTAACACAAACGTAGTATTGGTAGACGTATACAATCCACTGTGATGGTCAAACGACCATAGACTGACTGCATGACTGCAACTGTTCGATCTTAGATAGCACAATTCTTATCTCGGACGGAACACTATGAGTCAACAAATTTATCTCACGTCGCAACAGGCATGAACCTGTTTTGTGACTCCCACAAATCACTATTTTAATTACACATTACTATGACCACGTTATCTGAAGTAAATTAACGGAACTCTATGAGTCAACAAACTTGTCTCACGTCGCAACAGGCATGAACCTGTTTTGTGACTCCCACAAATCACTATTTTAGTTACACATTACTATGACCACATTATCTGAAGTAAATTAACGGAACTCTATGAGTCAACAAACTTATCTCACGTCGCAACAGGCATGAACCTGTTTTGTGACTCCCACAAATCACTATTTTAATTACACATTACTATGACCACGTTATCTGAAGTAAATTAACGGAACTCTATGAGTCAACAAACTTATCTCACATCGCAACAGACATGAAGATCACTATGCGATTTACAAATCACTATAATTGAACATTCCCATGACAACCATTGAATAGATTGGTACTGCAATAAACTGCTAATAACAGTAATATCATGGATACACTAGAATTACAAAAACATATGAAAAAGATTCATCCCAGTCTACAAAATAATGTTTATGCTGCTAATAGACTACCTATGTATACACATGTACCAAAGTATACCTCTATAATATGCAATTTGGATGCGGATGATAAACCAGGCTTACACTGGGTAGCTGTACATATCGATGCGAATGGCATCGGTCAATATTTTGATTCCTACGGACGAACACCTGAGCGATATCATCTCCAGTTTTTGAAAAGGAATTGTAAGAGATGGGACTGGAATGTTCATAGGATTCAGAATTATTGGACTTCAGTTTGTGGCGAATATTGCTTAATGTATTTGCTATTTAAGTTTCAGGGATGTTCAATGCATAGTTTTACAAACATATTTACAGGGAACACACTGTACAATGATAGTTTTGTAGATGAGATGTTCCACTCATATTTTGTAGAAAGAAAGTTATAAAATTTCGAAATTAATATGAATGTGTTTTATTGATGACATAGAAAATCAAATAGATAAAAATCGATAGATAGGTGAACAAACGAACGTTAACGAGGGTGATTAGACGAATAATGGAACGTTAATGAGGGTGATTGATGGTGATTAGGTGAACAATGGAACGTTACTTGATTTACATAACTCCAGAACCACGCATCCTACGCTAAAACGGACTGCAGAAACGTGATCAGAGCATGGTAAAACCTTTTTTTTTTACGATGGGTGCATCCGATTCGCTGCGTTCTGACCGGTCTGACGCGTGAGCCAGAACCGGCGTATCCCCACTACTACCGGAGTAATACCACGGCCTCATAGAAGACCGATGTGAAACAACGCTGGCGTTGTGTTTCGTCGTGTGAGTGATATTACAGAAGGCCCAATTAGAAATTAGCATTACCTTTATCAATTTGTATAGTGTTATTAATTCTGTTTCAAAACTAACGAAAAGTATTAATATTTCTATTTGCTAAACACACAAACTGTTTGTAAATAAGTTAGGCTTGTCTATGTACATGACGCATGCACATGTATCTACAAATGCATAGCGCTTTTGTAAGTGCGCGGTAATTCCAACGGCATTCTAAACACGTTGTTTAGAATGATTAAAGACAGATTTTAGACAATGTCTGGTAGAATATCCAGACATATAAATAAATTAAGTCTTGACTGTGAACTTCATTTGTACACAGTACACATTAAGATCATTCGAACCTCAACATATATACATACATAACTTCACGCCTGTCTCTCATGGGGGTAGGCAGAGACTAGGTAACGCCAATTACTACGATTCTTACATACCCCTTTCGCTTCATCAACAGTCATCAATCTTTGCATACATATATCTCAGTCTCTAAATAAAAATCAGGATCATATTTTCATGTTTCAAACATAAAGATCTGATGAACGGTGTTGATTTATATATTTTAATGTTATATGACATAACTGGGCATAGATACAGAAAAGTAGCAAATAAGCATGATTATCAAAAATGAACGTCTTATACGATCTTATTATAAATATTATCGATATGCAAAACTGAATATATAATGCAAAAAATGAAATATACCACATTGTATCTACACCACCTAAAAGTTGCCAACTCATTTAGAATTCTTAAGATAACATACACGAGGAGTCGAACAAAATATAGTAACGTGATTATCTTAATCAAGTTTTCGGTTCGCATATAAATAGTCGAGTTATTTACAAATCATTCATAAGTGTTCGGACCGAGTGTTTGGCCAGTCACAACCATGTCGGCCTTATATTTCCTCGCGGCAATCCCAGTGTTAGCTTACGCTGTTTATTATTATTTTACGAGGACATTCAACTATTGGAAGAGTAGAAATGTTGCCGGACCAGAACCAACTGCTTTTTTTGGAAACATCAAGGAATCGGTTGTTCGCACAAAAAATATTGGCATTGTAATGCATGACATCTACAAAGCATTTCCAAATGAAAAAGTGGTCGGTGTGTTCAGGATGACTTCACCTTGTCTCCTTATCCGAGACCTGGACATAGTCAAACATGTCATGATCAAAGACTTTGAAGCGTTTAGTGATCGTGGAGTGGAATTCAGCAAAGAAGGATTGGGACAAAACTTATTCCACGCTGATGGAGAAACATGGACAGCTTTGAGGAACAGATTCACCCCCATTTTCACAACTGGTAAATTGAAAAACATGTTTTACCTGATAAACGAAGGAGGCGATACATTTATAGAGTACATTAATACAGAATGCCAAAAGAAACAGGAATTTGATATCCAGCCTCTCCTCCAGACATACACCATGTCCACGATCTCTGCCTGTGCATTTGGTATTAGTTATGACAGTCTTGATGATAAATTGGAGACTCTGAAACTTGTCGACAAAATATTTTCAGCTCCAAGTTATGCAATTGAGTTGGATATGATGTATCCAGGACTCCTGAAAGCACTCAACCTTTCTTTATTCCCTTCGTCTATACAAAAGTTCTTCGAAAATCTAGTGAAAACTGTTATTGCACAAAGAAATGGTAAACCATCAGGGCGACATGATTTCATAGACCTTATTTTGGCACTCCGTGAAATTGGAGAGGTCTCAAATGCAAAACATGACTCTCCGAAGCCTGTGGAAATAACACCCGAGGTGATGGCAGCACAAGCGTTTGTATTTTATGCCGCTGGCTACGAAACCAGTGCTACTACGATGACGTTCATGCTTTATCAACTAGCAATGAATCCAGACATTCAAAATAAGTTAAGGGCAGAAATCGACGAGGTTATACAAGCAAATAATGGACAAGTAACATACGAGTCTATCAAGGAAATGAAGTACCTAAACAAAGTATTTGATGAAACTCTACGAATGTACTCAATTGTGGAACCTCTTCAGAGAAAAGTGGTAAGGGACTACCAAGTACCCGGTACTAACCTGACTTTGGAAAAGAACACCATTGTACTTATATCCCCAAGAGGTATACACTACGATGAGAAATATTACGACAACCCTGAACAGTTCAACCCTGATAGATTTGACCCGGAGGAGGTGGGCAAGCGCCATCCGTGTGCTTACTTGCCATTTGGACTTGGACAGAGAAACTGCATCGGTAAGTAATATAAAATTTAATCTATGTACAATATTTACAGAACCGTTACATAATAATTCTATTTGTTGATACAGCGACGTTTCTTTGAAACTGCTTCTTTAAAAATACTATGAGATGTGCCTTACTAATGCATAAACGAATCTTCAGGCAAACTGTTCCATAATGGGCAAATGCATCTTTCCATATGAACATTGATTACCACATAAAAAGGGTTAACATACAAACTAAGTTATCAAAAAATATAATTATTATAAAAGGTTGATAAATCTTGGGTTCCTCATTACGGTTTGTCAGTGGTATCTAAAAGATAGTACATAATATAACTTGAAAAGCAGGTTGCAAACTCATACCGTTATACCCAAAAAGTAGATGATACCTATTATGCATCTAGCATCTAGCTAATACATAAAATAATATAATATGATAATAATATTGTGAAGTCTCGGATCCTTTCCATTTTGGAAAGAGTTTTTAAGTTGTGGATAATAATCAAAGTAAACACTAATTTAATTGTACATGGCACTAATTTTACTATTATTTATTTCCAGGAATGAGGTTTGGCAGACTCCAATCACAATTATGCATAGTCAAGTTGCTGTCCAAGTTCCAAGTGGAGCCATCAAAGAATACTGCAAGGAAGATGGAATTTGAGCCCTGTCGTTTTATTATCGGACCCAAAGGAGGTATTCGTTTAAATATTGTTCCTAGAAAGTTGAAGGCTTGAAGACTTTCAAATTGTTGACATTGTCATAAATTAGCCGTTGTCATATAGCAGGCCAACAGGTAATTTTAGACCAGTTTTCCAAATTTTTCACTGAATTTTGGATTATATATTATATAATAATACAAAATTATACAAAATTATTGTACATATTTTGTTTAACTTCACCTTATTAACCTCTTGAGTGCCGGTAGGTATATAAGACACAATAGAATATAGATTGTGTCGGGCGTAGATCTAGGTAGATCTAGCAGGCCAGCAAGTTAACTTACACCAGTTTGTCAATTTTTTTCACTGGATTTTCGACTATATATATATATATAAAGTAATATAGTTGAAATCTAATAAAGATATTTGATAGAACGGAGTAGGCATACCTGCTGGCCACTGGTACATAGAATATCGCACACATTTTGATCTAAAACAATTAGTTTATATCATATATGGCCATTATCACCAGTAATGTTATTTATTTAAATGTTAAAGACTTATAAGGGCCTATTGACAACCATCGGTCACAGTTCCAGTCATTTGTTAAATGTATAATAGTCATTGCTCATTCGCAAATCATTCATTATGTTATAAATAAACTATTCTTAATATTAATAATGTAGAATATAATTTGATTTTTTGTTACATAAATACATTTGTTATACAAAAATATTATACTTATTATTTTACTTCACCTTATTTACATCTTGAGTGCCGGTATATGAGACACAATAGAATATAGATTCTGTCTCGTGTAGATCTACGTTCCGGCGCATACCACGGGTTAATATAATAAGATTAATACACAGATGTATATAGTACCTACATACGATAAATAAAAAATATATTATTAAAAAAAACACTTGACTAAAAGTGACCTGTAGACACGACTGTAGACGAACTGTAAAAAATTTGCATAAATTCATTTGAACTTTGAACTTTTTTGAGATGGATAGAAGGTTTTATACTGGATTATAAGGTAGAAAAACTAACAACTTTATGTACCTCATTAATATTAGTACAAGTAACCACTGAACACAAAAAACAAACAGAGCATTAACATAATATAATTTTACATTATTGGGATTTTAACCCGGAAATATTTATTTATTTATTTTTTATTTATTTACACTTTTTGTAGATATACAACGGCGGTTGTTTCTCAATATTCACATAGGACAGATAAATAGGAATGATGACAGGGTATGAAAATTAAAAATTTAATTAGTCCGTCAGTTGTTTTTTTTATTTTGTTGTACCTATAATAAAATGATACTTAGATAAAACGAATCAAAGTTTAGGAATGGGGGTTAAAACGTCATTTCTACGTATAAAATGTACATTGTGTGATAAGACCGCCCATTGTACGCATATTTACTTGAATTGTTTGTTTTAAGCTACATAAATGTGTACAATAAAGCATATATATAAATCGAAGTGACGTCGTATTCGTTTCTGTAAAAAAATAAACAATACGTGTGTAATATTTTAAAAAAACCAACCATTTTATACTGAATTATTACACAAAAAACAAACAGAACATAAACAGAAAATAATATAATTATATATTAATGGGATTTCAACCCGGAAATATTCTATGTTTCAATATTGATAGAGGTAAATTGTCAGATATAGATCAGAACATAACTAAAAACGTTTTTATGCATAACTGTACAAAATACTTACAAATCTGTCTACCACTTTGTAATCAATAAACAAGTACTACCTACGAAGTTGACAAAAAAAACGTACTTGAAGAGATCAACTAATCAGGAAGAAGCTAGAGGTCATGTAAGGTCATCGCTTTGTGTCTCCCTACCTTTATGTCAGACAACCGTACTATTATGCCATACAATGATACAACAATACATAATAGCTATGTATCACTACATAGTATGAAACAAAGTCGCTATCTGCCGTCTGTCTGTCCTTATGTATGCTTAGATCTTTAAAACTACGCAACGGATTTTGATGCAGTTTTTTTAATAGGTTTATATGTATAATACATGAATATTGAATCAGTGCGAAGCCGGGGCGGATCGCTAGTATTGTATAAAGATACTCGATAAGAAAATCTTTGTCAACCACATATTTAATAAGTAATTTTCACAATAATTTAACATTCAAAGTATCATGCACTTTACGCAGAGAGGATCTACCATATCTAACCTAAATATACACTACAATAATAAAATAGTTAATGAAGTTGACAACGTGAAATTCCTGGGTATAATCATTGAGAAATCTAAATTAGAGAGCACACACAGAATCCCTAATAAAAAAATAAGTAAATCTTGTTATGCAATTTATAAATTAGTTCCAGTGTTCAACAATGACGCCCTCCTTACAGCATACCATGGTTTAATTTCATCCAATCTAAGATTCGGCATTATATTTTGGGGAAATTCTACTAATAAAGAATTAGTATTCAAATCCCAAAAGCGTTGCTTGAGAACCATGTTTAACCTAAAGGTCACGGACAGCTGCAAGCATTTTTTCATAAAATATAAAATATTGACTGTACCTTCTCCCTATATTTTTGAAAGCGCAATTTTTATTAAGAGCAATCTAACCCTGTTTCCACGTCGCGGAGAACCTAACGGGTAACCGGGGCTCCGGCTCGACGTGCAGGAGAAGGGACGGGGTGGTTTTTAGCCAGTAAGAGTCTGACACTCCCTCCCGCCTCACCCAGGCGGGCGCAGCAATTCGATGATTTTCCCCCCTTAAAAAAAAAACCTTTTCCACGTCTAAGCGATACGGTTGTCCGTAATACGTGATAATAGCAAAATTAGATTAATTTATTCAAAAACTAGCTTAATGAGTATAGTACCTATATATTGCATGGTCCCAAAAATTTACAATAAAATTCCTAAACTCTGGAAAGAATACAACACAAACATATTCAAAAATAAATTAAATTTTCTCACCAATAAAGCCTATATAGCATTAAGGATTTTCTACAGGACCACATAGACTAACTATCATTAACGTACACATTTTATTTTTCAATATTATTTGACATTTAATTTTAAAGGCATATGGATTGTATTCACTCTTATTCTTAGCTTTTATTGACATATTAATTTTAATAATTGACACACACATTTCATATAACTGACTAAAGACGGAATGGACATGATGCTTGGGCTTGTTATGGCTGCGTGTATGACGATCAATTATCATTAACTTAATTTGTTTGACATTGCTTGTGTGATATTCATAATTGATAATTACACACACACACACACACATACACATAACATCACGCCTTTTATCCCCTCGTTGCCTCGTTGGCCGAGTGGTCGCAAGTACGACTGCCGGGCAAGGGGTCTCGGGTTCGATTCCCGGGTCGGGCAAAGTATTACTGGGTTTTTAAAAGTCTCAGTAGTAGCACGGAGTCTGGAATTGTGCCCGGTATATGGCAATAGGCTCACCCCCTATTACATGGGACTCATAACATAAATAGTGAAAAGTGGGTGTTACATTGTACAGTGGCATTAAGTGCTGTAATGAGCACCTCTGCCTACCCCTTCGAGGATAAAAAGGCGTGATGTTATGTGTATGTGTATGTGCAGTTGCTCGGTTGGTGCGGTGGCTGCCGACTGCCGCGCAACGTGTAGTGGGTTCGATCCGCACGCAGCAACTCTTTTTGCAAATTGTTATTTCGGATCTGGGTGTCATGTGTAGGTATGTGAACTTGTATATTTGTAAACGCACCCACGACACAGGAGAACATCCTAGTGTGCGGCAACAGTTTAAAAAGAGTTAAGAACACCCAAGTTATAAGAATGTTCAGGAAAAAAGATTCTAGGAAAGAAATCTGTTATTACTTTCACGTTATCCAGCTTCTGTGCCAACCATGCAGTCTCAGTAGGTTCGATTCCTGATACAAATGAATCAGTTTTTACTACTGATTCATTTGTATCTTATTTTTTTTATTATATATAGATATATATATCTATTATTAATATACACTAGCCATAACACTGTTGAATACAAAATATTAAAAATATGACAGTACAACACTCACGGGAACATGAATTCCATGTACAATAATATTAAGAAAGGCAAACAAAATAATCAAATGACACAAAATTAAAACAACAATAACAATTTCAAACAATCTAACACAAGTCAATTTTTTTTTCGCAATCATATTAGTATTACGGAAATAAAAATATGTAAAAACATGTTAAGACATGTTGAAAGAACAACATGGCTCTGGTAAATGGTGATTGTATGTATCTTGCACACGTCTGCTTAACTCTAGACGGAAAACAGTAATCGTGATAAAAATTATCTTGTGATACCATTCATCAAACCTGATAACATAATTTTAACACAATATTAACATTATCATGACAATGGAAAAATCTCGTTAAAGGATGTCTATGCTAACTCATAACAGATTGTCCAACGCCATATAATATATTTTGCTTTGCCCGCTTTGCCCGCGTATATTCCTGTTTTATTCCATGGGAGCATTTCATCGAGATACAAGTATCCTGTTACCTAAATCAGCCCATACCCTGCCTGTATACCAGATTTCATCAAAATCCGTTCAGTAGTTTCGCAAAGAAAGTTCCACATTTATAATATTAGTGTGATTTTTTGTACTTTCCTATTACAGAAAGAAAAATAGATATATACATAGTAGCCCATAGTTTCTTTTTCAATTTTCCAAAATAACAGTAGCCTAATTTACTCAGTACCAGATTCCAGAGAATTCCAGAGAATTCCAGAGATTAACTACTACAAACAGGCGGACAGACAAAAACTTTATAAGATTTAATTTTAGTATGTGTAATTTGTGTATTCATATGTATGTTAGTAAAAAACGGTTATTTTAATATTACAAACAGGCACTCCAATTTTACTTATCTGTAGAAATAAGTAAAAACTTTTAACAAAACCAATGGTTATAGAACCAGGAGGGAAATTAACTAATCAATAAAATATTCTTCCAATTATATCATGTCCAAGATCGCCGAGTCATCTGAAGTAAGCAAGCAAGACTTTGCGCAGAAACAACCACTGTCACATTTGTTTACATTTCAGACTCAAATTTCCATTAGCTTACGTATGGACGAATCTTTGTCTAAGTGTGGGAGAGCCATGCTTCGGCACGAATGGGCCGGCTCGACAGGAGTAATACCACGGCCTCACAGACAACGCTGGCGTAGTGTTTCGTCGTTTAAGTTATATTACAGAAAGCCCAATTAGAAATTAACATTACCTTTATCAATTTGTATAGTGTTATTAATTTTGTTTTCAAAACTAACTAATTTATTTAGACTACTAGTACTTATGTTTCTATCTGCTAAGCCCAATAAGTTAAGCTTGTCTATGTGAATGTCACATATAATTATAGTTCTATACAAAATTATTCATTCAAACCTTAATAGATACCTAATTTACAATTTTATGGCCATTAATTTATATCATTATGATATGAGTTTATGGCACCGACTTCTAACCTCAGTGGGTGGGTAACCTATCAGTACTAATGATAGTTATTTTTTTCTTTGTAGTTTTGACTTTTTGTTTGTTATTAGTTTTTGTTTTTTTGAACTCGGTTTTTTAAACGCAGTTTTTATTTTATTATTTTATCATTTTCAGTGTAAAGCTACATAGATTGGTTTTGTCTTTATAATCTGCATAGGTGCAAAGTTCTAATCAACACAAATTATACAAGCCCAAACACAAGGTAGTTACTGTAAAGGGTTGATGAGTTCCCTTAACAATTACACGTTATCATCAGAACCTTCATGACAGTCCCACTCTATATAGGTGCAAATTCCTCATCAATACAAATTAAATAAGCCCAAACACAATGTAGTTAATATAAACCGGTAAAGAGTTCTTTCGACTGTTTATCGGTTCCATCATCAGGTCGACTCCAGACCCTTATCAAATTGTAGTGTTTAAAAATCCTAATTGAAAAACATAATAGACGCATTACTCGCCCCTAGAATTTTCGAAAGTTCCCCTCGGTTTCCCTAGGATCCCATCATCAGATCCTGAATTCCTGACCTCATGCAAATGGGACTATCTCGGGAGTATACACTTTCAAACAAAACAAGAATTTTGGAAATCAGTTAATAATCAGCCGAACATAGTACCTTCTCCTTTTTTTAAAGTCGGTAAAAAATTATCGATATGCAAAACTGAAATATATACTACACTATGTATGTACCTACACCGCCTAAACACCAACGCACTTAGAATTGCTAAGATAACACACACGAGGAGTCGAACAAACTATCATAACGTGATCCTGATCAAGTTTTCGGTTTGTATAAAATCTTCGAGTTATTAACAAATCATTCATAAGTGTTCGGACCGAGTGTTTGGCCAGTCACAACCATGTCGGCCTTATATATCCTCGCGGCAATCCCAGTGTTAGCTTACGCTGTTTATTATTATTTTACGAGGACATTCAACTATTGGAAGAGTAGAAATGTTGCCGGACCAGAACCAACTGCATTTTTTGGAAACATCAAGGAATCGGTTGTTCGCACAAAAAATATGGGCATTGTAATGCATGACATCTACAAAGCATTTCCAAATGAAAAAGTGGTCGGTATGTTCAGGATGACTTCACCTTGTCTCCTTATCCGAGACCTGGACATAATCAAACAACATCAAAGACTTTGAAGCGTTTAGTGATCGTGGAGTGAAATTCAGCAAAGAAGGATTGGGACAAAACTTATTCCACGCTGATGGAGAAACATGGACAGCTTTGAGGAACAGATTCACCCCCATTTTCACAACTGGTAAATTGAAAAACATGTTTTACCTGATAAACGAAGGAGGCGATTCATTTATAGAGTACATTAATACAGAATGCCAAAAGAAACAGGAATTTGATATCCAGCCTCTCCTCCAGACATACACCATGTCCACGATCTCTGCCTGTGCATTTGGTATTAGTTATGACAGTCTTGATGATAAATTGGAGACTCTGAAACTTGTCGACAAAATATTTTCAGCTCCAAGTTATGCATTTGAGTTGGATATGATGTATCCAGGACTCCTGAAAGCACTCAACCTTTCTTTATTCCCTTCGTCTATACAAAAGTTCTTCGAAAATCTAGTGAAAACTGTTATTGCACAAAGAAATGGTAAACCATCAGGTCGACATGATTTCATAGACCTTATTTTGGCACTCCGTGAAATTGGAGAGGTCTCAAATGCAAAACATGACTCTCCGAAGCCTGTGGAAATAACACCCGAGGTGATGGCAGCACAAGCGTTTGTATTTTATGCCGCTGGCTACGAAACCAGTGCTACTACGATGACGTTCATGCTTTATCAACTAGCAATGAATCCAGACATTCAAAATAAGTTAAGGGCAGAAATCGACGAGGTTATACAAGCAAATAATGGACAAGTAACATACGAGTCTATTAAGGAAATGAAGTACCTAAACAAAGTATTTGATGAAACTCTACGAATGTACTCAATTGTGGAACCTCTTCAGAGGAAAGTGGCAAGGGACTACCAAGTACCCGGTACTAACCTGACTTTGGAAAAGGACACCATTGTACTTATATCCCCAAGAGGTATTACACTACGATGAGAAATATTACGACAACCCTGAACAGTTCAACCCTGATAGATTTGACCCGGAGGAGGTGGGCAAGCGCCATCCGTGTGCTTACTTGCCATTTGGACTTGGACAGAGAAACTGCATCGGTAAGTAATATAACATTTTAATCTGTATACAATATTTACATTACCGTTACATAATAATTCTATTTGTTGATACAGTGACGTTTGTTTGAAACTTCTTCTTTAAAAATACTATGACATGTGCCTTACTAATGCATAAACGAATCTTTAGGCAAACTGTTCCATAATGGACAAATGCATCTTTCCATAATTATGAACATTGATTACAACATACAAAACTAAGTTATCAAAAAATATAATTATTATAAAGGGTTAATAAGTCTGGGGTTCCTCATTACGTTTTGTCAGTGGTATCTAAAGGACAGTACATAATATAAACTATATAGGGTAAACTCGTTAGAGATGGCCATAGTTTTATCTAAGCAAAATAAAACTAAGAAAAAGTGTTGGTACAATCAATGTTATATTCTTATCATAATTAACAGTAATTAGTCTTTTAAAAATCAACGACAAATATTTATTTTTATAATGCAAAAACATATTATAGAACAATAAAAAAAAAATAGAATTGGCCATCTCTCCCAGGGCTTCAGGGTGAGTTGGCCGTAGCTGTACGGGATAGATGACCGGTACTTGACATCCTTTTTCCCTTTCCCTTGCCCTGAATTTCAGCATCTTTAGCTTCTTTTTTGTCTTCTGTCCACATTTGGAACACATATCATTAAACTTAGTACAGTTTTCATGTACCCATCTGTCACAAATAAGACACTGAAACCAATCTTCCACAAGACGAGTCTTATAATAATTTTCTTCGCATCCAGCACAGTTATCTGCTTCGATTTCTTTATCTTCGTTCACTGTTTGAACACTGGTTCACTGAGATCAGAACTGCTTTCGCTAATATGCCTTCAATCATTTCTATAAGAACTTTTTCTAACAAATCAAAGTAAACACTGACCTCGACTCTGTTCATATCTTGACAACGGGCTATTGAAATTCCTTCAGGCTTTCTCAAAACAATATCTGGGTGTCTACGTAAAAACATCTGCAGTCAATCATATCCAGCCTATTCCTCTGATTTATTGAATTTATGTTTGATGTTGAATTGCTCAGCAAACTGAAAGCCTAATCACTCTTACATCACTAATTTTCAAAGGGAATCCTTTTCCCTGCTTTGTTTTATTATGATCACCAAGTTTTTATTCATTCTGATCTCCAAACATAGAGGTAGGTCCCATTAGTCCCTTTTTAATCTTATTAGTCTTCCATCAAGTGTTTTATGGGTATGTTGTAGACAATTGCTGCTCTATACACCGATATTTCTCAATTTTTTATGGAATTTATAGCAACTTTTAATGAATCTTCACTCCAACAGCCACGAATGGCTATGGCTTTTCTCTGATACTTATTTGGAATCTGTAACAAAATATAAGACGCATTAATATTACTTCAAATAACAAAAAATAATATGGCTATCTCACACTGAGTTGATGTGGCCATCTCTCCTTTTTGTATAGGTGAGATGGCCACTTCAAATTTTAGGTTTAGTTAAACATCAGCGGACGCCATTCTGATGTTAGAATAGACGTTAACATTTCATAAATATAAAAAAACTAGGAAAATACTAAAAATTGTAATACAAAATAGTACTGCACGACAATATATGACTACATTACATAATTTTTGCCAAACCTTGTAAAATAAAACTTTATTTACTTACTTTTTTACATAAATACGCGCAGCAACGTCGTCGCACTTTGATCCTGAGCATGACTCGAGGCGTACTGATCGCAATGTAGCGCTATCTAGCTGTGCATGCCAAAAATAATTCGATTGGCCATCTCTCCCGTATGGCCATCTCTAACGAGTTTACCCTAAAACTTAAAAATCAAGTTTCAAACCCACACCGTTATACTTAAAAAGTAGTAGGTAGATAATATATGCACTAAATGCTAATATATAAAATAATATATTTATATATATATAATAATATTCTAAAGTCTCGGACCCTTCCCATTTTGAAAAGAGTTTTTTATATCCACATTATATGAGTTTCTCCTATGTTATGGATAATAATGAAAGTAGACACTAATTTAATTGTACATGGCACTAATTTTACTTTTATTTATTTTCAGGAATGAGGTTTGGCAAACTCCAGTCACAATTATGCATAGTCAAGTTTCTGTCCAAGTTTCAAGTGGAGCCATCAAAGAATACTGCAAGGAAGTTGGAATTTGAACCCTGCCGTACTATTATCGGACCCAAAGGAGGAATTCGTTTAAATATTGTTTCTAGAAAGTTTAAGGCTTGAAGACTTTCAAACTGTTCATTTGGAACTGGACATTGTCATAAATTCATACAGCAGGCCAGCAAGTTAACTTACACCAGTTTGTCAATTTTTTTCACTGGATTTTCGACTATATATATATATAAAGTAATATAGTTGAAATCTAATAAAGATATTTGATAGAACGGAGTAGGCAAACCTGCTGGCCACTGGTACATAGAATATCGCACACATTTTGATCTAAAACAATTAGTTTATATCATATATGGCCATTATCACCAGTAATGTTATTTATTTAAATGTTAAAGACTTATAAGGGCCTATTGACAACCATCGGTCACAGTTCCAGTCATTTGTTAAATGTATAATAGTCATTGCTCATTCGCAAATCATTCATTATGTTATAAATAAACTATTCTTAATATTAATAATGTAGAATATAATTTGATTTTTTGTTACATAAATACATTTGTTATACAAAAATATTATACTTATTATTTTACTTCACCTTATTTACATCTTGAGTGCCGGTATGTGAGACACAATAGAATATAGATTCTGTCTCGTGTAGATCTACGTTCCGGCGCATACCACGGGTTAATGTAATACGATTGATACACAGATTTATATAGTACCTACCTACGTTAAATAAAAAATATATTATTAAAAAAAAACACTTGTCAAAAGTGACCTGTAGACACGACTGTAGACGAACTGTAAAAAGATGTATAAATTCATTTGAACTAAACATTTTTTAGACAATTTTTTTTAAGGGGGGAATATCATCTAATGACTCCTCCCCGCCTGGGTGAGGCGGGACGGAGTGTTAGACTCTTACTGGCTAAAAACCACCCCGTTCCTACTCCTGCACTTCCAGCCGGAGCCCCAGTAACCCGTTAAGTTTTCCGCGACTCCGAACGCGACGCGCCGTACGCTCGGGTCTGGTTCTGGTCGGGCAGCGAGCCACCCATGCTCGCCGTCCGCAGGCCCGCGCTTATGGTGGCCGGAGATCGTTTTTTGAGACCGATAGAAGATGGATAGTTTTATACTGAATTATTACACAAAAAACAAACAGAATATAAACATAATATAATTATATATTAATGGTATTTCAACCCGGAAATATTCTATGTTTCAATATTGATAAAGGACAGGTAAATTGTTATAGGTCAGAACATAACCAAAAACGTTTTAGGCATATCTGTACAAAATACTTACAAATCTGTCTACCTCTTTGTAATCAATAAACAAGTACGAAGTTGAACTGTTGACAAAAAAACGTACTTGAAGAGATCAATTAATCAGGAAGAAGCTATAGGGCATGTAAGGTCATCGCTTTGTGTCTCCCTACCTTTAGAGGTATGTCAGACAGCCGTACTATTATGCGATACAATGATACAACAATACATAATAGCTATGTATATAGAGGTAGTATAAAGATAACTATACTCGATAGGAAAATCTTTGTCTAATAAGTATATCACTACATAGTAAAACAAATCTGTCGTATGTCTGTCCCTATGTATGCTTAGATCTTTAAAACTACGCAACGAAGTTTGATGCGATTTTTTTTATCGATACAGTGATTCTTAAGGAATGTTATAATATGAGTAATACATGCATATTGCACCCGTGCGACGCCAGGGCGGGTCACTAGTAGTTATATAAATTATATATTTTCGGAGCACTATATATTTAATATTTTCTCAGTTTTTTATCTTTCCTGAAATGTCTTACATTGAAACTAATGAACTACACTTGATGTATATACTTTATCTAGTACATAGAAGATTCCTACAGAAACACTAGGTCTTGACACACGCTTTGTAAGTAAATAAAATGTGCTGTAATCACGAACATTATACCCAAATTGGCACATGTAACGTATCTAAAGACGGGTAGGTGCGAGAGAAAGTAATAAACATCGAGTTATCGGTGTCTGTAATTCAATGAGTGGTGGTAGATACGTCTGGGTAGGGCGGGCGAGTTGAACAAACCCAGTGCCGCATTGATCGATACCAACGACCGGTTCAGGCGAAACGCCCCGAACATTGCAGCACTTTATAAAAGAAACACTATCTCTTTTTATGTATAAATACGTAAATACCTCTTATGTAGACTATTTTATAAAAAAATCAAGTATTTTTTAAAGATATCCAAAATATAACCGTTAATTAGGATGAACAATTAAATATTGCTAACGAAAGTACCGCCAACTCTATCGCTTCTCAGGTTAAAAATGGAATCGAAATCGAATGTTTAAATAAATAATATCTACATTTTTTTTAAATTCCTAAATACCTACTTAGAAAGTATTTGGTCTTTTTGCCTATTCTTAATTAAAACTTTAAACAGGCCTTATCTATTCCATAAACAAAAACAACTCAACGTAGTTATAAAATGTCAAATTGTAGGAAAAACAAATATAAGTTTTGACACTTAATTGTATACATGAACAAAAAATAACAAATGTTTGGTTCCAAATTCGTTCAGGTTAGTTACATTGGCCAAAAACTAGTATGTGAATGAACCACCGAACTATATCTACTAATAGTTCTTTATTCAAAACCTATGCAAAATGATTCAATATCAAATTATAACATCTATAAATCGATAAATTCTTAGAATAGACTTTCTAACTTGAAGATAGAAAATAGAACAATATTTTATATGACAGTATACAAGAAAATGTTCTATAAAGATTTTCCATGAAAGTGAATACTTTGTCATAACATGAATCATTTTGGATGACATGGCAGGATTTGAGTCACAATTTTCTTGGAAAACATCCCCACCATTAGCATTTAAGTGTGTAGGGGTACATACGTAGGAACGTACATAATAAACAATTCAAACGTATTTGTATCCATTGTTAAAGTTCGTCAACACTGAGGTAAATAGCAGTTTAGACGTGGTTGCTGTAGTAATATTCAAAATATCTTCTATTTCAATATCGAATTTAAAAGACACACGTCATTGCCAATAAACATATGTATGTATCTACTTATACCTAATTATGTTGAGCCAAAGTTTAAACTACGGCAAATCTTAAGATGCTTCAGTAATACGTAAGATGTAAAAAGAAGAGAAGACTGACCGCTTGGTGAATCTTATGTTTCCTTACTGATAAGGAAATACTACCAAGGTAATACTAAAAATAGTAGCTGGTGTTTATTGTGCATATTTATAGAACCTATTTTTTAAACCAAAATATAGACTTATCTAAACGTGTCCGTTGCATTGTCATATACTCTCCAAACATGCATTTGCCGGTAAGCCGACCTCCCGACTATTAAGTACCGTCATAATATACTAAGAACATTAGTAGAAATCATAACTTGTATAAACTTTATTGTATAATTAAATTAAAAACGTACATTTGTAAAACATACCTAACAATGGCCTATTGTACTTTTTTTGTTTGGCACAAGCCCGCCACAACCTCTCAAAACTGCTGCAACTCCTGTAAGCCAGGATCTACAGTAGATACAACCATGAAAACACCGGATCCCTGCAATCCTGACGTCCGGCGCGTCCCAGGGACACGAATAACTGTTTTAGTTCCCACAACAAAGTGAATCAGAAGAAATTATAAGTGGAGAAGAAAAAACGATAGTTTCGACTTCCCTCGGTGAATTACTACAGGAGACGGAATGAATTAAGCCTAAAGGCTCAAAAAAGAGAATGTACAACTGGGTGAAGCTCAGGAAAATTGACTAAAAACTAAGTGGGTCTTATATGAGAGCTACATACCTATTATTTCAATATCTATTTATCGTTTTCCTATGAGTTTGCATTGTTCTTTATCTTGGCCTTATCCCAACGAGATTAGGATCGGCACTTTGTATCAATCACATTCGGGCTAAATATCTGTAAGTATTTTACCGAAAGTGACTGCACTTTGACCCATTAAGTATGATACGATTTTCTTGTTGAGAATCGTTCTTACACTTTCAAACATTTACAACATTACGTGTAGATATTCTTGTAGATGTTTCATTCTATATTATAACTGAGACAGTATGGACATTGGACATATTAACCCAGTGGTATGACCGGAATGTAAGTCTCATTTTATTAAAGATTTTGTTCTATCGCTAATAGTTTCGGCAGCGCATTCGACGAAAGACATTTTGAGACTCATTTTTCTACTCCTTCGATTACATTGTTCAAATTTTACCAAGGATCCCTAATTTTTTTCAAAATGAAATGTAGCTTATGTCAAATTGGAAGAATGTAACATTCTATTGGTTAAATAATTTTTTAAATCGGCCCAGTACTTTTTGAGCCTATTCATTACAAACATACAAAAATAGGTACAAATCTTTCCTCTTTATAATATTAGTATAGAAGTATAGATATAGATTTTGTTACCCGTTCTTGTCCATTGGAATCTACATTTAGGAACAAGCACCTACCTTCACTGACGGATAGGCAAACAGAGTATTATTTATTTTGTATTTGTTGACATTTCAAAAGTATCAAATTGAAATGGTTTGTTTGAAATACTTTGACTGTACGCGAGACACAATGTTTTTTCTATTGTGTGTCATACACCGATAGACCAAAACTTAATTTGTCTATATAGGTATGTGCTATAGAAATCCCGAAGTAGTTCATTTGAATACAGATTCAAACTAACAGCAATTGCATCAGTTGCATTGATTTACATACATAATATTGATTGATACCTTAGATCAGCAATTTAAACTTTAGAAGTTTATACAATGTAACACGAATAATAATATAATCAGTTATACCCATTAACAAATATCCGAATCGAGTGTTAGAAACGACAACTAAAGAATACGCTGACCTTTAGGCGTCCTCTTTTCTTAAAGGTCGTTCATAAAAGTGCCAAGTTCCGTGGGCGAAAGCGTGCAACGAACTTCTAATGAAAATTAACATACTAGTGCATTTTATGAAATATTCAATAGTACATTTTAATAAAGTGACAGTATATAGTAAACGATTTGTAATTTAAATCATTGAGTATTGAAAATAATTGATTTCTGTTATTCCATTAGGTATCATAAAGACTTTTTAACAAAACCTTTTTGATTGCTCTGGTCTATAGGTCTGTGTCCATGCTATGGGCAGCGATAAAGGCTTACCATCCGAAGTTCCGTCTGCTATCAACCCATATTCCATAAAGAATGCACGCAAATGTATGCAATTAAACACACATATGGACAAACTAACATGAATAAACAAATAAATGAAAAATAATTGATACGAAAATTGGCATAGTCATTTAAATACATTGTTTTCTTCCTTGTACATGACAACCTCCGTACCATACCTATCATGCGACAGAGTATGTTACTAATACCTGCAATTATAAAAACTGCCACATCTTTAAGTACTATGCACAATTGCAATCTCATTTAAAGACAAACGAGTAAGTAAAAGGATTGTCTTTTTCATCAGTATCTTAATCACACCAAATTACATTACGACAGGAAAACTAGGGATTATGAAGTTGATAAATAATTTTATGCTATGTTTAACTAATGCATAACGAAATATGCTGATATATTACGTTTTAATATAAATAGTATCCTCAAATCCTAAGTAAGTACATGTAAAGTGGGCGTGATATTACGTCATATAAGTTATATATTATGTCTTCTACATATATTGCGTCTCATATATTCCCCGAAGAATAAGGCTTAGATACCTACACATAATGTATATTTAACACCCACTTTTCTAGAGTTTTTATATGATTACATAGTCAGTGATCCAATTTAATTATACACCATTATGATCAACAAAAATGCGGGAGAAAGTTTAATTAAAGAAAAAAAATATCGAAATCGTTCGTCAATTCAGACCGAATTATTTGCTAAACATTTTTATGCAGAAAAACTTAGTTGTAGAAAGAGCTATATTTTGTGTACCTATTGTACCTGTCTTCAGACATTGTTGTTTTATAGTTATTCAAAGCTAAACGATACAGTATAAATAAAGTGGCAAGTCAACTGAGGTAGGAATTTTCAATCCCAGTCGTAACAAAAATATATTTCCAAGTCCAATCGAGTTACAAAACAAATATTGTAGTTACGAAATGCTTGCGTTACGACTATTCCCTTGCATCGCCTTATCGATTGTCATACGCTCGCTTTCAAACGACATGAAACTTAAGTACCTAGTGTTCGTCTAGAGTAAATATTCATATGTTTTTTGAAAACCACAATTTGAGTGCTATGTTATGATTAAGAATAACACGACGATGATAACCACGATGATAATTAAAGAGTACCTACTCTTTAATTATCTCTATACCTATATAATATGCTATATTTTTCTAATAACTATCCAGGATAAGCCGGTAAACGAGCAAACGGATCACCTGATGGTAAGCAATCAACGCCCCCCATGGACACCTGTAGCACCAGAGGCGTTACAATTGCGTTACCGGCCTTTTGGAAATTTGAGGATTGTGGAGGATTCGGGGATTGGGGAGACTGGGGAGGGGGGGGGGTAATTGGGCCTCCTGTAACATCACTCACACGAAGAAACACAACGCAAGAGTTGTTTTACGTCGGTTTTCTGTAAGGCCATGATATCGCTCCGGTCGAGCCGGCCCATTCGTGCCGAAACATGGCTACCCTTCAAATTTTAAAGTTAAAATAAATAAAAATTTTAATTAACTAGAAATAACGGTTAGCTAACGTAAATTTACTTTCCAGTCACATTGAGTCCCTCTATGACTTGAAACTAGGAAAGCTTTTCTCATTATTTACCGTTATTTTTAGTTAATATAATATGCACTTTTGATACCGTCTAACTACAGCAAAGTTACAGAATATAACAGCCATGATTCTATAACTAACTTTATTTATTAAATAGTGATCATGATTATGTAATAGTGACTGAACGATTACCGGATTTCAGGGTTGAGTAAATTATTATGGAAGTTGCAATTTTAATGTTGAATTTTTGGTTAATATTGTGTGTGATAAATTTAGTTGGTTGGTTTGGCAGCGATTATTAGTATAGTAAATTTAAAACCAATTAATTATATTGCGTAGACTGCCTCGTTGGCCGAGTGGTCGCAAGTGCGACTGCCGGGAAAGGGGTCTCGCGTTCGATTCCCGAGTCGAGCAAAGTATTACTGGGTTTTAAAAAAAAACTCAGTAATAACACGGAGTCTGGAATTGTGCCCGATATATGGCAATAGGCTCATCCCCTATTACATGGGACTAATAACATAAACGAGCAATCACCTGATGGTAAGCAATCAACGGCCCCCGTGGACACCTGAAACACCAGAGGCGTTACAAATGCGTTATTAAATTAAGTGCCGTAATGTACATCCTATAAAAGGCGTGATATTAAGTCATAAAATCATGTTGCTAGTGAGTTTATTAGGTTCTATAGTAAGCTGTTTTCCTAGAATCTTTTCATTGTGTAAATATTTAAAACATTGTTTCTACAAGAAATTACGTTTCGTATCTAATACTTATTATTTCATATCACATACACGAAGAAGCTAATTAGTATTTGTAGTACGTATATATACCTCTATATATATATATACACAAATAATTCAACATAGATTTGCCTTTAATTAAAATGGTATTGACTTTACGGTGAGCTACAAACAAATGGAATAATATAGGTCAATATTTTCGTTTTCCAATCTTCGAAGGTAAATAAATACCGTACGTAGTTTGCGTATATGGAAAATTACCAACAAATTAAGGCTTTCCGTCAAAAATAATAACTGAACTTCACCTTACTGAACTCAATCCAAAATCTTTAGATAATTACTACATAGTATAAAAACCAAGTCGCTATCCGCCATCTGTCTGTCACTATATAGGTATGCTTAGATCTTTAAAACTACGCAACGGATTTTGATGCGGCTTTTTTTAATAGGTAGAGTGATTCTTAATGACGTTTTATATGTATAATACATGCATATTGCACCGGAAGCCGGGGCGGGTCGCTAGTGATAAATAAATAACAAAATCGATTTACGATATCGTATGGAGGTTCTGTGAAAATTCTCGAAGAGGTTTTTCTCGTCAGGTGGCACGTGCGATACGAATACAACTTTACGTTTAGTGTTTTTTTTTTGTATATACAAAATATTATCTCCTCATCTTTATTTTTTTGTTTTTATTTTACACATGGAAATATGGAACAGGGATAGGTTATGGTTCAGAGTAACACATTGACTATATACTTTTTACCCCTGGGGACGCGAGAATAAATGCCTTAAATAGATTGTGATGGATTACTCAATAAATTTAAATGTTACCAGTGGGTACTATTTACTAAACGTAAACTGATATTATAATTATCTCATTATTATATCATGACTTGTGAGATTATCCTTATTTATGCCTACGATCTTATTTTATCATTTCATGTTTATCTTTGTATTTAAATATAGTCGGTACTATTTAGATAAGTTTTGGACATGTAAGTACATGTCTAGCAGAAGTAGTTTAACAATTTTATCTTTATTTATTTTTATAGGATGACTATAGATATATTTATTATACCTACTTATCAGTACATTTGGATATCATGAAGTTTGATAAATACACAATACTTATTATAGATAACAGTTTTAGTTTATTTATAGACAAAAATCAATTCCTAGTCAAACCCGTAATAATCACTTCAACTATCAATAGAGTTGTACTCGTAACATTTTTCAGTTTATAAAACATCGACAATGACTACAATCTAAATATACTATGCAAAGAATAGCTAACTCGACACATTACATTTTTCTGTTTTATTTTAAAACATTGACTTTAAGAAAATTCTATTTAAATGCAATAAGCAAAGTTAACCCAGGTTAGGGTGGCTAATCACATGGGCATGGTTTGCAGAAACCATGTTACCCTCAGTCGAAGTAATTCACTATCGCATTGTGTATTACATTTCCTTACTCTTCTACTACAGAAGTAGTAGAGAAGAGAACTTCTTCCACTATCAAAGCGAGACCGCGAACGGCGCTCTTATTGGCCGGCTGAAATGAACCAACCAATCACAGCGCCGTATCCGGTCTCGTTTCGATTACTTTATACGTACAATAAAATCATACTAAGCCTTCTGGGTTCATAAGCGGATTGTGTCGCAAGCCTAGCACAATACCTGTGGCATTCTTTAAACTGCTAAGAGCTATACAATGGTTTAGAATATTCTGTAAGCTATTTTGGATACAAGAGGTAGCGTTTTGTATGGAGCTTATGTCCAATATATGTATTATGTTCTAGCTTCTGTTCCCGTGCGATAAAAAGTAGCCCATATGTTTATTCCTAACCATTATCTACCCTTGTTCCAAAGTTCCCCGGTTACCCGTTAGGTTCTCCGCGACTCCGAATCGGCATCGGCCGTATTGGGCCCCATCTGTGGTGGTCTGATGGCTCTTTGAGGCGCGCGCGGAACGCGACGCGCCGTACGCTCGGGTCTGTTTCTGGTCGGACGGGGAGCCACCCATGCTCGCCGTCCGCAGGCCCGCGCTTACGGTAGCCGGAGATGGTCTCGCGATCCCCGACGCCCGGTGTGTCCTTCGCGATGGCTGGGTTGCGAGGAGGCAGCGCTTCGCTGCCTCACGCGTCCCGCCTCCTCCTTAGCTAGCATGACTGCTTCGCAAAAGGAGGAGACGGCATCCCAATCCCCCTCGCTCCGCATCATGGCCTGCACTAGGCCCGGACGCGAGAGGTCGCCATCGCCGATCACTTCCCTGAGGACACGGCGGTGCTCAGCCCACGCAGGGCATTCTCCCACCGTGTGTTCCACCGTGTCCTCAGGGCGGTCCTCGCAGTGATGACACCCGGGCGTTTCCTCCCGCCCCATCAGACACAGGTACCTCCCGAAACTCCCATGTCCGGTGAGGACCTGCGTCAGGCGGTAGGTGAGGACGCCGTAGCGTCTCTCAAGCCACTCCTCAAAGAGGGGACTTACCGCTGCGATGGCAGCGAGCCCAGCCCTCGGTTGCGACAGTCGTTGCTGCCATTCCGCCATGAGATCGCGCCGGAGCTCATCCCGCCACGCACCTATTTGGCGCGGCAGCGGGGTTTCGCCCCGGCGACGTGCCTCCGCGCGCATGCCGTACACGCGCGCGAGCACCTTCGCCTCCAGATCCCACGGCGGTAATCCGGCAAGGAGGTTCGCCGACTCCCCAGAGATCGTGCGGTATCCGCGGATCATTCGGATCGCCATGACCCTCTGTGCCATGAGCAGCGTCCGAGCGGGACGCCGCAACAGGTTTGGCGCCCAAACAGGGGCGCCGTAGAGGGCCATGGACCGCACGACCCCGGCGTATAACCTCCGGCAGGAGGCGTTTGGCCCCCCGAGGTTGGGGAGGATGCGTTTAAACGCAGCCCCCGTCCTCTCCAACTTTGGGGCCAAACGTCGGAAGTGTTCTATGACGTTCCACCGACTGTCGAGGACGAGTCCTAGGTACTTCATCGTCGTCTCGACGTCGATGGTAACTCCTCCCGCCGTTATTTGGGACCCACCCGGAGGTGGCGCGGTCCCGCGGCCATGAAAACACATGGCCTCGGACTTGTGGAGCGCCACCTCGAGTCCCAACTGCCAGATTCTCTCAACGACTGTCGCAACCGCTGTCGCCATTAAGTCGGCCGCCGCCTGGTGTGACCTCCCGTGCGCTAGCACCAGCGTATCGTCGGCGTAGCATATTGTGCTAGCGCCGTTCGGGAGGTCGGTGCGCAGCACCCAGTCATAGCCGATGTTCCACAGGAGCGGCCCCAAAACCGAACCCTGTGGAACACCGCGTGACATCTCTCGCCGGTTCCACTCGCCCCGGTGACCGGGGTAGCTGACGGACCTGTCCGTCAGGTAAACCTCAATTACACGACGGAGGTAGGTAGGCACCCGATGATATCGGAGTGCCTCCAAGATGCAGCTCCAGGGCAGGGAGTTGAAGGCGTTGGCGATGTCCAGAGACACCGCCACTACGACCTTACCCCTGGACACTGCAGTCCCCGTCGTGAGGTCTCTAACGCGCATGATGGCGTCCACCGTGGAGCGCCCTCTACGGAAGCCGAACTGGCCGTCCGACAAGTCCGGCCCAATGTCCGTCAGGTGCGCGACGAGGCGGTTCGAAATGATTCTTTCGAAGACTTTCCCCACCTCGTCGAGCAGCACTATGGGCCGGTACGCAGACGGAGAGTCCACAGGGCGCCCCGTCTTCCGCACGAGGACCAGTTTGCCCGCTTTCCAGAGAAGCGGGAACTGGCCTCTCTCCAGACATGCGCTGTAGAGACCAATCAATCGAGGCCCGAGAGCCTCTGAGGCCAGGACCCATGCCTTGCCATGCAGGCCGTCGGGTCCTGGGGCGGTGTTCTTGGCGCCCATCCGGCGCACCGCCGCTCTCAATTCTGCCTCGGTCACCTCTGGGACGATGTCATCGTCGTCGTCGCTGTAGCCCGCGTCGGGCACCGCAGGGGGCGGAGTCATATACGGAGGGGTGAAGCCTCTCCACAGTCGGGGGAACAGGGCGCCAATCACCTCCTCCAAGACTTCTGGCCGGAGACTCTGAGTGAGCGGGGAGCCCAAGCACGGAGCTTGTCGCGTACCATCCGGTACGGGCGTCCCCACGGATCTCTGTCCAGAGTCCCCAGCATCTCTCGGCGGGCCTCCTCCTTGGCCCGCAATATCTCCACCTTGAGGAGGGCCTTGGCCGCCCTGTATCCCTCGTACAACTCCGCCTCTCTCGCCTCCGCATTAGGAGGACGGATGCGGCGCCTGCGGTGCCTAGTGTAATTATAGAACAATAGGTTGCGGTCACCGGTGACCGCTTGGTGTTTGACAGTTTTGTGTCTATAATGACGGTACTCAACGAGTTAATAAGGTAGAAGTTGATGACTAATTTTTATTTTATAGTCTGTCTGGTAGATTATTTAAAATTATTTTTGTTTTCTTAAGGAAACGAAGAGTTTTGAATATATATTGATTTGGAATATCGCATGACGTCACTTTTGAGTACGATTTATACTCTAAAACGACGTAGCTACGAAAAGAGTGGGACTCTTAAACTTTGATTCGTATTATCTAAGTATTGTTTTCTTATACGACAAAATAAAAAAATACGTGTCTAATATTTTTTCATTACGTGACTGACGGACTAATTAGTTTTTTAATTTTCATACACTGTCATCATCCCTATTCTGTTTCAAAATTACTGTTTGCTGTGTACAACAAGATAATATGTAAGATACTAGGTAAGTTCTCTGAAAGTGACAATGACGTGTTACTAAAAATGACGCCGATTTTTACCTTGATAACTTTGAAAGTTCATCGAAATTCTAAAGAGATCAGCTAAAAGTATAATTTTTTAATAATATTATTATGGTTTGTTGAGAAATGATATCTGCCTACCCTTTCTAACCATAACAGACACTATATAATGACAGCCCCTCTAAACAGCGAATCACCACAATCTAGAGGTAATCATGCACTTCAATTATCTAATGGCGCTTTGGGAATTAACGAAGCACTTAATCAAAAGCTTAACATTTAATATTAAAGTCGGTTTCCATCTGTAATATACATACATAACATCACGCCTTTTTATCCCTGAAAGGGAAGGCAGATGTACAAAACGGCACTTAATGCCACTGTACAATGTAACACCCACTGTTCACTATTTACGTTATGAATCCCATGTGATAGGGGGCGAGCTTATTGCCATATACCAGGCACAATTCCAGACCCCATGCTAATATACTGAGAATTTTTAAGAAACCCAGTCATACTTTGCTCCACCCAGGAATCGAACCCGAAATCCCTTGCCCGGCAGTCGCACTTGCGACCCCGCGTCCAATGAAGCAGTCAGTGTAATCTATGTGTTGCAATATAAATGCGCCATGAAACCTCTCGTACATTGTTCTACGTCAGTGTTTCCCAAATGGCAGTCGGAACCCGGTACCGGGGCATCATATTAAAATACCGGGTCACAATATTCCCAGCTTGTTTATAAAATATTTTCTAGTAAGTAGACATTACTTGTTTAAAACATGTAGTTATTAGGTACAGGTACCAACAGAGGCTTTATATTTTACTACTTTAAGAAATCTGACATATGTTTACTCGACTGTTTCCTAATGGAAATATTAACCAGTTTGAGTATAAAAGTCTATTTCAAAATTACAGAGTAACTACTACCGGGCCACGGCAGCACAATCTTTGGGAATCACAGTACTACGTCATAGAGCCTCCCTTCAAAAAGGTTTGTTCCTGAATGTTACGGGTCAAGGACTAAAGTAAAGGGTACCCGTAATTATAGTGCCACCTACGTACTTGTCTGCCTTCTAATATGAATCGTTGAAATAACTTGTGATGAAAGATTTTGTGACGTCAAAATGGGATTTGAAATAGCAAAGGGAATATCTACTTTGATTATTACTAAATTGAAGTGAAATTGGAATAAAACAGTAATGTCTACTGACTTATGATCTAGTTATAAGTGATCAGTTAATTCTATTCCTTGAAGAAAGGGCGATAGACACAAGTTTTCAAATGCTCAGTGACATTTTCGAAATCTCTCCTATTCTTATTTCAGAACGTTTAATTAGTTTGCTAATTAAACGTTCTGAAATAAGAATAGGATTATTTCGATGTAAAAGTTTTTAAAATATTATGTTGAAATGTAAACCACTCAAATCTATTTTTGCTGACAACGCAAAAAGAACTAGGTTGCCGAAACAAGCCATTTGAAAGTGTAACGCGTCACTCATAATGATATTTCGCCTAGAGTTTTGTGTCGCCTACAAATGTTTACGGCTTCACGAGTATTTTATTTTCCCACACCGTGGCCGGGTCGTGGGTCGCTTCGGAAACAGTCACGTGATACCGTGTGTGCAGAACCAACTACGCCACATTCGGTAAACAGCGAAAGGATCAACAAAAGCCTAAAGTTTCGTTTGTATCATTCGAATCAACTGCAACAGTTGAGGCAGAGAAGAATAAAGTCTTTATAAATAATAGAAATAAGGTAGCATTTGGATTGATTTCGTAACCAAGCTGCCGATGGTTAAAATTGCGCAAACGCTCAAACTTTGCACTATTTTTAATTAGTAAAATTCTGTCGTCATCATTAATCACTCTTGCACCCACAAGCCACAAGCAGTCAAGTTTAATATTGATGTGGAATTTTCCACCTACCCACAGCTATTGTGGAACATATAAATATAGCCAGGTATGTACTATGTACATAGATGCAAGTCATAGTGACGTAATCACATTTTCATTAACGTAGAATGTCCGCGTGGGAGCGTCCACTGTCCATTGATACTAGTACTTTCACGTTCATTACTTATACTCCAATTAACTACGAAGTCTGCGAACCAGGATTTATTTAATTAACTTTGTAGGTAATGGTTTTATTACTATTAATTTCTACTAGTGTAAAACATAGTGTCTGGCATATGATTGCTTAGCAAGCCGCATAAATATAAGTATACCATTTCTGTCTCAATGTTAAATCTTTTTTGGATTACACCAACAAAGTCCAATAGTACATGAATGATCCGTCCGTAGACCGTAATCTGAACAAAATGGAAGCTAATTCAACACCGAGTCGCATAATAAACCAATCTTGTTGAACGGGTGGTCCACGACAAACCCATTCACTCCGCTCACCATCTGTCCACTATGTACCTACTAAATATTCTGCCGGGTCCTACAACAGATATGACGTGATATAAATTGAATGTTTACATTCCGTCTCAGTGCCGTTCCGGTACGGAACCGACCGGACCGACACTATCTAAAGACGTCTCACGCCCGGAACTGGGTCAGGCCGGTGGCAGGCCTCTGAACGCATTACCTAACAAAACCAAAAGAAATTAAGATAAACGCTGCCTAATTGTCGTTGAACAAGTTAAGTAAATTAGAATGCTTTCAGAATCAAATTATCCATACGGTTTCCTGCCATTTCATGCGTGTGTTCTTACAAAATTAAGTCTCAGAACATGTGAATTGAAAAGTAATCCTCTTTGTCTCATTGTAATGAAACGAAACACGTATCGCTAATTTCCTTGAAATATAAATAAAGACATGCTTTCATATTTGAGATAAAGTCTAATTTCTCATGGACAACTTCTAGTCTTATCAAACTGCGCATAAAAAGAACTTAAGACAACGTGTCTTAAAAAGAACTTAAGACAACGTGTCTTAAGTTCTTTTTATTCTTAATTTTTATTGGTTGATTATGATATCGATTCGACCAATCATCGAGCTGATTATTTTGACCGTTTTGTCCAAAATAGCGATTTATGCAAAGAAGATAGGTATCACAAAATTATAATCTTTAATAGAAAATAACGTTTGTTTATTGACAGTTGAATGATATTTTTGATTCGATCACAAACAGATGCTTCGCAAGTCGCTACCCTCGTCATACCTGCGTTAAAACTGTATCGAATACCGTCCTATATACATTACAGTGGCGTAAAGATCACTTATTTTTAAACGTTGATATTCAACACCATTGCAAAACACTGGCTTAATCATACATACGAGTATTCGAGTTCAGCCAGTCAGCAATGCAGATCTTCTGCATAAGTAACTGGTTGTCATGTCAACACTCATTTAAATCACGCAACAATAACTAGTCTACACCAGTCAAATGTTTTGCCCAAAAATAACGAGGTCATATTACGATAACCTCGAAAAAGGTAAGAAGTTTTAAGAATGACCTTATTCATCTAGATTTGTCACTATCTAAGGATTTTATTGAATCAATAATCACAAGGAAATCCGCGTGTTTGCAACTACGATTAATTCCTTACACGTGACATTTACTTATCACATATCAAGACTATTAATACCTATCGTAACAACAGAGGTCACACATTTCTTTAATACATATAGTGTCAAAACATCAAATCCAATTTTCCAAAGGAGGGAAAGACTTAGTTTTTATCATTATCATAGAATCAATGAAGAAAGAGATCAACTAATTGTTCTAAACCCTTGTTATGTCTTATAACAATTACTTCCTTAAAGTATGCCCTGCACAGCTGTTAAGCACTAATTAGGATTAGGTATCATTACGGCTGAACCGGAGCGTACTTACTAAGTTAATTTGCATTACTTATAGCGCAAATGAAGTTAATTCTGACGTTTTACGGTCTATCTACGGCCTACTTGGTGAAAGTAAGAAATCTGACCCTGATCTGACCAATGAAAACATCCTGGAAACATTCACAAAGAAAAAGAATACTAAATGTTAAGATTGGTGATGTGTACTTACAGCTTTATTTTGAAGTAGATATCATTTACTAGAACCATTCGCGATGACCTATGAGTAACTTTTCGTTGAAAGTTGAAGACGGAGTGATTCATTCTTTCACTATCTACGTAACAAAATGATACCAATATCGGTTAGTCATCTATAGAAAACATTGGCTCGTTTCACTGCCAAAAATATAGTTTTTAATGAAAAATTAATGAGTATATTAGCAGGTTATCCCTCGTTAATCAGCGACGACTTAAGATTAGCTTCATCACTGAAGCTGAATTCACATTCAGTTTTCGTGAGAAAGTAGATTTTAGCCGGCTGCGAGAGCCCATATTAAGATTGCCAACTCTCCAAGAAAATTCCGAGAAAAGAGGTAAAATATTTATGTTGAAGAAATACAGGGAGATTTCTCGGCGCACATTTTACTAGATTAATTTAATTTATACAGTTTTCTGAGCAATTTTAGAAATACTAAAGCAAGTAAATTGTGACAGAGCAGCGCTTTTCATGCCAACGCAATGGAATTCACAGTAAAATTGACTAGAGTAGCTATTTACTGAATACAAGAGCAGAGACTCTTTATCATGAGATTGCTTAGCTCATAAAGATTTATGTGGCTTACATAGTTTCCACAGAACGAAACATGCTTACATTATACCTCTATAGTAAATGTGGAAAGTAGTAAAAATGCAAAAGCTAATAAAATAAACAGTTTAAAAACATATCTTAAGACTTAAAACTTAAACTCCACTTCACATTGTCTCTAATTCACCCTGGTATCTTATCAGAGAATAACAAATAAGTTTTAAAGTACCGGGATCCCAATATAACTGCCATTACATTCTACTTACCGAGTCCTCCCCTGAGTTCAAAGCTTTCAATAGAAACAGACGGTCGTTCGTTGAATGACGCCAACCAATATCGATTCCTATTGACGTCATGTACACAGAACAATTGTGATCTTAACATTGAAGTTTCAGAGAAAAGTAGAAATACTAAGTTTCTTTCTGTTCTATTTTTAACGGGGATAAATATTTCTTAGGGTATTATTTTAGCCGTAAACTTTATGTTAGACAATTTTTCTATATGTTCGCGATTGGCTTGTGACGTTCGAAATTCTTATTTTTGTTGGACGTACCTACATCTTACATAGACTATGCAAATTGTATGGAAACATAAAAGTGTGCAATCTTATCACTAAATGGCAGTCTCTTACAGATATTTCAATGGAAAAATACAGGGGCACTCAATTCTATTATTTCATGGAAAACTCGAGCTGGATTTAATTACTTATTTAAGCCTTTAACTGCCGACAAAAACTGTTAAAGGCTAATCCTCCGCTAGCGTCGGACAACATTGTCCGACACGGCAGCCAATGCGTTAAAAAAAACATTATTATATGTTAGAACATATATTATTATATTAAGTCATTCTATAAGTGATTGAATTAATAGTATTTATACTTATAAATTTAATGTTTTTTATGTGTACATACATATTTTACCGCAATCGATTCTCTGAAATGAAGAAATTTTGTAGTATAAACATGACGATGATTTCGATCAGACCCTTGCTTTTTGAAATCACGGTTTGTGATCACTTATCGTTGGTACTTCGTGTATCCCGGCCCTGACCTTTACTCAACAGTTAGTTTACCAAACAAATATTATACCGAGATGTCACCATTGCTGGTTCAACCTTACCTTATAACGAATTTTCAGTACAAATATTATTTGGTTCGACATAATTATGTAGGGTTTGTAAACAAGTAAGAATTAAACTTAGATTACTTTTAGACTACGCTTGTTTTTTGAAACCTGCTTTTTAAAACCTATAGGTATATATTTTGCCTATTTTGAAAAACAAGTTATTAATTTTTTTTTTGACCCTTCCAAGCTTAATACTTGAACTACTTACATGTTATTTTTAAATGGTCATATGATGTCAATGATATTACAAATTTTTTGTCTTTTCAATAGCAATTATAACATAGTGTTTATGTGTTAACGCAAAATATTAGTAATGCTAATGACAAAATCGGCAATACACACACATATCAACAAATACAGTATTAGATTTCTAAATTGTTAAATTAAAATTGGCATAAATTAGCGTGTCAGCACGAACCGGGGCCGTGGGCTTAGCGCCGCGATTACTCCAGGTCGCTCGATCGATTCCGAGGCGCCGACCCGGTCAGCGCTTGGTAGACAACTAGCCTGCCTTTTGACCCCTGTATGGTGCCAACCACGCTCGATACTTATTTACCTGCCATGTGAACACGACAATGGTTTGCGACAATTGTTCACTTAATGTCAGTACAAAATATATGTCATGCATGTATTTCCCGGGGGTACAAACGTATAATGTTCTGTTATTCATAACTACCTTCTATCTACTGATATCTACGTTTAATCATGGTAAGTAAATGCAGTTGACCACAAAACAATTCAAGTACTTACTGTTATTGGAGAACCCAATTAAGTAACTAGTATTGAGAAACGAAATCTAGATTAAATTTTGAGCAGGCCTGCTTGTAAACGTCTACTACGGCGTTGAAGAATATATTCGGAAAACTCTTTAAAAGACCCCAAGACTAAAACCCAGCAAGGCTAAGTATGACTTCAACACGACCTTACCCAATTCAAAGAACAAGCGCTACAGCCAGTCGCCATTTATTTAAATACTGCCTACTGTTTATAATATCCAAAGGCTCGTACAAAAAACGCGTTTAAAATTAGCATTTTTATTCGACATAAATCGTGGCTCTGTTTCTAACAGCGTATCGATCCCAACGTTTTAGGAATTCTGTCATTATATTCGACGCTCAGCTACGCACATACTACACACACTATTATTTACTAAAATAGTTACGGGTGCGTAAATAACTGGTTTTATATTGCTATGTTTTGTTTCCATTATAAATCATATAAAATAAACTATGACAAAGAGTAATATGTATTGCTAGTAATACTATGTTTAACGAAATTCGCAAGCAAAAACTAGTTTTGTTATTTAAAGACAAAATAACTAAGATTCGAATTACAAACAAACACAATTGGATACAGTTTAAAATTATTAAATAAAATGTCAAACGACATTATGTTATATGAAAACAAACATCATATACAATATCAAAAGTGCTATTAACGTTTGTGTAATACAATCTACATGGTATCCTACATTATCTAATTACATCATGATAATCCACAATGCCACAATTTCTATGAAAGCGTCTACACACACGACCACACATTGATGCATAACCAGTACAAACTGACCGTTGATTGTACGGAAAGATCATAGCAAGAGAGACCACGATAAGCTGGTTTGGATAGCTTGACTTGCACCCACTGTAAACGTTTGTTTTAATTGCATACGTTCCGTGTCAATCAAATGTCCAGTTCTCGCCCGGGAATGGTCAGCCAATTACATTTAATACCCACTTCGTCTGCTTCAGACAAACCTCAAGCTGGACCTTCAACTGTCCGCCATTGAAATATTGGTGATTGCTATCGGTTTAATCGATTTAATGTTAATCGTTTTGATATGCCTTGTTCCTAATGTATAGATAAGATCGTTGAGTTTCTGTAAAATGACTAAGTTCTAAAAATAATCAAGGAGTATGTAGGTTTTTGATTTACGTAACCGCCAAATATGTAGGTGCGATCAAGACATGATATAAAATAAATGAATGAAAAGCTCAGTAATCACCAAAATTCACCTTACTAAGTTGTATATTGGCCTATATCTCACGGCGATGAGGTATATAATATAACATACCTATATATTTCACGGCTTATCTTGAATTTCCATTATATATTCTCCTCTCGTGCGTGCAAGACCTTGTTAAATGTTGTTCTTAAGTCGAGCCACACCCTGTACAAGTTTTTGTTCTATTTGCGAATCTGTAAGTAGGACAATGTTTTACCAAATTACGTAGATACTCACTAAAATCATATGACAAAAGAAAATGTTATCATGTATAATATTTAATCAAAGCGGAGCATGAACGAACACGAATGACGTCATTCATGTTAAATTAAAATGTAATAAAAACATTGTTTTCCTTGAATCCAAAAGGAGGCGGTTATTGTGAAGATTCTTTAGCATTTACTGAAACTTCCATTGAGTAAGTAGGTCATTATACCATTGCGATATATCTCGAAAAATTTGGAAGGAATGAACGTAAAAAGAAGGAAGATAATACAAGGCTTTAGAAGTGACATGCTCCAATTGTCTGGTAACTCGGATGAATGGGAATGTTGGTGGGACTTCTTGTCTATGAAGAACAAAAGTCCTCTGTTTTACGGCGAATGAGTAAGTTAAAACTTGAGTGAAGCTCGGCTTTGATTTCACAACTTTTCTGTTCATTATACGGGTTTTCAATTTAGTAGAGTAGGGTTGAATTACTCCTATATTTGTTTGACATTTTTGGTAATTACTCGTAAAGTTTATCGTCAGTATTTTGTACAAAGCTCACACCTATTTGTATAGTAGGTAACCGTAAAAGTATGTTTTTATAATAACTATCATGACATATATTAAATTAACTAAAAATGGCGGGCTAGTTACGTGAATATACCGAGAAAAGCTCTACTAGTTTCGAGCCACGGAGGGATATAGCAGAAGACTGCGCGATAACGCCGCGACCGCGCCCGCGGCTCATGAACAAGAGCCCCTCTGTGGCTCGAAACAAGTAGAGTTCAATTTAGGTAAAAGTAATTTGATAGTCCAAATATCATTTTTAAAATAATGAATTCCTTTAGTTTTAAGTCATGAATAACAAAAAGACAGGAGACGATTTATGTATTGCGTTAATTAGTATCATAATATTTGGATCGTATAGGATTATAGATTACAAAATTGCTCAATTATATCTTAGACTCTTATAAATGCATGTTTACATTTTTGTTTGTATTTACATTTACTATTTGATCTATACATTTTACTAATCACAACTTTTCACACACATACGCACGCATACACATATACACACATAGTCTGCAGAATTTATTTTATCTATTTAATTTCATATTTAAATTTATTTTGTTTTCCTTATTGAGGGGCGGTACCGCCGTCCGTGAGTCACTGCAGGGTGCCACCTGAAAATCAGCGTTGGGCAGGAATGCTCAACTATATGCTGAGGTGGAGGCCCTTTTGGCATGTGCACACGCAGTATTATATTATTTATATTATGGTGTTTTTTTTTGTGTATTTAATTTGTCTTTATATCAAAAACTTATTTCAATTGTTTCATATGTAGGTAGGTACATTATTTTCTTATATTTTGATGATTTTTGTTATTTTCTTTATGCTTTTATGTTTGCTTTTGATATTATGTATTTGTGTAAGTATGTACTTGTATTTTTTATTTTTCATAATCTTTGTTTGTGTGCCATGTGCCAAATAAATGCTTTTTCTTTCTTTCTTTCTTCTTCTTTCAATTATGAAATGTCATCCTAACTTGACTGTTCTATAATAACTTATCTATCTATCAATGTGAAAAATTGTGACACGTGTAGGCTAATGTTTTGGTTTGCGGTGGTTCCTACCTATGTGTGTGGGAGAGCCATGCTTCGGCCAGAATGCGTCGCTCGACCGGAGCGACTACCACGGCCTCACAGAAAACCGACGTGAAACAACGCTTGCGTTGTATTTCGCCGTAATTGAGTGAGGTTCCCGGAGGCCCCATTACCCTCCCCCCTCTCCAGTCTCCCCAATCTCCGAATCCCCACAATCCTCAAATTTCCTATTCCCAAAAGGCCGGTAACGCACTTGTAACGCCTCTGATGTTTCAGGTGTCCATGGGTGGCGCCGATTGCATACCATCAGGTGATCCGTCTGATCGTTAACTGGCTTATCCCATAAAAAAAATGTTGATACATAAGTACATAAGCAGTTCATATACCTAACAGTAAGTTAATTCAACTTAATACCATCTTATTTAGCTCTTGAATCTTACTTATCCTGCACTGTAGTTGAAATTAAACCATGAAATCCATTCAAAGCATTTTCACAGCGAAACAAATTCAATCACCACGCATCAAAAAACGAAGCCAACCACAAAATGAAAGTTGGTACCGAGTGGATAAATATTGGGAAAACGTCCACGTTTTTCTCACTTTTCTTTTATGTCATTCATTCCGTCTGTCCAACTTTTTGATTAGCTGAACGAAGCCGGATGGGAGCTCAGGAGATATTTCCGCTGTGGCAGATAGAACAGACAAAATATGGTGAAATAACAAAAGGAAATCCTGTTAAAAATAGTTGTGGACAAGGGATGGGATGTGTGAAAAGAAGAATCACAAAGATTCCAGGTATAAATGATACGACCTTCGGGAACGAACCTCCTTGCAACTGGTAAAAGTAGTATAACAAATCCATAGTTTCTGTCGTGGGCATTGGGGTAACTAAGATCGGAAAAACAAATAGTCATACAAAAATCCTTACATTATTAGTCATGCTTAAACCCTGAAATCTTCTAAAGACATTAACTAACTAAGTTAAATACGACAATAATGCTATAATTAACACGCAAACGTAATCTATCTATGTATTACTAGTAACCAAGTCATTTTAGAAACATTAATCACAAATTACGAATCCACTTACAACCACTATCTTCATTTTGGGTAAGTTAAAAACCGTTTTATAATTAAAAACAACATGTAAATAGGCCTTAAACAACAAAGGAGGTACAATAACATACATTTCACTTTAATTAAGTGACCTAGTTTACTACGTTTAGTCAAACAATATGTTATGTGGAACATCAGATACCTACGCAACATTTTCATACAACACGACTTCTTTTTAGAATGTTTAAAGAGCTCTCCGAGTCGTCGGCCATTGTGGTTATTCCGGGTAAAAGCCTCCTGTGTTCGTCGCAACAACGAGGTAATTCTGCTAGAAACTCGTGTGTTCGTCGTCTAGTTGTTATATTTACAACACACATTGTCAAATATGATGATCAAAAGCAAAAAAGTTAAATTAATCTATTTATTAAAACTTATATAAATTTGTATGCTCGTTACCGAGGCCCAAAACATAGATCGAACATCGGCTGTATTGGGCCCCATCTATAGTGATCTAATGGCATTCGAGACGCGCGGAACTTTATATAACCTATGTTTCATCAAATAATAGGTAAACAAACAATATAAAAAATAATCAAAAAAAAATTAAATATTTTCCCACCATTTTCGCACACATCACGCATTGTTTTTGTTTCGATTAATTTAAATTTGACTTTAGAACGCCAAAAAATTAAAATGAAATAAAAGATTTTTTTTTAAAGTCAATGGTATATTTGTCAGCCAATATGATTGGACTGTTTGATTCATACCAAAATAAGATTTTATTTTTTCCAAAGAGGAAGGAAAGATTTTATTTTTTATCAAGGCAGCGGAATAAAATGGCAAGCTAATACTTGTTAATAATAAAATAGGATAAAGAATATATCTCAATTTTATGTCAGAAGAACATTTCGTGGTGTGAAAGGAAATCTAATTCAATAGACTCTATAATAAAATGTACTCTATGATCTTTTACTTCAAACATTACTCAAAAGCTCCTCATTTTTACTGTAAAGTTAATCCGGGAAAATGTTAGTTAAAATCAGAACAAGAATCTTTTGAAGGCAACATTGCAAAAAAATGGGCATGACATGTTGAGCATTTCTCTTTGGTCTATATTCTGAGCAGGTTACATAGGAATGACCTAGTTTTGTCGCAGCCGCATCGGCTCGCACGGCCGTTGCCACTGGCGACACCACGCGATCATGATTACGTAGTAATTAACACTGTTTATAAATAAATAGTTGGTAGTGTACTACAAAATACTTAATACTACTATATCATGAATCTTTATCTAGATATATGTGTACTTACTTAAAAGTTCAATAGATAACATTAATCAAGTCTAAACATGTCCATCATGTTTAAAATACTTTGCACCTTGCACAATGATAAATCTACATTAAGTTGTGAGTTATTTGTTTTTTTATCATAAAATGTATAAGTAGATACTAGATAAATATCAAGTTAAAAGTTCAATAGATACCATGAAACAGGTACAAACATGCCTTTTTTAACATTTGTACATAATATGCAAGTCACAATGACTTATAAGAAGGAAGTAGAATTACCTATGTCGTATTAATAGATAAATTGATTTCAGTATTATAATAATTTATCGTATTATATCGTATCGATATTAAACGGTGTTGTTATTAAACTTGATTATCTTTCAGATTTGATTCGGTTCGGAGATTGGGATTCGGTCGCTGGCTGCATTAACGAGTGGACGCGTGCCGGTTGCCTCCGGGTTTTGCTAGCTGAAGCTCCGTGATTGGCTACAATTGGAACACTTTGATTCCTTGTCGCACTTACGCGGTTATTACCTGTTTTACACGCCCAGTGCGCGGCCTTAGAGAGCAGGATATTAGTAGCTTAGTCAGTGTTACCAAAGTGACTTATCGAAAAGTGTTTGTGATTTGCGGGATTTGAACTCGCGCGCCGAACATTGACGCTGTTTTGATTCCGAGCGCTTAGCCGCTGCGCCACCAAGCGAGTGGAACCAGTTCTCCAAATAGCGGACCGGTACCTGTGCTACGAGTGTGCGGCTACGAATGTTCTACGTCACTGGTGTGCTACGACACTACTAACGGCCCTCGCACGACCAGCGGTGCTACGACGCGGTCAGTGCTACGATCTGTTTACAATATCAAAGTAACTACGTGTTCGCTGTGGCTTCGCTTCGTTTGCCGCTGCTTGTTCTGCTTATCTGTTGCTGCTTATCTGATTGTTGGTTGTTACTTTCCTGCAATAATATGCAGCGCACTCCACCAGATACATCTAAGACCACCAATAACCTGGTTCAGGCACAGACCCAATCCGAACCAGATATAAACTCTGCACTTAAAATCTCCGATTATGTCAGCACACCAAGAAGCAAGCGCCCTCGACAGGGTAATTCAGAAGACTGAGTAGAATCAGTAAACCCTGAACACGACTTACAAGAAATGATTGAGAGTTGGAAGAGAGAACAAAACTCGTCTATTTCCAAAATGCTAGCAGAACAGAGTGCTAAAATGTCGAAATTGGTCTCCGATGTTGCAGAGATTAAGTCACAAAATGCCCAGCTACAGGCAACCAACGCCGACATCAAAAAATCTAACGCAGAAATAGTAGACTCAATATCTTTTATTAACAAAAAGTTTGAGGAGATGAAACGAGAAATTGACGAGCTAAAGAAGGAACGTTCAGAACAGCGGACTTACATAGGACAATTGCAAAAAAAGATACAAGACCTTCAATACAGATCACGCTCTTCTGGTATCGAAATACGCACCATTCCACAGGTGGAAGCCGAAACAAATCGCTCCCTTGTGAAGACTGTGTGCAGAATTGGCGAGGTGGTGGGAGTTAACATCCCAGAAACGGAGTTTCGAGACATCTATCGCCTACCTAGTAAGTCCGCTACCACTTCAACTTCACGACCCCTAATAGCCGAATTCGCATCTGTGCAAACGAAAACCACCCTCATGTCTGCTATCCGTACTTATAATAAGGAAAGAAAATCCAAACAGGAAAAAATTAACACTGGACTCATTGGTATAGCTGGGAAGCGGCAACCAGTATATGTATCTGATCAACTATCTACCAGTTCAAAGAAGCTATTTTTTCATGCGCGGGAGTTCGCTAAAAGCAACGGCTTCCAATTTTGCTGGGTCAGTGGCGGATCTATTTTCCTGCGAAAGCGGGAGGGCGATAGGCACATCCTAGTAAATAGCGAACAGTCTCTCTTATATTTAGAAAACAACAAGTGACTAAGCTTGTCATATTCTTGTTCTGTAATCTTCTGTTTATATTTTTATGTAATAAATTTTCTAGACACAGGCCATCTGCCTGAGTTAAGCTCTAATATTAAAAAAACTAATATCTCGCACACCTCACAAACATCCTCACTCATAGCACTACACTATACTATACACAACACCCACACACACAAACAACACTCAACTCGCAATGTACTTCTCAAGAAAATCCAGTGCTGCTTGTTTTATGAATTAAAATGGCTACTATAAACAACATTAATAACGATATTGATAATCTTAATTTAAACAACTCCTATCTTTGTGATCCAGAGGATAGTCTCACATTCCTTAACCAATTTGATAATAACTTGAAAATGTTACACTTAAATATTCGTAGTATAAATAAAAATTTCGAAAATCTCCGAATACTTATACATCTAACAAAAATTAACTTTGATATCATTGTACTGACTGAGTGCTGGCTAAGCAAAGTTGCAAATCCACCTGTCTTAGAGGGTTACCAAACCTACTGTACCAAAAAAAATACAAATCAAAATGAAGGCATAATAATTTACACAAAGCTAGAGTTGCAACTTACAGTACAAGAACCAAGCTTCAAGAAAGCAAATTGTCTCACTTGTCATATCGAAAGCAATTTAGCTGTAGTAGCAATATACCGCTCTCCATCTAATAACTCTAAATCCGATTTTGATAGCTTTCTAGGCAGCTTAAATGAGGTGTATGAAAGTCTCTCAACATACCCGAATATCGTACTTGTGGGAGACCTCAATATAGACATAGTGCAGGGTACGTATACCGATCGTACTCTTGAATATCTTCTTCTCAATGCAACCCATGGCCTATTGCCTACCCATCTCTTGCCAACGAGAAATAATAGCTGCTTAGACCATACAATTGCTAAGACAAAACTACCTACTATCACCTTAATACTAGAGTCTCATATAACAGATCATAAACCAGTCATCTTAGCTATCTCAAATACTGACTTTGTACATAAAGAATATGATACTACGTATAAACTCAAACTAGACTATGAAGCCGTCCGACTCGAGTTAGAAAATACAGACTTCACAGATTTATATACAATTGAGGATCCAAATCTTTCTATGAATATCTTAATTAAAAATATTCAATTGGCAATTGGCAAACACTCGGTCACAAAAAAGATATCAAACAAACAAAAGATTATCAAACCGTGGATTACTCCAGGATTACTAAAGTGTATTAAAAACCGAGATAAGATGCATATCAAATGATAAAGCTGAAAAAGTCCCCTGACAACTTGGTCCTCAAAATAACTTATTCCAGATATCGAAACTTTTGCAATGCCCTACTGCGAAAACTGAAACGAGCTTACGAAAAAAGTGAACTCGAAAAGACTAAAAACAATCCTAAGGCGCTATGGAATACAATAAAAAAAATCACTGGCACTCTGAAACATTCTGCAAGTCCTGTTAACCTCTTAAAAATATCAGATAGTCCGAAATCCTCCCTAAACAAAGTGTGCAGTTACTTTAGTAGCATTGGAGAACTACTAGCAGCTAAAATTCAATCTTCGTGTCCCACCTCGTCTACAACAGCATCAACTAATCAACACTCTCTAACTAATAACGCCTCTTCGCAAACCCCACTTAACTCTCTTGCTCTATTAGAAGTGGACGAGTCGATGATCGAATCAATTATTGTGAATCTACGTAGTGACTGTGCAGTGGGGTGGGATGGAATACCATCGTCGGTTCTAAAAACATCTCGCAAGTCGTTACTTCGACCTCTGATCCATATATACAATCTTTGCCTGCAGAAAGGGGTATTCCCTGATTCTCTCAAAGAAGCAATTGTGTGTCCAATCCACAAGAGTGGGAATAGAGACTGTGTCAACAATTACAGGCCCATCTCAATCTCAATTTTAGATAGCGAAGATAGGACATCTTCGCTATCTAAAATTTTTGAAAAGATACTTAATAAACATCTGATGGGGTTTCTTGACAAATATAACATAATTACACCAAATCAGTATGGGTTTCGACGTGGGGTCTCAACCGAAAATGCTGTTACAGGCCTGACCCAATATGTTGCCAAGAATCTAGACCAGAAACAGAAATGCCTAGGAATTTTTCTGGACCTCTCCAAGGCGTTTGACACGGTCTCTGTTCCCATTCTAATCTCTAAGTTGGAGCGATACGGTATTCGGGGAGTTGTACTTGACATCTTCAAAGATTATCTGAGGAACCGTACCCAAAAAGTTAAAGTGGAAACTTACTTTAGTGATGAGATCTTGGGATTTCAGCTATATGTAAATGATCTATGCCGTATGACCCTCTCAAATAGCAACATCTTCACCTATGCTGATGACACGTCAATCATTGTTTGCGGACCTACGTGGGAAGCAGTTAAAAACAATGCCGAACATGCTATGTCTGCAGTAATAAAATGGTTAAGAGCAAACCTTCTCACACTAAACCTAGAAAAAACTGCATTCATACCATTCGCAATGAGAAGTAACGCGAAACCACCTAGCTCTTTCCTTCTAACAGCGCACACCTGTACTAACCAACAGACCCCTTGTCTCTGCACACCCCTCACAAGAATAAACCAGGTGAAATATTTGGGAGTGCAGATTGATGACGGGCTGAAATGGGGTGTTCATCTTGATACGATAACAACCAGGACCTTGCGACTAGTCCATGTCTTCAAAAGACTTAGGGAATCAGCAGACTTCAATATCATGAAAATGGTCAGTTACTGTATCACGGTTTGGGGTGGTGCTAGTAAAACCAAGTTCCTTAAAGCCGAGAGAGCTCAGCGAACGGTTCTGAAGGTAATGCTGAAAAAGCCCTATAGGTATCCAACCACCCAATTGTACGCTGATTGCAGGGTGCTCACAGTTCGCCAATTGTATGTACTCCAATCCGTCCTCAGTAAGCATGCCACTTTGCCCAAGTCTGACCCAGCAAAACGCACTAACCATCCGCCAAATGTACAACACAAGACCGTTTTCGCCAAACACCAGCACTACATCTTGAGCTCACACATTTATAAATCAATCCACAAAACTCTCAATATATTAGATTTAAATCGTTATCAACTTAAATCTAAACTCACAAACTGGCTATTACAACAAGACTATTCCAATACTGAGTCCTTACTAACATACATCGCATAAAAAAAAAAACGAACATATGTTATACAGCACAAACTCAGATTCTCACACACACACACACACACATCACACACATCCGCATGCAAGCACACACACATATGCACACGACCACACAAACATTCATGCTCATACTTCATCATACAAGAGATCAATTTTCTTTATATTCTTATGCAACTGATAATATTAGAAATATTAGGAGGTATATTAAGTATATTAAGTTGAGTTAGGAGTAATAATAATTAACTGGCTTGCTGTTATATGTGTCGTTGTATTGAAATCTCATATGTTCACTGGAACCTTTAGACCAAAGCTAAAATGTTGGACTTGGCTCCGGAACTACTTCGGCACGTACCACTGGTTGATTAAATCTAGAAAAGCATGATTTTATCGGCCGAATCACAATCACTGTCTCTTATAATACAGGTTCCCCTAGTGTAAGAGACAGGGTGTGTCTGCGCATAGATTTATGTCTTTTAGATTTTAAGATTTGCAATCATGTATTTATATCTATGTATGTTTGGTGGTAAATAAACTATTATTTATTTATTATTATCAGATATTAGGGCTCAACAGGAAATGATTGGACGGAGTAAATTCCTTTAGATTTTAATAATGACCTAATGATCTACTCATCAAAATCCTTTTTTATGGAATAAACTGGTATACGAGCAGACGGATCAATGGTAAGCAATCGGTACCGCCCATGGGGAACCGAAACACCAGAGGTGATAATACAAACACGATGCGTTGCGTTATCGGCCTTTTGAGGATTAGGAATTTGAGGATTATCGGGGTTTGGGGAGATTAGGGAGGAGGTGATTGGGCATCCGGTAACCTCACTCACTCAAAATCGGTTGTAATGTTGACAAAATATAAAGAAGTGTCTATAGACATGTAAAGTAAGTAACCGCCAATCGCCATAATTATGTAAGTATAACATGATACATATATTTTTTACATACAATACTGAAATCTTGCCAAATCTGGTCGCAAATTTACGCTGACCCAAATGGAGAAAGAGCCAGAATACTGAGAAAACCAATAAATACATAGTCACCATTTGTCCTCTTAGGATGAGCAGAAAAAAACTATAAAAAACCATTTCTCATTTAGTCTAACAAATAGTCTAGAAATTCAGACCTGAACTTAAATAAGAACTGAAACAAATAAGAGAAAGTTGCTGAAACTATGTCTCGCAGTTCGGAATTAGACAAACATAAACACAGTTATATTAAGACTGAAGAAGGACGAATGGCAATTTCGAAAATACAAACTCGAGTGTCAGAAATCAATACCCTCTTAAGTTCTAAAGTTTTCAAACCTCGGGTTCATTTGAGGGCAATTCGTCTCAATTGGTTTGGCTTAATATAGAGCTAAAATGTCATTCCAGACTACGTTTCGTTCCTTGAACAATTGATATTTAGCACATATGTGTCTCTGTACCGTTTCATCCTTCGAACCACTGTCCACTTGGTCTCTATTTTTTTTATGTCTATTTAGCATACTTTACTTACATACTTATAAAGTGTGTCAAATTATATAATTTGACCACATTTTATACCTTTAATTACTGTAACTACAAGAAATTCAGGTAATACGAACATTTAATGCTAATCCATTAGTCATATAGCCTTGCTGAAATATTTTATGATTGCAGAACAGGCTTATAATATGGTGAAAATCTTTTAATACCGAAAAACAAGCCTAGATTGATTAAACTTTGCCTGCTAACGTAAACTTTTAACCAACCTTGAAAGCGTTAAAACATAGATGAAAATAATGTTAGGTGGACCACAAAAGACAAGAAAAAATTCAATTATTACTTAGGTTTAATCGAAAAACTTTTAACTTAAAACTTTACTGACGAGATATTAAAATTATCGCATTACTGATAAGTATTATGAAACGGAGATAAAGTAGGTACTTAAACATTGACAAAATACGTTTTGTAACTAGTTATCAGGTCAGCAAGCCAATACAGGCCCGAGTTACACTACTCACAAATCCGTTCATTCCCTCCACCTTTAGTAAATGGTACAAAGCTAAGGATTAGCTCGGCATACTGATGTAGTAACAGGTTAATTATAAATGAGCTCGTGTGTGGGTGGCCTTAAATGCGACAGACACGACAGCCGGCGTCACGCGACCTACGAACAACGTAGTTTTTGTATATTCGAGGTAAATGCAGGTATATAATCGTACTATAGTATATAGGATAGTTTGGTAGCTACTCACTGTTGAGTCGAATGTTACAAGACTTAGAAGTTACATCACGTACTATCCTAAGATAGGGTTACATAAATTGAGTTGGATTTTTCTCGTTTACCTCCTTACGCGAAAGCTTTGATGTTTAATGAAAAGAAAAGTATTGAAAACGATTCCCGCAGACAAGAATAACATACTATTAATAATGTTTTCGAAATTTGACACGGAATTCTCTGTCAGGGCAGAAACCGCGATCCGGAATGTAGGGCAACCACTAAGCCTCGTTAGGGTTGATAAATGTCCTATGTCTCCAAATTGGCAATACATGTAGGATGTCGATTCCCAAAACAAATCACTCAAAGGGTGAAATATCTTGGACGCGACCTACAAATCGGTAAGGCGGATCACCACAGCTATAGAAAAAAGTCGTAACAATATAAGACCGGCTTCCCCTAATACAGAAAAATTTGAACATCGTGATTTCGGGCTTAAGTCAACTGAGGCGGCAAAATATCTAGTCTCGCCTTCGGCACATTATGTAAGGCGCGAAAAATATAAGGCACCAATTTTTTATCTTTCTTACTTGACCTTGCAAATTCTTTAGTCAGTTGCTTCTATTTGCCGGTAGGTTTAAGGGTAAATTGCTTAGATTACTTTCTTATCTTCCATCTTAGAACATAATTAAGTGGGAGCTTCAAAATTCTTTATTTACAATGTTTTCGTAGTGTATTGGTCTTTACTCGATAAACAATACTTTATCCTTTATTTACACTGGTGCCAAGTGATAGAGGGATAAGTTGTAATCCTTTTCTAATTGAAAACTTTCAGTGAAAACTAATCCAAAGGGGACAACACCATTGAAACAATCTGCTAAATCAAGTATAAAGGTAAGGGTCAAGGACTTGCACTGAACGAGTACTAAGTGAAGCATTAAATTACCTATTTTAACAATATTTCAAGGCTGCCTTCCTACAAAAGAATTTTCGTAAAATACTTAAACGTGAATGTTTACCAAATCAAGAAATTGAAGTGAAGGGGTGTTCCCCAAATATAGACGCCCCGCCTCCCCCCGTACCTGACCGAAATGAAAACATCCGATTAATTTTACTTTTGTATAATAAGTCGTAGCAAGCAAGTAAGGCAATATAAATTGTTGCAGCCAGTTACAACTAACTGAGCTACCTAATACAATTACCCGTTGTTATAAAAGGAATACAAGAAATAAATGTTGTTCGGGGGTCGTCGGGGGTGGGCGCCGGGTACCGGGCGGTGGCGGGGTGGGGGCGTCAAGGTTTAAGTTCGGTTCGTTCGGGCGCCACTGCGGACTATGCGTATTTCTACGTGTCGGCTATTACCCGACTGAATTACGGTGCTCGTACATATAGCTCGGTGTTCGACGTCGCGTCGACTTACTCCGATTAACTGACGAAATACCTTGTAACTGACCAAGATGTACAAGTAACTGTGAATCTTTGGAATTTTGTGCTTGAGTTTTATTTCACAAGAAGAACTAGAAGACATTGTATAAGCGTTTGTTTTTGGCCAGAAACAATTTACGCCTTATTTTCAGCATTAGATAATTTTATTGATACCGTGTAATAGTGAATATGTGTACTGGAGTTTCCTACGTAGGGAGTACCTACAAACGTAAATCCCCTGTTATGTTCGGTCTTATACTAGATCCGAATTAGTAGATGTCTTTATTATTATTAGTATCTTATGCCAACCATAAGACAAACTCTGTACTTAGTTGGTTAATTTATCGCACAGTTTGTCATATTCAATCACTATTGAAACAAAGAAATAAATAATTATCCTTTTACTAATACTGCAATCATTTTATCGGTGCTCAGTAACTAGTTACCGCTGGATCATATTTGTTTGTTCTTCATGAACAAAAATAAAATCTTGAGATTACATATAAACCCTCATTCTTAGTGAGGATTTATTTAACTGTCTGTTGTATGAACAAATATTGCGCAATTTTATGAAATTGTTTTATGAAAATTTTTAATTCTGTCTGTATATGCATTACTGTAAAATGTTCTCTGAGAAATCTGACTTAGAAGTCATAATTTTAACAACATTTAGGACATTGGAACAGAAAATCTTGTAACTATGTCGAAAATCGGAGAGAATACAGAGAAAGAAGAAATTTATTGCAAGAGCAATTACCTCTAAATGAATGGAGAGCGAAAACAAACTGTGCCTAGAAACTTGAAACAGGGCCAGGTAAAAATAAGATAAAAGTTAAATCGAGCTTCGGCTTAAATTAGACTGAAGTTACGAGAATCAGTATCAAAGAAAATCTTTGAAGATTTGTAGACTATACCTGGAGAAATCACGGAAAGTGTAATCATTGAATTAACATACATATACATGCAGCATAACTTCACGCCTGTCTCCCATGGCGGTAAGCAAAGACTATGGAACGCCAATTATACTTATACGATAATTATACGATTCCTACATACCTCTTTCGCTTCATCAACAGTCATCAATCTTTTGATGCATTCTCGTCGGTTAAGAGTACTTTTAATTTGGCCCTTCTTTACTATATCGCCAATCTGGTCAGTATTGATCAGATTCAATTAACCTATATTACAAAATTCTAGGAACAAGTCTAAACTTTTAACCCGTTTTGTTAATCTACAGGGAACAGGTCTAAACTTGAAAACTATAAGAATAAAAGAGATTTGTATCTCTACAGTAATTTATTATTCTTTTGCCGAAAAAATGATAAAGTGCTCGTCCATTTTTAATGAAGTCGGCTTTCAATACTGTATCTGTCCTACTTGTTGTATAAAAATCAATACTTTCCGAATAAAGTAACTTTGTAATGTATTTCGAATTCTTATAAAAATCGGAAGTACATATCGTAAACCCATAATAATAATATAAACATAAATCACAAAATTTGTTTGTGAATATCATTAATATTGTGTAATATACAGATTGTTGTATCACTAAAATATGGCAATATGGCCATCATATCAAAACGCTATTAAAAAGCTATGAGTTATATATTACAAATAGTTGAAATGTTTTGTGTTATCCGAATCCGAACAAAGAGTATAATGGATTCTTTCATATTTTATGCGTCTTTAGATAATAGAGAGAGCACAAAGACAAAAGAGTCAGTTTTGATTTCAAAAGAGTGCCAACAAAACTTGCAAAAGGATTTTATATAACACAGATACACACACATACACACACACAACTATTAACTTTAAAAGTCATTCGTAAACAAGAGAAAGATGTGATATGAAAAACAACAACCTCAATTATAGGTTAAAAATCTAATTAATACCTACGTAATTTCTCCTCATTAGAGCTTGATTGAATTTGAAACAGGCAGCCTATAAAAGGCATTTTTACCTGCGTGTAAAATTACCGGCGCCGTTTTTCCAAAATTAATTTATAGGCGGTCCATGTAGGTTAAGTTCGTTTTTCATGGTTTAACTGGACGTTAAAGAAAATTACTGTGACAATGATTTTATGATCACCAATCGTAATAAAGAAATTTCTAAATTTTCAGGTAGAAACTCAAGATCTGTAGGTATTTACGTACGATTTATGTACGAAAACGACTCAAAGAGAAAACAAAACTACAAGAAAAATACTAACAACGTACATTTCAGCAAAAATATGAACAAACTAAAGATGCTCTTTTGAATTTAAGTCAAATATTCAAAGATTTTCGTAAAAGCGCTTCTCATATAAACGTGTATTTCCTGTGTGTAGTTATTCAGAGCGTCCCAGCACATAAGTGTCCACTTGCAATTTACATAACCCGGCCATGACAGCCCCTGAGTTTATTCCACAAAGGGCGGGAATGTTACATGTTACATTTTACGCAGGTGTTTTGTTTACATTTACGATCCCTCCCTAAATACGCGTGGGTTCTGTAAAAATGAGGCTGAAAGCATTATCATTTATATAAGCGTAAATGAATGGATTTAGAGTGCTATAATAGTGTCAAACTGCTATATTTGTGTTATACACCTCGTCTTGTTTCGTTTTCGTAACACGGCAAAACAACTTGCCTAAAGGCGTACTTTCGATGGTATGCTTTTAGTTAAAAAAATCATGAAACATGAAAGACTAGACGTAAATTTGTAGGCACTATTCGCATCGCACGTGTCGCCCGAAGAGAAATACCTCTTCGATATTTACATGGCGTGATGTTTTGATAATGAACTATAAGTTCGTATATGCGCTTTCGAAGTGTTCTTCTAGCAATGGTTCACCAATTGTTTTTTGTTTAAAACATTTTATTTCTTTGTAAAACTATTGTATTACCAAGACAGAACCATTTTACTTCGGAACGAAAACAAAATAGATTATTGTAAATTAGGTCTGATCAAATGTACCTATTTCACTTTCATGGGAAAAGTAAGTATCTGCCTTAAGGAATAACATGTCGATTCAGTGATCATATTATTTTCTTTTAGTTATTTATTTATTTATTTTAATTATAATAACAACAGTGTACACATTGAGTTTATAACCTTTTCCCACAAATCCGGTTTAGCGGTTTGACTGTGGGACTGTGTTTTTACATGAACGAGCAACAAACACCAATACAAACTTTACAATAATAGTCAAGAGATCAGAGCACAACTACACTCAATAAAACTTCATAAAAACTTACTTTATCGTTTGAAAACATCAAAGAACTACAAAGCAGTCTTTATTTTAAAACACTTGGAGAAACATGAAATATTATGAAAGTAAAAGTTGCAGTAAATTCAGTTGGCAGCGCTGTTATTTACATTGAATCCGATATCAAAGGCCTCTCAACCGACAGACCAGAGTAAATACTTTCACAACAGTTTTGCACCACGATAACGCTTAGTGATTTTCTAACTTTCAACAGTTTCAACTCTCTGTAAGATGAATGTTCTGTTTTCTACTTTTAACAGCGTTTTACTGTAGCCTTATTTGTAATTTATTAAGTTCACAATCATTCAAATCGTTTTTAATAAATGTACCGATTGGTGGGCTAAACTACTGCAGATTACAATATCTGTAGTAGTTGAAGCTATGCATTTAAACAAGTTTTTACCATTATTTTTCTTATGCAAAGACAGGTCTCTGGTGTACCTAAGTACTTATTTTTCAGATCGATTCAACTGTCAACATAAATCCACCTAAAGCTCAAAAGGCTGACCAAATAGAAATCCAAATGACCAAAATGACAGAAAAAAGACCAAATGAAAGATAGAGCAAATAGGTCAGCCTAGTAAAATATAAAATAAAAAAGAAGATTCCCTGGTTACTACTATCCCTCAAGCAACATTAAGAGTAACTTACAATTTCGACGACCAAGAATAGTGGAGCTAATAATCTTCGTTCCCATTGTATCCCCCCTTTTCTTTACATCCAGACGGACTGTAAGATAGAAGGCCTTTATATACTAACAGAGCATTTTCATAGTGACCCACTTACTACCGAAAGTAATTTATATAAAAGCTTTAAAAAAATATAGGTTAAAATGATTGTTGTTCCAAGTTGTTCGATCGATAGCCGAATCGATAAAGAACGTCTCCATTTTAGGTTTAGGTACAGACTTTTATCAAGGCTATCAAATAAGAACATTAAACCTGTTTTATACCGCAAGGTTTGGCAGAGTTTACGTCTTTGTACCCAGTCATGGCAATTCATCCGTGATCTTGATATAAAAATCTACCTAAATCGATGTAGAAAACGGACTTAAAACTCAGCAGTCTTGAAACTATGAAATCAGCAGCTAAATCTTTGATTGCAGACGTATATATTACGTAGGTTCAAGTCCAAACACAGGGTCTAAACTTTCATCAAGGACATCTAATGAATAGAGTTAGAAAAAAAAGAGATTTTTTTTCCGAAAGATAAATCTGTAATGTTGGCAAGCTAAGAGACTTGCTATAAAGTAAAGGCAATGTGGAAAATGTTGAACCCCAATGCCGATCAAGAAATTAGGCCAAGGGCGCTCGGTTTTGGAGGGGAACCGCGGAGGCCGAGGCAGAAGCAGAACGCGTGACCGAACAAACGCCAAAGACATTATCCAGTTCTTACATGGAGAACGAAGAATGCTTATCACACAATTACTGAACGCAATGCGTGTAATGACTATTGATTATTTACTTCTCATGTTTGTCGGACAATTTTCAATAAGTTTATGTTACGGTAGACAATATGTATAATATCTGACCCCTGTTTATAAGATGGGTCTGCTATGGTAATACTAGCCGTGCAGTCAAGTTTTTTGGTATACAACCAAAAACTTGACTGCACGGTTAGTGCGGTAGCTGGGGAACCGGCTGCCGTGCAACGTGTCGCGGGTTCGATTCCCGCACGGAACAACACTTTGTGTGATCCACAAATTGTTGTTTCTGGTGTGGGTGTCATGTGTATGTGAACTTGTATGTTTGTAAACGCACCCACGATACAGGAGATAATCCTAGTGTGGGGCAACGTTTTATTAAAACGATAGTCTTCCGCAGCGACTCACATTTGATGTTTATTACACCACAATAAGCAAATAACATCATATATCACGAAAAAACATGTTTGTTGCACTCCTAATATGTTGTATATGAAAAACGCCCTGACAGAAAAGCCATAAAATCGGGCTCTTGGGCTTCCTCGAGAGAGTTGGGTACTCCTCCATAACCCGAGCTCTCATTTACATACGTGAGGTCGCAATGACGGCACCTCTCAACGAAATTGCTTTCAGCTTTTACCACGAATAAAAGTCAGGAAGATAATGTTTTCATTCCATCAATAACCGAGGTTTTAATTGGAAACAAGGATTGGAGGACGCGAGTCTAATAACATAGAACGTTAGCGACAAAAATTCTTAGAACTTTATTGTCCGCTCTGCAGAAACTTTGCTTTCCAAGTAATAATTATGTCTATGTAAGCGTTCTAGATGTCTACTGACGTCATAGTCACTTTATAACAATTCTTACATTAATATGTGTCGGTAGAACTTATTATAAGTGTATTTAAAAAGCATGAAATTGTAATTATATGCGTACTCACAGAAACAAAAGAATAGAGCACCAATTCCAATTTTCGAGTAGACAAAAACAATTGAATCTAATTTCAGTTTACTTATTCAAAAGGACTACCAACCACGAGCAACCTACTGACAACACAACACAGCTAATGAAATTATGATTTGCAAATGAAAGCGAAAACTTTGTTAGTTAAGTACTAACTAACTAGCAGGATATGCACATCCTGTGTCCTGGAGTATATCAAAGTGAATGGCCGATTGATGTTACAGGGAAAACCCATCTATATTGAGACGATATGAGAAGCATTTTATCAAATGACCATATATTGAATACTAGGTAGATATAATAGTCAAAAGATCAACGCTTTTGAATAAAATACAAATATGTAAGGTTTTATCTATGTACCATATGTACGAGATATGTACTTGTGTAGCAGATTACGAGAAAATTCCCTCGGTTCGCATGAAATATGCTATTCTAATATTGTCCTTATTTCTTTTACTTTAACATTGCAATGCCATCTGTGTAACAAATGTAATAAGTTTTAACAGATCATAAATGAATTAGAAAAGCTCTACTAGTTTCGAACCATAGAGGGGTACAGAAGGCTTCGCGACATCGCCGCGACCGCGCACGCTGCTCTTGAGTGAGAACACCTCTGTGGTTCAAAACTATTAGAGCTTTTCTCAGTATATTTACGTGAGGAAACCGCTATTTTTATTTAATTTAGAATGTCTCACGATAGTTACTGTAAAAACAGATCATGAGTGCCTTTTCATAGGTGCCGGTTTCGGATAACATGGTACTGAGTACTTGGCGGCGAATGATATAGCCATATACGTTATCTTTCACATACACAGGATCGTGTGAAAAGGTCCTGATAATTAATTAAAAACAATGCGACAACAATTTGATTTTATAACTCAAATAATCGATAGAAATTCCGAAGCTAATTCGCTATTCTATGTTGAGACGTAAATCCTTCAATTTAGGATCGAATTTTCCGTACAGTTAACTAACTGTATAGCAATTTCCCTCTTCAGTAGCTATTAGATTTCCCATCAAATTCATGTCAGTATTGTATATAGGTGTCTATCTACATTTATGTACTTTTTGAGTGACAGCGTCCTTTCTATGTAGGGAGGAAGAACGTTCAATTTTTATAGGAATGTGTGGGATGGAATATGATTTTAATAACGTCCACCATACCCACTATTTACCCAAAGTCATATAAGTTGGTTTCACCAGAAATTAAGTAAAATAATTTAGAACTTGTGACAGTGCTGTAGGCGTATTATTATAAATAATAATAATAATAATAAAATGTTTATTTGGTGTAAAAAGCCAGATTACAAAATAAATCTTAATATCTAAACAAAGTCTAAAAATATGTGAAACCTGAACTAGGTCCAAGCCTGTGTTTCAGGTTAAAAATGTACTGAAATATTTAAAATACAATAATATTGCTTATAAAACTAAAAAAATTATGTCTACATTAAATTAAGCTAGTCTCTAAGTATAACAGGTCCGCGTGTACAGTTTCATAAACAAACGTAAGCAAAAATAACTAAGTCAACTATAATAAAATTATTTGCTTACTTCAAGTAATTTCTCGGTTTGATCGTATGTTAAGGTGTGTACATAATTATGTAATAGTTTTTTACAGTGAAAGTGATTGAGGCTATAAATACTTAATTCTCTATTTATTCTATTGTATAAAAATGGGCCAAGAAAGATAAAGAATCTTTTTATAAAAGCGTGTTTTGACACTGAGGTTGAAGTGCAAACTATATCATTCCGCCTTTTGTTAGTAAGATTATTAACATTGAAGCTGAGTAGTGAATGTTGTTTGAGTATTAGCTGTACTACATAGATGTGGCGAACAGTTAAAACTTTGCAGGATCTATATAGCATCGATGTAGGAAAGAGAAAGGGATGGGAAAATGCAACTTTAAGGATGGCTCTCTGAGCACGTTCTAGAGGGAGTATAATAGTTTTTGATGCGCCACCCCAAGAAGTAACACAGTACTGGATAATTGACTGACATAACGCTAGGTAGATTTGAGTGATTAATTTAAAATCTCCGATTTGTCTAATTTTTTTAAAAATGTGCATCAATTTCCTGACACGTGCAACCAAAGCGCTGATGTGTTGTTTGAAACAAAGAGTTTCATCAATTGTGATGCCTAGATATCTGATGGAAGTAGTTTTTAATATACAAGGGCAGTTGCATGTGTCCACTGGACTAATTCTACATTTATGTGCGTATAATTGGGGTGTAACAGAGGTAATTGGACTCTTGCGCATAGAAAAGTGAATAAATTTTGTCTTCTCCGCATTTAGTGTTAGTATGTTAGAGCAAAGCCAACTATTAACTGAATTAAAAACCAATTGAGCATTACAGTACAGTTCATTGTCGTTATTGGATGAAAAAATTAGGGCCGTGTCGTCAGCGTATGATATTAGTTTCCCATGATGCATCTCGATGTTACATAAATCGTTGATATAGATCAAAAATAAGGTAGGACCAAGAATACTCCCTTGAGGCACTCCAAAACCCGTATTTTTCTGGAATGGGCTTGTGACGTCATCTATTCTAACACACTGGTAACGGTGATCTAGATAATCAGCAAAGAGGTTCAGTTGTGTGCCTCTGATACCCATACATTCCTTATACATTACATACATTCCAAATACATTTCATTATTAGAGTGACATTTACCCACGTCGCCTAAAAGCAACAAAAGAAAATTCATAGTTTTTTTAATAGATGGAGCAATAATTGTCCTAAATCTTACAGACCTGCTTTATGCATTTGCATGTACGAGCATTTCTTAACTGTCAAACACCAATGCACAATTGTGTGTACAACATGTAACAACAATGTAAATACTTCATTATTCCATCGTCAATGGCTTCTTTCAATAAAAAACTCATCCAAGTCATGTGTAGGTACTTTGGAGACTTTCTGATTGATAAGTTGTAAAGGAAATCTTTTGTTAAGTCTCTATCATGGGTTTGTTCTTTAACTTGCTTTAATAAGTTCTTAGTAATATATTATATACATATGAACAGCTCAAGAATATCAAGAACCATTTTTTTTTTAATTTTCTTTTTTTTAGTATTTATTTAAATAAGGAAATATATATATACCTCTATACAACTAAAAATAAACTAATTAAATATTAGAAAACTAAAAATTACTATTTACCTCTGTAAATAGAGGTGAGATAATAACCCTCTAATGATCAATAGGGAAAGTACCCTAAAGTGGGTAATGCAATTTCATAACAATAAATTTTAACATATATTGGATCACGCATATCTATGTATTTTTTATAAGCAGGTTACTCTTCTCATAACTTCTAATTTTCCCGATAGGTGAATCTCGTTCAATACATCAATAGCCTACAAGTGCCCACTACTGAACAAAGATATAATTAGAAATTATAAGTCCAGATTTCCTCACGATGTTTTCGTTCACCGTTTGTCTAAATAACCTTATAGTAGAAAGTACATATAACTCAGAAAAAGTCACAGTGGTACTATTCTCGTTTAATACATAGGTATAATACCAAAATAAATAACACAAAATACTTTCTGTAATTGCGATTGAATTGCCGCGAAGTATTCCATTGCTGTTTTATAATAACACAGCGAGTCCAATCTTTGGTCGCGTGCAGCAATGTATATGAAACTCCTGCCTTACCACAAACACGTGCAAGTAGAACGACACCCACGTATTATATTGCTTTAAATCGAAATTAGGTCATGTGACAATACTGTTAATGTACCCAAGTTTGGAAGGTTTTCGACATACTTCTAAGGACAAAGTCATTAAGGCTTTTATGATTTGAATTTGTGTAAAATTCAAAGCGACATATTCAAATATTAACTCTAATCAGGTAAAAATATAGCGCATTATCTACTGACAGATGACCAAAAGAAGAGAAGACGTCGAGCAGTGAATATTCGATAAAGACTTACTGCTGAACTATCGACTAAAAATCAACACAATATATTTTGTATTACAACTTTCGTGAGACATATTAAATAAATTATTATGTTTTCGGCTTACTCACGTAATTATTTGACGAGGAACTCGACTCGAATATGAGCCTCTAGCATGGCTTGAAACTAGTCGATTTTCTCGTCAAATAATTACGTGAGTAAGCCAAAAACATAATAATATATTTGCCTAACACAAAAGTAAAATCGTGACAAAAGCCCTCAATTTTATAATGAACTGTTGTATTTTAAAAAATTGCAACATTTCAACAACCGCATAATGATGATATCATCAACAGCTTATAAGTACTGCTTAGTAAAGCTTCTGTACACACGAATAAGGTTTGAGCATTAATCACCACACTTGCTAATTGCGTATAGGCGATTTCAAACTTATACAGTGAAACTTGGTTAAGTGGGATCTGGATAAGTGAGAAACCTCCATAACTGGAACTCATGCAAAGGTCCCAACACTTTGGCACTGAATTACCTCTGTTAGTGGGACGAGGTAAACTCTATATCTGGGATTTGTTCTTTCGATTTATCATCATAGTTACCTCTATAGGTAACTGAGACAGCGAGTAAATTTTATATGCATAAACCTCTGTAACTGAGATAACATTGTTTGTTTACTCATTCTTATTCTACACACATAGTCCATACGTAATTCTAAGTCCACCTCTATTAATGGAACCCTCTGTAAATGAGACAGATATTTATTTATACCTGTATATCTGAGACACTGGGTAAGTGGAATACCTCTATAAGTGAAACGGCATTGCAGGTCCCTTGATGTCTCACTTAACCAGGTTTCACTGTAATTAGTAATTATAAAGTGTCTTAATAAATAATCTTAAAGTACCAGGTACATATAACTCGAAAAAACCCACATTGGTACTTGCCGTTGGTTGGTCGTATAATAAAAGAACAAAATAACTTCCCACAAAATTTCTTGAAACGGAATATTAAATCTGTTTGCACAGGCAGCGGGTCGAGCAAGGCCACTCCATGGTTTTTTAAGCCCACAATTAATCACGGTACTCAATATTCATACTTTTCAACCCTTCCCTCATCGAAGTACATCAAGATGAAATGTTATTCTAATATCTCATCGAAAAACACCATCGTTCCTAATAAATAACATCATGGTTTATTACTCCCTGAAGAGGATAAAGATATTCCTGATTTTAGTTATATTATTAGCCCCTTGAAACCTATTTAATGGAATGGGGGTATGGTAATTGATTTAGAGCGACCGTATTGTTACACAGTTTGATACTATGCCAAGCCTCTCGCTACTATCTCCAATAAAATACCTAAAACATCTATCTACAGTTTTCCTAGCTCAGCAGTCAAGTTTTTATGACACTACAATAATCAATACCAGAAACCATCGGATTTTTCCCTATACCCCTAACAGGATACGGAGCCGCGGAAGACTTATAACGGGTTACCGGGGCTCCGGCTCGAAGTGCAGGAGTAGGAACGGGGTGGTTTTTAGTCAGTAATAGTCTGACACTCCCTGTTGCCTCACCCGGGCGGCAGAAGTCATTGGATGATCCCCCCCTCAAAAAAAAACCTCCTAACAGGAAGCAAAAGTAATATATAGTTACCAAGGGAATTGAATAATAAAATAAACTTTGTTAGAGAAATGGAGTGGTAAACGTAGCGAGGTCAACAAATGGATGGGTGACGTTTAACATACGAGCCTTTTAAGTGATGTGCCTACGTCAGCGAGAACTAACACGGGTATATTTTCTCCGCTAATATCAATAAGTAACAGGTTAACAATACCTTCCAACTATGTTGCGAAATAAGGTATTAATCTGGGCGTGCGTAAATTATTTTACGCCGTAGGTACATATGGTGAGTTAAGAAAGGATAATTAATTCACATAACTAAATATTTATACAAAATTACGTTGGTGTAGTATATACCTACCTATTTATTTTCGAACTGGAAAAATAAGTTTCGAGAAAGTAGTATATTGTTTAAAACTTAATTAAAGTACTTTAGAAATGTCAAAATTAAATTATCCGTCTTTCTATAGGTATGTCAGTAAAGTAGACACGAGTAAAGTAGTATATGAAATACCTATGATTTACCCCTTATATAAAACTTTAAATGAATTCTAATTCTTGTGAAAGCATGAAGATATTGTTCCAGAATAAACACTCATCTTGAACTAATAATAATAATGAAACAAAAAGCAAAATGTATTTACACAAAGCGTACCTACACTTTCGATGAGTAGCGAGAAATACGTTGCGTCGTAACATAGGTATGTAAAATCTAATTACCACGTTCAATAGGCGAAATAGGCCAACATTTCTGTTATCCTTAATCTACATATTTATTAATAACTTCTGTATTTGATTATACAACATCTTAAAACAAAATCAGAGGCCTTCGTACGAGTTTCTTTTATGTTTAAAGTAATCGGAACAAAACCTCGTCCGGCGCTGTACTTGGTTGGTTCATTGGAGCCGGCCAATCACAGTGCCGAATGCGTACTCGTTACAATTACTTTAAAAGTAAAAGAATCTCGTACTAAGGCCATTGGGAACGAAGAAATAGATTATACGCAAGTTATATAACGATTGGTGCGTACGCATCGAGCGCCTGGCCAATTCTTATAGCTTAGTTTTTTCTCTACGTCTTGTAGACAATTCTTGTTCTTGTTACATAAGTGGGTGTTGGTTTCAGAATATTGTTACGTGATATCTGTGTAGAGAGACCCAATTTAATACATGATAAGGAAAAATCATTTCTTAAGTGGCTTGTTTAAAAATTACGTGTCATTTAACAAATCCCCAAAGTTGGTATAATGTGCAATGCAAATACATAACCTGTTCTATAACTTCTACCTCTATAGATAGTAGGTATAATTTGTCTCAAAACAAACCCTTAGATTATCTGTACTGCAAAGACCATAAATTATTAGGTACCAAGAGCAGTCATTAGGAGATAAAATAAAAGGCGGTTAATGACTAACTTCAAGGAGGTATTTCAATTAATTAAAGATAGCCATTAACACCGGAATTCGTGGATCGGATTAAGATAATATCTTAAGAAATTGACAAAAATTTTAATGCAATTTCAACGTTTTTTCCTGCGATAAAAACTTAATGAGGCACACTTCTGAAAATTTTCCACGATATCGTAATGTAATTTTAAACTTTAGCTGAATGTTTTATGGTGTGACGCGTAACGGTAACTATGTTTCAAAGAAGATAAGTTATGAGGTTCCAATAAAAAATCTTATTTTCACAACATTAACTGATGCTAAGACGATCCTTCAGTTTCAACAAACTTGAAAATTAAACACCCTCACTTACGATACTTAGGTAGGTATATATTATCATAAGCTTCAGTTACTTGGCTAACAACTTCTTTAGTATATGTTACTGATAATATATACCACATAAACATAATACAGGGTTCTCATAACCTCAAACAGTGAACTCAAACACCCGCATAAAACTTACGCGCCTATTATTTGCGTAGGAGTTACCAACGAAGTAATAAATTTTCTACCAAACTTGGCATTTAATTCGATTAAATCCACAAAAACGAGCACAACATTTATCTAAAGAACAACGGAACATCAAAAGGAAGGTTGGAATACAATACAAAGTAATTATCATTCTATTACTAAATATTGTAATTACAATGCTAGTACAAGTTGAAGCTAATCGTTAAAGCTAAGTTAACCTTATCGTGGCTTGAATTCTTAAGTTCTTTCATGCTTCAAAAACCAAATAGTAATCTATCCATAACTCCTATTTAAAACTAAAAACTTATCACAGTCGAAGACAAAACAATATAGAGAGATTTAAATCGTTTAACCGACGGCGTTCACCCATTAGCAAAGCACGCAATACGAAATTATTTCACCATACACAAAACAAAGGAAATTATTACAAATTAACTCTGTAACCTTCATCGCTCATTAGTCGAACGTTCACCGACAAAACCCGCATTTTATTCCACAAACGAACAGATATAATATAGGTTTAAGTCACTTCATTATATTTATAAAAGGGAACCGAGTATCCTAGCTCGAAAGGTCTCAACAATAACTATATTTCGATCTATCCCTAACTCGGGACTCGTGTCTAATCTACGAAGGCTAGTTCTCGTGTCGTAACAAATAGAATTGGGCCGCAGCGCTAAACAAAAAGGTTATATAAACTCGAGAGAGCCTTCAGAAATTGATGCCGTATTATGGAAATAAAGATACTTACATTCAGTTGTTTTCCTTTTCTTGGAACGTAAATTGTCAACGTTAATTAAAATTTCTATTCACAAAGCTTCGGCAATTAAATGCGCCATGGAGCACGGTGGTCAAAGGACTTAGGTGCTCAGCTAACGGCTTCCAGCGTAACGTTTTAATTACTTTGGAACAGCAGTTGACTACTCGCAACTTTAGAATCTATATATATATATAACATCACGCCTTTTATCCCCGAAGGGGTAGGCAGAGGTGCACATTACGGCACTTAATGCCACTGTACAATGTAACTAACACCCACTTTTCACTAATTATGTTATGAGTCCCATGTAATAGGGGGTGAGCCTATTGCCATATACCGGGTACATTTCCAGACTTCGTGCTACTACTGAGATATTTAAAAACCCAGTAATACTTTGCCCGACCCGGGAATCGAACCCGAGACCCCTTGTCCGGCAGTCGCACTTGCGACCACTCGGCCAACGAGGCAGTCTTAGAATCTATTTTATACTGTGAAAGTTCTCCAGTTCAGCTTATTGCAGTATAATAACATTATGGCTTTTGAATCAATCTCAGAAACGAATAAACGATAAACTATGTAGTATTATAATTAATACCTTTGATAAAATATTAGAACATTAACACTCCACTTAAAATTCCCTTTCCTGTAATTCTTGAACAATAAACAGGAATTTCTGTTGCACTATACGTTTATTATATTTCTTATCATACTACGTTTGTTACGAAAACTATCCTTATCCTTTCTTATCCCCCTTCCTACCATACTGATTTTCTTTAACTTATCTTTTCATCCTTTTCCTCTAAACATCGTTGACCCATCTATCCCCTGTTATAAGCGGTTGGGTAGCTATTACTTTCCATAGAACTTTATAAATGTATCTTTCCAAAGGAGGGAGGGGTAATCCACACGCGCACACGGTCGATCTCAGTTAAATACCGCTCACGTGATGCGAGGGGATTAAAGTGAACCGATACGACAAATGAAAAGGGAAATTACTACGAGAAAACTGTTGTTAGGCAGTGCCAGTGTTTACACCACTATTATGTGTATATGTATGTATGTGTGTAGACAAACACATGAGCACGGTCGTGTCAATCCCCAAAGGATTACATAGATACGTGTACCACACGCACATTTTACCAGAAATGTCATTTCCATGTAATAGTGCGAGCCTTCTATTAACTGGGCACGTGTCTGGCCTAGGTCTGCTATTGTTCCTAGAACAGTAAACTTACAACAATGCCTGTCTCGACTTTGGAAATCGAAATTGCAGCTACGAATTAATCAATAGAATGTAGCTGCCGTAATGAATTGATTAATCTAGTGTTAGTTACTTTAAAAAATAGACAAGATTGTGGTGCATATAAATTGCAGAGTACGAGAACTACACTTAAGACTGAGTCTGAGTGACTGACTAAAAAAGAGTTGGGATTCCAGTGTCACACACTACTGAATAATTTAGATAAAGTTCTAATACTTTAACATAGTATGATTAGACATACTTACTCACGTTTCCATCCTAATAACTTGAATTAACTACATATACATACACGCAAGATCCAATGTAAAACATTTAGCTATTTAGGTATGGATCTAATGGAAAAGCAATTTGCAACATCTACGTAAATCAAAAGCTGCTATAGTCTTACTTCCCGACAAGGTTTTTGTCAAACGACTTCGGACTTTTGAACAAAACCTATAAATTCTTATTACTGCTGCGTAACGTTACTTTTACGATATCCAAAAAGTTTTAGAGGTGTACATACAGTGAAATGCTTTCGTCCTTCCTTATTACGAAAGAAATTCCGAGAAGGTGAAAATAAAAGAAAGAGATATCAAGAGTATGAAGTGAAGGGGAATAGCCTGGAGATTGTTTTACCCAGTGTGTTTTTACAGTCTTTGGGGATTTGATGTTTTTAACTACCGATAATTTGATAGAAAAGGGTTTGATTATTATCAAAGAATCTATGAGAGATATTGGATTCTACCATAATGAGTTATGGGAGGATCTTATTGTATAAATACCAGGTTTAGTAATTTCCTCTTCATTACCAAACAAAGTACCTACGTGCATTTACATTTTACCTATTTTTTGAAAGAATCCGTAGATTATATCAGCGGTAAATGACTTTGTAGACTAATAAAACCTATACATAAACATACTATTTATCAACGATATAAATAACAATAAAACACGACTCAAAGGTACATAAAAGATTATACGAATTAAAGTTATTGATTTATTGGAAAACAACCCTTAATTTAGTGACTTTTGAGTTACAATTTCGTTGAGCAGATTGCTTTTCATTATTGAAAAGAGGCACAAGTTTAAGGAGTGATAAGAGGATGAATTTATTAACAGATTTATTTATTACATTTGAGTATTTGAAAACAGCTTAAAGTTGATACATCTTAGTTAATACACTCTTTCAGTCTTTTCAACTTAGGTATGTGTTTCCATATGTATTGTATGGCATAACTGTAGTGTCCATATGACATAGAAACTTTTTATTCTATGAATATAATACTACTTTTTTTTAAGGGGGGAAAATCATCGAATGACTTCTCCCGTCTGGGTGAGGCGGGAGGGAGTGTCAGACTCTTACTGACTAAAAACCACCCCGTTCCTTCTCCTGCACGTCGAGTCGGAGGCGTCGGAGCCCCGGTTACCCGTTAGGTGCTCCGCGACAATATAATAGGTACTACTACAGATTCCTTTTACATTCTCATACTTTTTTTCTAACAATCTCCCTACTCCGGTTATATCTAACAAATATAACACAAAATGGAATAGTCTTAAAATTAAACCCAGTTTTAGGGAACAAAAGCTATGGATTGTCTGAATAACGATCATACTAATTATTCTTACGTCCATGTTATCGCCAGAATCGAATAAGATACGTCTGTAGCTCTAACCACAAGTGTCTTTAGCAACAAACCTCTTTTCAACAAAGTAACAAAGTTTACCGAAAACCTAAAATAAACCAAAATACTCTTGAAGTATGATTGAATTTGCTCCGTACCTTCTTGGTCTCACGACAAACTCGGTGGAAAGTGGAAACGCGACTTTTACGACTGTTCCTCCGGCATGTAAAATATAGCCTTGATTTCTGGCTGGGTGCGATTCGATTTCATGTTGTGAAAGTACTAGTAAAAAGTTCTAAAGATAAGAAATCGTCTGTATAAACATTGTTAAGTATTTAAGGTCATTAGCAGCCCTAAGTAAGTGACAACTAAAAACTATACATTGCAACCTAGTTTATAGTAAGAAGTGAATCCATACAAACTGATGACAATGTTGAATGATAACGCAACCAACAATTACTTTTTTGATACATGTCAGTATACTTTCTCATTTGCTCGTACATATATTGAATTTATATGAAAGACGAGAACAAAAGTCTAGACAGCAACAAGAAATAATCCATATTATTAAACTTTCAAACTATTAAAATCTGACATCATTTCATCCTTCCGACCTGATAATCAAGCAAAGATAATCAGAGACATGAAGTTTAGGATATCATCATCACATTTCAAGGACCTGGTTCGCTTCCCAATTATGTGATGATTCAGCGCCATGAATATGCAAACAACCTTCTCATCTTTACGTATGCATTGTATGTAATAAACCAATTCATGCATGTCTTCCTGGAATAAAGACAATACGACGCCTATACATATGACCCTAATACCTTCTATCACTTCACCTATTCATTTCGATATTTCCATCACTAAGCCTTACATTCATATTTAAGAATAGAGAATATGAAAAAAATTGCCATTACTCATCAAGACTCCTCTGTTAGTCGAACCCGGAACATATAACACAGCAACTAACGAGTCACGGTGTAAACTATGCTGTTTAATGTACGATTACTTAAACTGCTTGAGTCGGGGTGCATACTTCAGTCAACACTTCAATAGTCGGCAATCTTGCCAAAAGTATATAACGAACAATATAATAATTTTTATGTAAGCGTTTTGTTATTTAGTAACTTCATAATTCTTACTATTTAGTTAAGAATTTAATTACATTATAGGAGAACCCATGAACAATAGTAATGATACAGAATGTGCAGCCATTTACGGACTTGTGTATGTTACTCAAGAGTGTACTAAGACCGGTATTCTATACCCTAGTCAAAACTATAGGAAGAGTATTATGTTACCCGACCCATCTCATTTGGTTTCAAGCAAAACTGTCAAAGTTCCCTCAAATCAACAAGAATCTTATTAACATTAACCAATTATTATAAGAATCTTATTATCATTAAACAATACATTAACCATTAACCAAGTCAAAAATCAAACGCTTATGAGTTAAAGGCATTAGGACTGACCTATTTATACACTAATCAAATAGCTATAAAAACTAATCATTAGGTATTTTCCTATTGGAGGTATAAACCAATGAATGAACTCAAGATTTACTAAAGAAAATGGTAAATGTACTGAAAGGATCCGAATTCCGAACGTTTACATAACCAGGATTAAGTTCCTAGTTTTTTGTTGTAAACGTAGTCTACGCATGCTTAATGTGTCAATTTTTGCGCACTGGCGCAAATAAGTTTTGTCACTTATCAGGACCATCTTCTAGGTGTTTATATACTATTTAGGTTATATCAATAATACTAGAAAAATACTGTAGAATTCATAATGTAGCATCTAGATAGTCAGAATCAGAAAAACCTATGGATTTATTGTTATTCACAGAGCTAATTGTTACAGTAACAAAAGTTCTATTACACGTTTTGCCAAATCAATGATATCCTACAATTTATTCACATTTGAGATACTATTATGTAAAAGTTAGTAAAAACGTAGCTGCTGCTACGCCTGTGCGTAACTTGTCTACGCGGTCGTGCTACGTAGCATACACGTAGCATATCGTTTGTAGCCGAACCCGTAGCCAAAGCTCGCGCTACGAAGTCAACACATATTTAATTTTTCAAAGTTTGGGTCAATATTATGTTACATGAAACTTACCTAAGTTTTCCCTTTACGTAATCAGTAAAGAAAAAGCTATTGCTCATATCGATTCATTTGAACTTTGAAATTCTTCATAAACCTGAATATTTATGGAAAGCTACAATTCTAGATAAATCGCCATTATAACCATTATGTCAAACGAAATTATTGTTGTTGGAACTACAAGCGTTTTGCGTCAAAAATATATCGATCTGTCGAGCTGTCAAATTCATATTGAGGAACAACAATCTAAGAGCCAACACAGTCGAGGTCAAAACTCTCTCCGAGCCTAGGAAGACGCAGCAGTGACGTATTGTACATTGGACCTCCTGATGACGAACTTCAAGGCTGACAGGTTACTTGTAAATAATGAGCTGAGCTGTGCTGTAAATAGGTTACCTATAGGTACGTACAAGAGAATCAATAGCATAGAGGAGAATAGTGTAAGGAGGCAGGTCGGTGGCGGCGGTAGCGGCAGCGGCGCCGCTGGCGGCTGTGTTGCAGCCAGCGCGGCGTCCTTGCGGCGCGGGCGAGTAATACGCGCCAGTCACGCGACCAGGTCGATAGCGGCCGCGCGCCAGACAGCCTCCGCGTCAATTATTCAGCACGCGACCGCAACCGCCACCACCACGCGCCCGGACAAAGGGGAGCGCGCGCACTGCGGCGACACCTACCAGCACCGGCGGTCCGCCGCCGGCCGCTCCGACGTCCTCGTGCTGCACCCGACGATATCCTGCCACACTAACAGCGTATCACTGCAACAGTAATCCTCGGTAAGGCGGAAAGGAGCGCGAGTGCGCGCGGTGGTCGCGCGTTACGTAAAGGGCGCGACGTTGCGCGTATCAGCGCGTGTAGCGCGCTCGCGGCGGGCGCTCGGAGCGGGGTCGCGCGCGGAGTGCCGCTACACAGTTATGCAACGCGCCGCCACCGTCGCCCGGACTGGGAAAATCGAACGCGAGGGGCGCGGGACTGCGCGCGCACCCGCATCGATACCGCGCCGCCGCACGACCCCCGCCCTGCGACCCCGCGCCTGGCACCCCGTACCTCCCTCACACGACCACCACCATCCGCAATTGACATTACACCGGAGACACCAGTCATTCCTGGACGTAACGCAGATACTAGCCACCGAGCTTTCCACGCCGCCTGACGCGGCCGATGAACATCGTTATTCAGACTTAGTACAAGGAAAAATACTTTGTTAATTACAAAAACGTATAACAAATTACCTTTTCAGCCCTTGTAAAATTCCCAGGTTTCAAATTCAAGCCTACTGTACAAAAGAACACAGTTTCAGATCTAAATCCTCTGAGGCGTAAAATAAAGTTGTAAAGTGGCGCACTTTATGGCCGAGTTAAGTAGAACAATCGACTCACATTAGCGGCTTGCCAAGGATCTTTGCACCAGTAATTAAAGTTCGCGCTTCTAGGAAGCCTGGCGCCGAAGGTCATCGTCGTACGTGACCTGATTATGGACTTCCATGGCGATCGAACTAGTTGTGTCTGCGCCAACACTTTGTCCTAGAAATGAAAGTTCAGAACAAAGAAACATTGCCATAATATTCGTGTGAATATAATATGTTAACTTTATCCTAACTTGGAGTTGTTGCCATGAGTAAAATAATCAGGCGTTATATTTAAAAGGAAAGCTGACATCAAAATTATATGATGCGGTATGGGTGTAAATGGCACGGCCGCCGGTACCATTCATGCTATCGGAGTGTCGAGTACTAAATATAGTTATCTCTGCGAGACGGGGCGGCGCAGTTCCATCGGCATTGTGGTCGCAGATCAAGTATACAATTTCATGAATGGCTTCACTCCGCCCGTAAATAGGGCATTTGTAAATAAACGTGTCACTTTACGCAATTAAAACAAAGAGCGAAAGTACCTGCTGTTCTAATTTGTTTAATTGGGTAGAAAAGGTATATTTAATGGAGTAAGTTGGAACACTTGGAACTATGCAGGAATTTACGTATCGAATTTGTAGAGTTTATAGTTAGGACTGCTTTGGTGGCTTTGCACAAAATTGTTAGTTCGATTCTCAGGTTGTGCAAAAGCTAATTCGTAATTTACCTAGACTGTATCATGATCCAATCAATTTAAACATCTTAAAAATGACCCATAGTTTTGTACTCCTACCTAATAGGTAGGTATGCAGTAGGTAAGTGTCAGCCTTAACTCTTGACATTTTTTTATAGGCTTCTGCAGCAAACCAGCATTCGGATCACCTGACAGTATAAGCAATCACCCATGGACATGGACTGAAAGTTAGTTACAAGTCCTTTAAAAAATTAAATTTGATCTTGAAGTTAAATCACAGTGCACCAAAATAAGTTTCATAACATTCTGCAGTGGAATTCTGGAATTGGATCGTCCAACTCTATCAAGTATCTGCTTGATTTCTGATACTAAATTAAAAAGTTGTGAAACTTCTGAATCTCTATAATTTAAAATCAAATTATAAGCAGGCGACGACATTTCGCGGGAAAGTTTAAAGTCACTTAAACCCTTGAAAGTGGTGAAGAAGTGACTTTTTGGAGTTGAAAACTTGACGAAAGTGTTTGTTGGTTGAATAATTTGAATCGATTAGATGTGTCGATTAAACGAATTATTTAATTCAGTTTTGAATATAAAAACAAGGGCTTTTTATTTAGATACATACAGTTTATGGACAAAATTGATCGAGTCTCCCGCTATGAGAATCTAATATGTCGCCAGATTTCCTGACCACAGTTTTTTATATGTATTTTTTTAAGGGGAGGAAATAATCGAATGTCTGCTCCCGTCTGGGTGAGGCGGGAGGGAGTGTCAGACTCTTACTGACTAAAACCCACCCCGTTCCTTCTCCTACACGTCGAGCCGGAGCCCCGGTAATCCGTTAGGTTCTCCGCGACTTTTTTTTATATGTATAGGATGGTGTTAAGCCACCCTCTCGCCTGGTGGTAAGCCGTGATGTGACAGACTGTTGGACGCTTACGGCATTTTGTTGTGTGGCGTGGCCAACTGAGGTGGGAGACCTTTGTACAGCAGAAGGAATCCTCGGTGTGATTATGATAATGACTGATGACGGGAGACAATTCTTAAACCGAATAACAACACGGAGCTGCAAGCAGAAACCAATCAAATTAAAAAACAGTTAATGATGACCCCCACGTAAGTTCTAGTGCGCTTTACCAATAAGTTAGTTTAATATACATAACATACATAACATCACGCCTTTTACCCCCAAAGGGGTAGGCAGAGGTGTACATTACGGCACTTAATGCCACTGTAAAATGTAACACCCACTTTTCAGTATAATGTACCTACGTACTAATACTGGAATCGTTATCATGGTCGCCCTTCTACATCAGAGGGCAACGACCTCCGATGTAACCTAACCTTCTTATTTCTCGAAAGACTATTCTAAGTGGATTAAATTTTCATTTGAAGTTTTATCGACCGTGACACTTTAATGTCCTATTTTTCTTGTTTTACATACATAATTAAGATTTGGAGTACAATACTGATATAGTACTTACTTATTACAGGTTATGACTGCCAATGCCGCGCATAGTGTGGATGCCAACCTAAGTTGGATCAGTAGTAAGGTGTTTTGAAAGAGTCCTTTACTCAGCAGTGTATGGGTATGAGTTCTAGAAGGTGATGTAGAAATAAAACTGTAGATCAATAACTTAATGCATAGCTAAAAAAGGAGGTAAACAGAGTTACGGGTGATCGAACGTGTGATCGTCATGGTCTTTGACCTCGTCTGAAATCTTTTAAAACTTTTTGGAAAATGAGGAAAGTTTACCCACTGATAACACTAGGATTTTTTACTGTGTAGAAATAAATTAAATTACAACTCATATTCAATAATTAACTCAAAATCTACTTCCATAAAATCCAACTGTCATTACATACACGTAGGTATATCCGTTATAAAAAGTTTTTATTCTGAAGGTACAATTCACTCGCGGTATAAGCAACGCCATCTATTGCTAAATATCAGTACCAGCTGACGCAACGTCTGGCTTGGAAACGTCACGAAACAAATGATCGCGAGAATATTTTCTTCCTAGTTACTATATTTAACTGTGATTAACTTGATGGCTCTTATAGTAATTTTGTTCCATCACTAGAAAACTGACTTTATGCTACATTAGCACCGTATGATCAGCAAATAAATGGTAGCCATGGAGGCTACCTACTAATGTATTACCTAATACTACAGTGAGCATTTGTTCAAACGGTCACTTACAGTAGCCAATAGATTACAGATTTGATAGAATTTTATAGCCATTAGTTACCTTTAAAATAAGAACATTTTGTTATAAAAGGAATATAATATATTTTTTAAGTAATAGAGGGTTCAATAAAATTAAAAGGAGGCTCCATTCTTTATTCCCAAGTGTATGTACCGACTAAATTATTAGATAAGTATTATGGCGTAGACTGTAACAATAAGGATTTCATTGGCCGCTAATTCTTTGACACTCGTCAGTAAATTGTTAAAGGTAAATCAAGAAAAACTGAAAAACAATGCGTAATATTAAAATATACAGTATATTTTTTATATAATTTACAATGATTAATGTAAATTTTACATTAATATATGAGACGTTCATTACCATAGGCATCTAGTTAAGACCTTGATTTTCAACCAAGTAAAGTAAAATAATGCATAGGTACCTATGTACAATAAATAATGAATAATGATACATTAAATGTATACTTTCTTTCGAGCTTCGTATAGATAGCATTATGCAATAACTTTTTAAGTTAATCCTTACTAATATTATAAATCGGAAAGTGAGTTTGTTTGTTTGTTCCGATTTCACGCCGTAACTACTAAACCGATTGCTTTGAATTTTTGAAGACGTAAAGTTAGAAGACTGGATTTTTTTTTTTTTAAATAAAACATTGCCCCACACTAGGATTTTCTCCTGTGTCGTGGGTGCGTTTACAAACATACAAGTTCACATACACATGACACCCAGACCCGGAACAACAATCTGTGGATCACACAAAGAATTGTTCCGTGCGGGAATCGAACCCGCGACACGTTGTTCGGCAGCCAGTTGCCCAGCCAACGCGCCATTAAACGGATTAAACAATAGAGTACTTTTTATCCCGGAAAAATATAATATTCCCGAGGGAAAACAAAAGTATTGGTATAGATGGCGCTGTATGAATTGGTATATATCACATAGGCTACTTTTTATCCTTTTGTGACGCGAGCGAAGCCGCGGGTAAAAGCTAGTAAGTTATAATGAATAACAGTAATAGCCAGCCAGACATAGGCTATGCTGTAACTTTTTTTATAGCGACATTTTTAATGCACTTAAGTTTTATGTAAAACAGTGTTTTACGTCATTTAATAAATAACTAAAACATAACATAACATCGCGCCTTTTATCCCTGAAGGGGTAGGCAGGCAGAGGTGCATATTACGGCACTTAATACCACTATACCTCTACAATGTAACACCCGCTTTATGAGTCCACTTTATTTTATGAGTCCCGTGTAATAGGGGTGAGCCTATTGCCATATACCGGGCACAACTTAGACTCCGTTCTACTACTGAGAGCCAATGAGGCAGTCTACCTAAATAATAATAACTAAAACTATAACTACAATAAATAAATAAAAATAAAAAAGAATAACTAAAAGCAACTACATATTCAACTATTTCATTCAACCAAATTAACCACCTCTACTTGAACTAATACCATCACCAGTTTTCACCAACCTCATTTTACTTGTGACCTTAATTTAAGAAATAAATTAACTCGTCGAGTACCGGTTTTGCAGACACAATTATAGAACAATAGGTTGCGGTCACCGGTGACCGCTTGGTGTTTGACAGTTTAAACCATATAAACTAATTACTAATAATATCAAAACTTTATATAAGACATTTTTACCGCCCAATCCATTCTCCTAGTGACTGCTGGCTAAAGGGCAGCTTTTACTCGACATCATAACCCAGAAACCAGACCGAATATACTACTTAATTGTTCCTCTAACTTCTGTTTCCCCTCACTATTATCTATCAAAAGATCCCAGTCAACAAAATCATCTAAATCACACTCGGAAGCTACATCATCAACTCCGGATTTGAAAATAAAACCTCTTTTCTTTCTCGTTTCTTCGTCAGCCATTATTCTTATGTTCCTTGTGTTATTGCCATAGTTTTCTTTAAACCATTTGATGTCTGTTTTTCGCCTGATGTCACTTACAATCCATATTGGCTTGTCTGTCGCTGAAATTGGTAAATTTATAATTTTATTTTTGCAAAACTTTTAGTAAATTTATGTGAAAGTTTATCTCTGAGGTAGAGTAATTACAAATTGTATTTAATGTAAGGATCTAACATCTGTGTTTCTGAGTAACACAAAAAAATGTTTGTTCTTATAAGGAATGTCTAGACAAATATCTGGCATTTAGAATCTCTGTTACGTAACCGATATGAAAATTTGTTTATCTATTTTGAAGACTTAAAACTAATAGATTTTCAAAAATTTGGTTGTACCTAAATGCTTAACTTTAAGCAACAAAATTATTATTCAACTTACCATCTTGACAAGCAATCCTACAGAAGTATCCATAATCTTGAGCTCTCATCTCTTCGCTCCAGTTGATCATATCAAGTCTGTATTGTTCCTTGTACTCACTGTCTCCCAACAATTCATTCAAATTCAAATTCTTCTCCTTGGCCCAATGACTCTTTATAGGATGAGATATTTTTAAAACTTCACATTTGTCTACAAGCCTGAAGAATTTTTGAATGGAATATGAAAAACAGTTGGATGTAGTATTTTTAAATGACTAGTTTGGTAAATAATTTTTCAAATTAAATAAGATTGTAGTTATCCACTTCTAACTGTAGATTATAAAGACACTATCTTCATTACTTCATTACAGAAAATACTGACTAAAAACTACACTTTTTTAAAGACAAAACTGCAATAAAATGGAAATGCTACTGTCTTATTTGCAATGCAAAATAAAATCATACTTTACGTAAGTTTTGCTTGTATTTGTAATTTCTAAGAAATATAAATAATGTTTACTTTTACTTACAAGTTCTGTAAATGTGTGGTAAGGAAGTCCTTTCCTGATTTTCTCTTTCCACTAAACAGTAATATTACTTGCGGCATTTCTTTATAACGTCTGAAACAGAATAAATTAAAATTACTCACGTATTTGTCATTCATAAATTTATATTAAGATAAATTATTTAATTTCTGAATTCATTAAGTTTATAAATGGTTACTTTTATAATAAAATACAATATAAATTTAGTAAAAAAGGAGCTGAAAGAAATATTTTGTAAATGGTTACAAAAGGTTCAGCCCCCGACTTGTTTATTTTTTAAGTTATACAAAATCAGAACATAATATTAAACTTACGCACGACACCTCGACAAGTAAACAAAGCTAAACTGAGAAACTGACAAGTTAGTGTCAAGTTGTCAACTATCAACGTCAACTACAAAGCTGACTTTGACTTTAGCCATTCTCCAACACACGTGTCAACTGTCAGTAAAATTGAGCGTATGTTAATGTCAACTTTCTCAAATAATATCTTGTTTTTAGTTGTAGGTACAATGAATTAAACTTTCTTTATTTTTGATAAATGATTTCGTTAATTATCTACTTATTATAATGTAAAAATGTGTAAGTAGTCAAATTGAAAATTTTATTATGTATTTACCGGCTACAAGGTTCTCACATTTGTCAACAGAGAGCGCTACACTCCCTTTCTGTCCACAATGTTCGAGTAAGTATTTTGTAAATTATGAAGTGAGTGCGATTTGAATGTAATTTTAAGTCATACAATATTACCTTGCATAACAAGAACTACAAAATGAAATCAAAACATATACAAACATGTAAGATAGCTAGCAGGAAATATTAGCGGCATTTCGTAACAAGTTGAAAAATGCTACCACGAGATGGCAGCACACGGCGAAAACATAAAATTACTTTCCCAGCACAAGTTTGAGTTTTTATATTTTTACTTTCTGCTGGATATCTTTTTAAGAAAAAATATTGATCAGAATATTCTAATTAATACTAAACTGTAGACTGTAACTAATATTTGCATTGTACGATACCATCATTGGAATTCCTATGAACTCAATATATGATTTTAAAATAATAATTTACAATATTTTATGAGTAGGTATTATTAGCATTGACATTGATGATAAGGCTATAAGGAAGGAAATCTTTATTGTAGGGAGATTAATTAAATACGTTGCCAGTTAGTTTAATCATTACCAACTTGAAACAACAAGTTAGTGCTATGGTGATATTATAGGGAAGTACATAGTAACAGAGTTACCTACCTACTACATCTATACATATAGGTAGGTAATAAATAACTATAACACACAGGCATTTTTTTTAAGGGGGGAAAATCATCAAATGACTGCTCCCGCCTGTGTGAGGCGGGAGGGAGTGTCAGACTCTTACTGACTAAAAACAACCCCGTTCCTTCTCCTGCACGTCGAGTCGGAGCCCCGGTTACCCGTTAGGTTCTCCGCGACAACACACAGGCATACAACTGCTAAAATAAATTATTTTGAGAGGGTGTTTAAAAAAAATATAGGTGTCATTCTTAGAAAGATATCAAGGCCATTACCTAAGTAGTTAATATGTGAATCTATGGGAGTTAAGCAGCCAAGTATTAATTAGGATGATTGTTCATTCACAACTAATTTTACGGGACTACCTACCATATATAGATAACAATGTTCGCTTGTATCGTAAGCACCTAGTATTTACTTATATCTAGATACCTAAGTGCCGGTGTAATTTGTAGCTGCTCAACATGAATCCATTAGGTTTTTTAGTTATTAAATAACAACATAAGGGGTACATTTATGTCCAACGCATCATCATACAAATGTCCGTATCTAGCAAATGAACGACGGTATTCAATAAAACTTATCAATATTGTTCATTATTAAATCGATACCCGTGACTAACTGAATGAATACCTCCGCTGGTATCTACTTCGACAAAAGTACCACGGCATCGCCCACGCTACGTTATTATACCCAACATAACATACCTTTAACTAACTATTAAATAAATTCGTGCCGACACGAAAAAAATGGCGTTATTTGAATGCCGGGCCGATAATTTAAATGTAGCAACAACCGCTTTTAGCTTACAACCTTAATTGACTTAAAAATGCTTATCAATATGACGTATCAACAAAAACTTTTGATCACCCCACACGTTCTGCTAAATTTAACTTTAACAGCGTGTCATACAAGTCAATATCAAAAGTCAATCGCGCGCACTTACTCTGTTTTGGAACAAGGGCAAAGTTGGAAGCACGATGCACACTCACGACTTTCTGAACAACTCCGGACATGACATTCCACGTTTCGCTGTAGATTAGAACGGGACGGATAGCGACCTACCCGCTGAAAAAAACGAGACAAGCGACCACCGAGCAGTCCACGTGGACTGCTTAATATCAACACAGGAGCAACGACCAATAGAAAACGGTACCGCTAATGTATTTCTCACCTCCGCACTCACACCAAGGACAGCTGCCATTTTTACATTATTTATTCGATTCTGAACTTTGTGTCTGGCGGTTAGAGTTTTAAATCTGGTGTTGTGGTGAAGGTGTATTCCATGTTCGAAACGACTTATAAAAATGTGATGTTATGATTTTGGGTCATATTGCGAGAGGTATAGGGTGCATTGTTGTGTTTGGAGTGTTCTGCGGTTCTTGAATTTAAAACGATTCCCAAGAACACGGGCGCAAGTTGGTGAAGGTTGGAGGAGGCCGCGGTGCAAACTGCATCGTCACAGCGCTCCCCCTCCTCCCCTTTGCATTGTAGTGCAGTGTGCGCTGTGTGTGTACGTCTGCTCCGAGTCAACTGTTGTGCTGAGCCACGACGTTTTCATAGCGCCCCGACTCAGCCCCGAGAGCACGCAGCCGCCAGCCGCTGCACTCAACGCTCGCAATATTTTCCTCTTGTAATATGTTATGCTTTTATTTTTTACAGCGTTTGTTTGACCAGCTGAACAAAGAATTTTCGTATGAAGCAATTGTATGGAAAAAGTTTGCAGTAGGTACCTGCGTTCCTTGTACACATTAAACACAGAATGAATGTCCTAAATGGGTGAAATTGCTATACGAGGTGCAACTGCTGACATTACTATCATAAGTAGGTCGTAAGTATCTTCTTGCGGTGTCGATTAGCAATTAAGTACTTATAAGTAAAATTCATATTCAAACTTACCTTCCTATCTATGTAAGTAGGTACCCTACATCAAGAACTTTTCTATGTACTACCTACTCTTAAAAGGTACAAGCAGGTACCTACATAGGTAGACAACATTCCTCAATCGCGAGATTAGAATATCTGAATATTAGAATCCCTCGGCCGTCGCCTCCCACCGCGTGAACCTGAACCACATTTATTTATGAAAAACAAAATAACGAGATTGAAATCAAAAGCCGTTCTTAGAAACAAATCGAGTCTTTAAAAGCTCTTTTACGATTACGTTTTTGATTCAATAGAAAGGGGATCCTTTGTCGACGGAACACCCGGAAATATTACGTTCGGAGTGGTTCAGATGTGCCCGGTCTCCCCTCGACCCCAATCATGTCCTCACTCATGCATTCTACACAATACACCATTATGAATGAACAAACATAACACCGGATCACTGCTCCTGCTCAACTGCTTTGGTTCTACGGCTGCTGAGCTAGAGGTCCTGACTTCGAATCCCAAAAATTCGAAAATAAATAAATAATATTTAGGTAAGTAGGGTACCGGACGTTACAATTACAAATCCGATTTATACATAAATAAGTACAAGTAGGTTGGTAAGTCATTCAGGTAGATACTACTGATATGTTTAAAAACATACACGTTTTATTTACTTATTCAGCTAGTCATAATGCAGTTGTTTCGATGTAGCGATTAGATTAAAAATTAATTACCTATCCGATGTTACATTACATTTGAATAAACAATTAATATTAATTACATGCGAGCGCACATCCTGTAGCAATAAACGTTATATTTAGATAGATAACGCATCTCATCACCGACACTAGGCATTACTTTTACTTTTTTGTATTCGAAGTAGCAAAAGCAAATTACTGAACGCGTCAATTGGCTCATTCAATTGATTAAGGTAACCGCCCACCGCAGCGCTGCAGCTCCATCTTAATCACACAAACTCGCTCGGTCGCTCGCGCGTACTTTTTGTCAAGTGTGTTTCTTGAAAGTCTTGAAACACTTCAAACGCCGAGACTAATGGCTACCGACGCGCGACGCTGCGTTCAACATCGGAAGCTTTATATAAATTATGTACCTACGAAGGGAAACGATATCACTCTGTTGATAAAACACTCTCTGCTTTATTTGAGCTAATATTTGATTTATAGACGAAGTTATTAGTCTGGCTCGACCCTCGGGGAAAAAAACTGCAGAAGAAGTCTTGTCTCAGTGTGAATGCTTTTAGTGTTTTTTTCTTATTTATGACTTGTGTGAGTCACAATGGGGACAAAAATAAGGCCATTGAGATTAAAGACGAGATTGAAGAATAGGCACATAAAAACAATCGTTTGTAAGTACTTAGAACTTGCTGGTAAAACATGCCAGGCTAGTCTTTTGATAAGATAACAAAATACTTAATAACAATATCTGACATCTATTTCCATGAATAGCCACTGTACCTACCTAATACAAGGACCAAGCAATAATCTGTTATGAAAGGGATATCCCGTATTGACACCGATGAGATTATCGATATCGTCAATACCACGTCATCCGTCATTCATACATGTAGCGAGATTGCACGGGCCCACTGCTCGCTACCCGCTACCCTACAACCCGGTGCGATGCCCGACACACCGCACGACACACTCGCATTACTCAACACAAACAAAAAGGGAATAAATGCTGGAATAAAATACTTTTAATTTCCCCGGGCGCCGCTAATCGGGCCGCGTCGATGGAGGGCGCCAAATCGCCCTTTTTATTTTACTGTATGAACGCAAATCCGGCGGGAAAACGGCGTTAGGCGTCCGGGGGTGCGGGCGGGCGAGGGGGGAGGTGCGGTCACGCGCTCGGAATTAGCGGTCCCCCGGCCGCCGCGCGCCCCGCACTTGACCCGCGCGAGGTGTCACCGAGCACGTTACCTACCCGCAAAAAATAGGGGGTGAGCCGCGCGCGCACCGACCAGCACTGGGAGGTACCGCACGGATTTTGTTTTTAATTTTTTATGATTTCGTTTCGATAGGACACCGATAGCAAATCCCACAAGAGTCGATTGAAAAATTAAAATTCTTATGCCATACCCATACCCGGCCAAAACGTAGAGATACCGTAACCGCGACCACCACGTATGCAACTACGCATATCTAAGTACGTATATACCTACAGCTAGAGCTCGCCATAAAACTTGGAAGCATGTATCCGGTGGGTACGAGGGCGGCGGCGGCGCAAGCCACTAATTGACTCACAAACAACCCATAGAGACCGCAAATACTGAGATATTACGGCTCTACTGCCAAACAATGAGTCACATTGTGTCATTTATCGAACTGTTTTGTAAATTATATTTTAAGATTTCCTTCCCTGTACCGATATACTGTAACTAAAATAGGAAGCCAGACCAGAGTACCCATTAATTAGTGCAGTTACCTGTTTACAGTCTGCGCTCTGTAGTAAATAACCTACTTTAACTAACTACTAGCTTAATTAAGAAAAAAGGAAAATAACAAAGTATATATTCATACCCAATACGGAGTACCTCGACACTTTTTGTCACAGCAAGCGGCGGGTTACGTACTTGCATTGCTAAAGCCAGAAACAATAAAGTCATTGTTTTAAAAATGTGGCTAAATAAGTTTCAAGTTAAGTTAGAGTTTAGTTGGCGCGGTATGTGGTTGTACTTGGGCAGTGCTCGAGTGAGTCAGTGTAACATGTCCGAAGTTGAGAGGCGTCAGCTTCAAGTATGATCGCCGCGACCCCACAAGAGATGTCGCTACTCGCTAGGGATCGTGCAGTCTTCAGCCGGCAGTAAAAATACGTGCGGGTATTTCCTGTGCCGCGACAGCCTCGGCTGGGGAGAGGCGGGGGCGATAAATAACTCAGTTTGCGGCCGGAGGGGTCGGGGGTGAGGCGGGGGGTGTTATTTGTAGGGCTCGCGTGTGAATTATTCGTGGGTTCACGCGCGCTGTTTGCCCGCCGTCTTGTGGAGAGGCGCGCCGACCCTCGTTAATGAAATTTCATATCGTTCCCGCCGCGAAGCGTTCCATTGTAGCTGTAGGTGCACATCACTATTGAAACTAGTGGATTGTTACACTTGACTGCGCCTAATGAGTAGGCGTCGACTTCATTGTTATTTGACAATACGTTGCCTACATTACTAGAGCCAGGTGACGATCCATAACGGTGATTTACCATCTAAGTAGTTAGATCTAATCAATTATTTTTAGACTAAAACTAACATCATGCATCGACAGTCAGCTGATTAATAATAAAACGATTACCAATTTAAGTAGCAAAAAATACGCTTGTTAGGGCCAGTGTCCACTGACGCGTATCGTTATACACCGTGTTCGTGCTGATAAGCAATAAAGATTATGTAAAGCAATAAGTGTTTTTCGTAGTGGTTGGGCGTCAGTGTAACGCAATTAGACGACCCTTATTGTGTGACTGCGTTGGTCCGGACCAGCTGTCGCAACGTTTAGAATATTAATAGGTAGCCTTTGGCTTGTAGTTAGCCGCGCACCGCGCACCGCGTACTAGGTACCTAGTAAGGCGGTAACTATCAATTTACCTAATTTAGACTGCACTGGTCGTGGCAGGATTCTCGGCGATGTAGATAGGTGCTCGTAAATTGATGTTTATTTAATGAAATGTTAACTGGTAATCTACGCATCGCTGTCGCGCCATTAACTTGTCTTGGATGTGGGGAAGATGAGTGGCTTGGGACGCTAATGCGTTACTTGGAAATTATGTGGCTATTGTTTCACATTAAATTCCGATGTGATATCTACATGAGCTCGCTTTGAGCATTAACCGCAGATGCTTGAAGAGTCAACTGTTGCAATAGTTCAATGTTGTTGCAATAAACATTTATTTAATATAATAATTCCATCAAAATCTAACCAATTAAAATCGAAACGTGTTAAATGATCGAATCCATTTTATTACACAAAAGAGGTGTCGCTCCGTAAATCATTAACAAGTGAGATAGAGCGGCCGATTGTTTCCATCGCTATGAATTATGGTGTAATGTGACTCTAATTAACTGTTGTAATTAACACGTAATCATTTGCCTAACATATTCACACTCGAAAAGTCGTTAAAGTATCATTTATTTGTAAATAATTTATGTTATTTGTTTGTAAAGTACCTAGGTAGTGCTGTAATCTCCACGTGTTATTAGTAATATGTTAGTATTAGTAAATTATGAATGCACCTGTTATCGACCCCACTTCTAGACGGTAACTGTTATGCGTCACTCCACTCACTGTTCATTCTCTGAGCAAGTGTGCACATGTGGTAAGTCGTGGGGTGCTCGTACTAGGTATAAAGTGGCTAATAACGTACCTTGCTACACTCGTTATTGCCTCTGTTTTTTATTTTAAAATATGCTATTATAAAGTAGACCTGTTCTACCTAGTCTAATTAATTGCCTTTTCGAATAATAACATCAATTCACACTTGTTACAGAAACATTTGGACCTGTCATGCTTAATAGTGATGCGACACTATAATTATAACTAATACTTACCACCTAATACCAAACAGTTACATTTAAGAACAGTATTGGTTTTGAAACTATATCCATATTAGTTTCGTTAGATTTGGGTGTTATAGGTACTTACATGTTTTACGAAAGTCGTACTAAACAAGTTGTTGAACGTAATGTTGTGTAGTAAGAGTAAACGCTAAACGGCAACAGTGTATGGTGTAATTGTTATGTAGATACGAGAGTGTTTCTTAGCGATAGTCCGGCACACAATGCGAGCAATTGACACAGTTGCGCGCCGAGCTCTGTCTGTTCACAACATGTGTTACTTATGACGGTATAACTGCACCACATCACTTGCGACGCGATACGCACGCCCTCTGCTTTCTTTTCCCTGCACCTAGTTACCTTCGTAGAGGGTTAAGTAATTAGTTTAGTCTTGTAATTATCTTATGGCAGACATTCAACTCATTTTTTTTTTTAGGATTAAAGTAGAAATTAGTTCATTTAACAAAGAAACCCAATTATAATACTAATTCTATACATAATTAATTGATGGATCAATTTATATAAATTGGATATCTAATAAGAAAGTAATTACTAAGATGCATCTAAGATCTGACGGAGAAGAAATCTATTACTTATTCATTTACTTAGATATTCTATTTTAAAGCTTAGCTACACCCATATTATTATTTTTATATAATCGTTAGGTAAGTATAACTAATACCAAATTAAACCTTACTTACTGATAATTACAATGGCTTAGCTTAATAAGTTAATACGGCTAAGCTGATTTTTGTCTAAGCCACTCTACCTACTTACATAAAATAAAATACAATCCCCGATAGGGACCTACTTTACTCAATAATAACATGATTTAATATTATCTGAGCACTCATATCGGACAAGCTTATTTTATCAACTTACATTCGAGATATTTTGACGCAGTTTTATACGCAACCATATCTTGTAAATCGATAAGTATCTACACCTCGAACGAAGTAGCTTACCCGTATCTAAATTATACTTGTACAAAAAACCTTGATCTTCTTTAGTCGGATTCTACTCAAATTATAACAAACCAAATGTGATAAAATAATACAAAAGCTCCTAGTTTAAAAGTTAAGCCACTTCTTAGAATATTTTACCTGAACCTCAAATTGATAGCGCGAAATGTCGCAAACAATAGCCAAATGATATTTCGGTTCTTCGAAGAATCCGTGATGACAAAACGTGGCGAAATATACCGACTTTCCTGTCCAGAATAGTCCACATTTTAAAACGGAAATTCCATGTAACTATTGACATTTAAACAGTAATTAATTAGTGTTGAAACATCAATAAAAATCCGTTTAAAATGGCCCCCGGTAATCAAAAGTGTAGAATAAACACGAGTAATAGCGTGGAGGGAGCGCGGCGCGCGGCGTGTGACGGTTGCGTAGTGAACGTCTTACAGTACATCACTAACAGATGTCGTTCGCGTAAACAAATATGCTATTATTGCGCGCGATTCGTCACACCTCCGCCTCGTCGCGCCAGAGCGAATTACCAAACGCTTATCATTTCCTATTTATACTATTTATATGTATTATAAATCAAACACTTCACTACATTCGCAGCACGTTAATTTATTTAATTTTGGAAATATATCTAGATAGATATCAAGCGAGCACCATCGCTATCTAAATGAAAGTAGGTAGGTATGTCCGTTTATCAAAACGAGAAATCTTAAATTGTTATCTGTTAGTATAAGGTGTCAAATAAATGATGATAAAATACTTAAATACTAGCTATATCTACCGAGTGCTTAGTTAAATATTTCTGGGAAATTACAACGAAATTAAAACATCGGAAAATGATTGTGTTAATCAAGCTGTAAAACCGTGTAATTAGGTAGCGAGTAGCGAGTTCGTACCTACCTAGTAATGGTGTAAGAGGTAGTTACATTCCCTTTTGCTTCATGTAATATTTACAATATTTACGTAGGCAGGTATCCTCCACATCCCTTCAACTGTCAAGTGTCAACTAGTAGGCACTTTGTGAACTTTGTAAACGGAGCGTGAACTTTTCAATGATCGTAGGTTGTTAGTGTTACCTACCTGTATACTATATTAGTACCTGTACCTACAGGTAAAGCTTTGTAGGTACATTTTAAACAAGTTTATTTAAGGCATAAATAAGTATACGTATCTAAGCATTGTTACATTAATAGTTACAAAGAAATTTACCAGGTCATTAGCAGACAAGTTTAGAACATTTCAAAAGAAAAATTAATTTAATAAGTTCGCCGCAACTTTAGCAAAGGGAGGGTCGGTCTCGTTTTACCGTCAAATAAAATATGTACAGGAAAGTTGCCTAGGTGGGTAGGTAGTATGTTTGGTTGCAAATGGATTGTTATTGGTAGCTGTTGGACAGGCTGTGCAGTGTAGGCAGCAGTGTTTAGGTAGTGTGTTATCTAGCAGCTAGGTGGCGGGCGGGAGCAGGTCGCGGCGACTGGGTCAGTGCTGTGTCGCCGGCTGTAATCATTCTAATTCAATTTGTGCGGACGTCGCCGCCGCCCGCGCGCCACCCGACCGCTTTGTTTACATTACACCGAGCCGCGGCTGCCACTCCACAGCGCCTCGATTAAGGACAAATCAATAAGGCAGCCGATACCGAGCGAGTTTAATAGAGTGAGCGAGTCGAGTCGAGCGCCCTCATTACCCCCGCAATTAGCGCACGGCGCGCTCCCGCCGACGACGACGCACCCCGCGCGAAAAACGAATAAAAAGAGCTGCCCTCAAAATGGCCGCCGCCTCCCCCCCGACCACCCGCCGGCCCCCGCGCCGCTTCGTGATTGCATCCCCGCAGCTCTTATAAATATGGCCGTATTCCTCCCGCCTTTACTGATTGCCCGTATACCCCCCGGCCTCCCCCCGCGACCGCGCCGCCGGCGTCTGAATAGATAAACGAGTCCACGTGGACTGTAGCTCTTATAAAAATCGACTCGGCCAATGATACTCGTTCCGCGCACTACTCCAGCCAACCGCGTTGCTAGAACGCTTGTAACCCCGCCCTTAATAAGCGATCTCGTCGCGTGAGCCAATCACAGCCGCGGATTCGTCAAGTTCTACTCACCGACGACGAAGCAGTCCACGTGGACTGACGCACACATCGACGCGCGTATAATGCCTCGAGTGGAAATAGCTATGACGGCGAAATGTGCGACAGCGAAAAAATAAAATGCGGTCGGTCGGTGCGGAGCGAGCGAGTGGGTGTAAACAGGGGATATTTCGGTGCGGCTCGTTCATTATTATTGAATGCGCGGCGCTAATGGCGAAGCGCGGGGCGCGACTCACGACACACCGTCTTGTCGCAGATGTGACGACCTCGCTACCGCACTGCAACCCTGCCTGACACCGTTGACACCGCCTTGCTGTCGAAACATTTCCAATACTACCTACTTAAGTACAAGAGCCGATCCTACTCCCCTTCACAGCTATCAAAATCAAAATCACTCAACTAAAATCAAAGCTAAAATTCTGTAGGTACATAACAAAACATTAATTCAAACGATTCTCAAATCGTACAAAGCTAATTCGTATTCAAGAAAAAAAAATCAATAAGTACAGAAATCAGGCAACAAAAGCGTCGCCATTAAAAGCACAATAAGACGGGTGAGACAGGCAGAGAGATACAGCGATACATAAGTATAGGCGCGGCGACCTCCATCGGATAAGGCAAGCTTGTCCGGTAGCCACACTCCGTGTAAAAAATAACTACTTACGTACGAGTGCGAGCGACGAGCGACCCGCGGACATACCTGCACACCGCGCCAGCCAGGGCTGCCACCGACCGCCACATGCTGCTTGCTTCTAGTAGGTACCTACTCAACTAAACCTAACACTACTACCTAGGTACACGAGTATCACTTAATTCAACTTAATGACCAAACAGTTAAACATACAAGGAAAAATAATGCCACTAAAAACAACTTCCTAAGTTGTAAGGTTAGCGATAAGTTCTCAACTTATGTTTGATAAAAACAATTTAGGTACATTACTCCAGTTAACTAATACCTAATTTATACCTACGAAGGTGCTTAAATTTTATTTTTATCTAAACACGTGTTTCGACTTTTGGACCGCCAATTTATAAAAATCTTTAACAAATTTTCAACCTTACACCGTTGTCATAAAGTTGAAAATTTATATTTTTTCTACATTGAAGTACAGCTTAATTTGTCTCTAACTTAACTACTTATATAAAGCTAGACAACCCTACGACCGGTCGCAGACTTGTAACTGTTATTTCTTTTATGTTTTGGACACTAACACTTGCCGTATCCAGCTAATGTCCGGTTGTAGATCCGTGGTTGCATAGATGAATGATTAATGCGGTTTACGATCTAAGTACTGACTTAGTAATTGCCTGTTCTTTCTACTGGGTAACCTAGGGACAGCCTGTATCTAGGGTCTGTATCGATGTCTAATCTAAGTACGTGGTTTGCCACGTAAGTTGATACCTAGTCGCTAACTTGTGCCTGCTTAGGAAGGTTCTGCGAATTTTGTGAATGAGTTTGTTGAGAAAATGGTGCCTTCAAAAATCACTAGTGTAGTGAAGGGGTCTAACTTTTTTCAGGAATACAAAATTGTTTTGTTTGTGTATAAGGTTGACTTTGGGTATTATTTTTTTTAAACGTTGGACACACTAGGATTTTCTCCTGTGTCGTGGGTGCGTTTACAAACATACAAGTACTTACCTACACCCATACCCGAAACAACTATCAATGGATCACACAAAGAGTTATTCCGCGCGGGAATCGAACCCGCAACACGTTGCGCGTCAGTCAGTTGCCCAACCACCGCACCCACTATGCAGTCAAGTATAATTTTTGGCTTCATAGATAGGCGTCATTGGTTAAACTAACAGATTTTAATACTGAAGGCATATATTTTCTAAATATTGTAGGTAATCAAGGATGTCCGGAGTAGACATTTAGTGCTGTTTTCATTGATGATACAACACTACTATCTACATAAAGGCTGTTTACACACTGCCTGACAATAGTAACAGGATGTGTTTTTTTTTCTATAGACTTTTTTCAACTCTATGTAAAACTATTAAATTTCAATTTTCTAGCTCATATTTATAGCGTTGCTATGTAGTTATGTAATAGGTTTACCTAATAAATGCCTGCCTACCGATGTTTGACTTCATATGACAAGCTGTTACTACTGCTGAATGCAGTCGGTCGTAACATGTATTAGGTAAACATTTAACTACGTGCTTTACTAGATCTCGTTTCTATTTGGTACTAAGGCAATAGGCATTTTGCGTGAATTCTGGGTATTTATTAATAGATATAGTTATATAAAGTGCAGGTACTTTAGGCTGCATATATTTAAGTAGGTTTTACTGGGAAACTGTGCGTCTACGAAGAATTTGATCAACTGCTTCTAGGATCTATGAAGCTCAATTGCTTGATATTTTCCTCACAAATATCCATCCTGATCCTGTTAGTTAGGTACCTTGTCATGTATTTTGTTACAAATGACCACCTAAGTATAGTACATACATCCTCGTTTTAATACTCACTTAACTTATAGTTGAATCTTTTATCTCTTAATTAACAGCGAAACCATTGAAGTTATCTCTAACAATCTAAACTAGCCGCGTATCAAATCGGATCGCTTTGATAGCTGTCCATTGATACAATCGTTGGATGTAATTAAATAATATCCGGTCGGAACCGGCAATGTATGCGTAATTTCGGCGAGTGGCGAGTACCGGCTACATGTGGGTAGTTATCACAATGAGTTGATGTGTCAATCATTGCGCGGGCGCGGGGCCGCTGGCGCTCTAAGTGCGATATTTACGTTCATTGTTGGCAACTGACGGCTTTACGATACGGAACCATTATGCAGACGACTGACAGTGATTTAAATTCGCGTAGATGGCGAGCCAGCAATGCCAATGACATGAGTCGCCAAGAACTTTTGGCTCGCACTGAGCTTATAAAGGGTGTATCAGTTACATCACCATTAATGCCGTATTCATAAACTTAACGGCTATACAGTGTGACCTCGTTTTTAGTGGATACTTAATGGAACGACTGTTCAGTCCTCCCCTTGTGTCGAGGATCAAATCAAAGCTCGATATCATATCAGTAGCTGTCTAAAGCACGCTATTTCTATCTCTATGTGAGAAGCAATATGGTTAATATTAACTTGTTACCTCATTTTGACATTAATAAACGTTAAATGAGTGTAATGAGTGCTCGGTATTTGTCTCGATTGATTGTATCATTGACACATTAATACTGCAACAATTTATTTTTCTTCATTGCCTTTGTTAATGTCAGGTTAATAGGCCTGGCTGTAAATTCGATAATAATGATGAAACAGTATATATTTGTCCGAGGCTGCGTTGAAATTAATATGCCATAATAATAATTGGAAATACTTAACCAACACAAGTAGGTAATGAAAAATGCCAACTTATCGACATTATCATAAAGATATCTTTTAAGGGTTTACGTTTAAAATAAATACTTACTTCACGTAACCTTACCTTAATTGTCAATCTTTTTATTATTAACTCAAGCTTCTGATTTACCAAATTACAATCAATTCAGTTAATCCGTTTTAAAGTTACGATACCACAAATAGACACACATGCTAAAATACTAACACCCTTTAGTTAAGGGGTAAAAATTGTTCGTAACATTACAGTTTTTGACCCCTTCCTAAGTAAGTAAGTACCTACACGATATGTTTGTTTAACTAGGCAATTTTTTGGAATAGACATGAGATGTAGCCGATGTAGGGATCAAGGTTAACCTAGCCATGAATCATCTATAGACTTAGATACTTCAGTTACATTGTCTATGTACAGTCCCTGGTCACATTATTAGACGCACTCATGTGTTTTTTTATTCAATATTTCTGTGTTTTTTTAATATTTCTGTGGTTCACTCTCTGTCTATATAAGTACATATATTCGCTATAGGTACCTTTACGTTTAAACATAATTGAGTGTTATTCATATTTAATATTTTGTATTTTTGTATGTGTATTTATTTTTTAATACAGTTTGTTTAAACGCACTAATATCCGAAAATACTGTTCGAATTGGAAACAATATTTCTGTCGAGGATAGTCCAAAGTAAGTAGTCCAATTGCCAAGGAAGGTGATGAGATATAAAACATCACGCTATGCCCAACAGGAACCTAGGTATAAATACTTAAATAATTCTCTATTGAAAAAATTGAGTGCGTCTAATAATGTAGCCAGGGTCTGTAGGTGCTTAACAAGTGCTAATAGGTAAGTACTTATAGTATCTACTTCTACATACATCATCACTTTTAAACACATACACAATTGATATGCAATAATCAACCTTAGGTACTTCTGTTAACACTCAGTACTCAACACATCTTGTGTAATTAGTTACAATAAAGAGTTATATTTAATTGTCAATTGACACTTGAGTATTTATTTAACTAATAGATAGGTATCCTGGCGGCGATTCGCTCCTTTATTCATTATCAAGTGTGGTTATTAATACAATGATAGCGACCTACATCATTGCTCCATCGATTCAGTTTCACTTGTCAACTTTGAGCTACTCTCAAGTGGCCAAAGGCGGTCGTTACATAGAGCTGTTTATTTTTTTTTTCGCAGGGTAGGTTGAGGTTGAGTCCAAAGCGTTTCATGTTACTTATTTTCATTTTGTCAGTTCTGTTAATAGTCCCTATTGTATCAGGGAACGACATTAGTCAAACAGCCAGCTTAATACTGAGAATTTCACAACTAAAAACCCCAACAACATTTCGACTAACCAGTCAGGACCTCTTAGCCTCTTACAGTAAGTCTTACTTCTGTAATCATGGTCGTGATCACTAGATTGACAAAGCAGTCGAGTGTAAAGACAATGCAATTTCATACGCATTTCTTCTTCCATAAGAGTAGCTGTCAAAACATAATAAGTGCGCTCTATATATCTGTGTGGTAGATATATATCTGTAATACTACAATGATGGATAGGTACTCACCGACTAAGCTTCTATCGATATGAGAGTGATCTGCTTGACATGATTCTGTATACGAAACAAATACTTAACACTTAAGTAGGTAACCTATCTATCTACCTACCTATCTACAACTGATAAACCCAACATACGAGCGAGTCCTACCAACGTAGTCCTTCAAAAGATTAAAAAAGCATTCAACTTTCCAAAGCCACGTTATCCACGTTATAATAACAATTAACCTTTCTGTCAGCGTTCACACAAAAGCTTATTTTTTCATAAAAAACTCCTTTTGTTATTAGTGACTGTTAAGTACCTACTCGTGCCTAGGCGGGCGGAGGCAGACGTGCGCTATCTAGTCATCAGATTACCATTTACGTCGGTGTGATTTTGGAAAAGCATGATTCACGCCACCAGACCACGCAAAAGTACCTAAATAAACCGAGATATCTAAAGAGCCAATCGCATGCAATTCCAACTGCAGCCATTAAATATTAATTCCGGAGCAAAAACTCGAGCTTGCAGCGAGACAGAATCCGAGCCTTCTGGGAAACCGAGTGGCTTTTTAAAAAAAGTTGTCGCTTTTACGCGACACAATGGCCGGTTATACAACTAATTGTTCGCGCCGGTTAATTATGCAGCTTGTTTTGTTTGTTCGACGGTACGGGCGACGTGCACCGAGCCGCGTGTAGCTCGTCCTGCCGCGCCGCGCCGCGCACCGTACCGCACTGATAACGCGAGTTTGCTTTGACCGTCTAGCCAATTAATCCACCATTGTTTATGTTACCCCGTACCGTAACGAAGTCAATGTTTGATGAACTGCCTCTTGCTTGGACCATGCTATAAAACGTGGCCATGTATGTAGATCTGTGTATTCCAAACCGTCCATAATAAGTTAAACGCATTCTGTGAGGCATTTTTATTGTTTTACAATACCTAAAAATAAAAGTGCACAATACGTAGGCGTTATGTTCTTTTTATCGACTACTGGCGACCTACACAGACATTTTCAAACTTATATGGAAGCACAAAACTTTCGAATTAGGGTTAAACAATCTCGATTGTAGGTGTTTATTACAGTCATCAAGTGTGTAAATTAAATGGACAAGAAAATAACGGGTCGATTAAGCGGGCCTACCTAATTAATTAAGGCTTATCTTGCACGATGCGATCAGCGTTAAAGCAATGGGATCGTAAAAATTTTGTTTGAGTCAGGTAGGGAGATAAGAAGCGATGTAGCGCGGGGGCGGCGCGATGTCGCGCGATACCGCTTGATTGTTATTTATCCATTATCGGCGGATCGCGACCGCCTGCGCAGGAGTCTCTATCGCTGCCATCTCGCTGCTTGGGAATAAATAACCATGTCTATTACGAGTTACGGCGCCTCGCGTACATTGTGTCCGAGCTTATTTTATAAATAGATAGATTGTATGTGTAGGTACGCTGCTGGGCGTATCGTGTCGTACGTTAAAAGAGATTAACCTTTCACGTAAATAAAATGTCGAAACGTGCTCAAATATCACGGTTTAGCAGATGTGATCGATCATTTGATTGTGTTGCTAAAAGAAATCCCCTACCAGCCTTACTTACTCGAACGGAAGCGGAGGTTTTTAGGGACGGGACTACGGGAATGTTGTCCCAAATGTAATGGATTTTTCTTGCTACGTAAGTACCTATTTAAGTGAAATAAATGATACAAAAATGTGATTAGCATTTTTAAATAAAATACTTTTTTAAAACCCAGTAAAGTGCCCTGCGCAAATGGGTACAAAGAATGAAACCCAAAATACCTACTGCGAAGGTTGTTTCAGAGAAAAAATCCCACGAATGAAAAAAGAAGTATACTATCCAGCAGGGATTTTTTATGCAAGCAATTGTATAGAATGTCTTGAGGATATTTACACCGAGATAAATAGATAAATAACGGCTAGAGCAGGTAGATAATGTGATGGGTGAACGTAAAATGCTTAAATGCCTCATCCATTGTGAGTAGTGAGCACACATCGTTGTCGCGACATGTGGCGGCCGACAAAACGACCGATTCCAAATAAGAATTAAAAATAAACTGCTAAGGGTTGTGGCCTCGTAAACGTGCCGGGTCCGGTAGGTTTGTACAGGCTTTTATTTAATTAACTCCTCTTGTGAGTTCAGTCAAGTCTAGCTATTAGTTTTACGTCCCTTTCTGTTTTGTTTTCACACAGATCACTAATTACAGTTCCCCCGTACTTAAGTAATCAGAAAACATTTCAAGTTTTATTTGTTTTGCTCAAAATATTGACTTGATCTGTGTACTCATGTAGGTAGGCACTTGATTTAACGATGCTACTTGGTGTAATGACCCCGGGGTCTAGTCTTAATGAAATTAAATAGCATTTTTTCAGTGCTTTAATATTTTTGAAATGAAAGAATAACGAGGTTGATGGTGGGAGTAAAAATCTTGGCGAAATTTTCGAGGGTGCTCGAGAGGACTCTGGACGAAACAAAACGCTCGTGTCGTGTCGTGGTTTGCTCGTTTTTTCGTCGCGCCTCGTTACTGGTGCTCAAGAGCGCTGCGTGAATTGCCATCCAGCATCACCACTAGCTGGGGAGAGTACTACACTTACTACTGAACTTGAGCTGTCGCATTAACTCATCAACCTACATGTTTTATTCTAGAGTGGAATGTTACCTCGCGGTTCTGGCTGTTCCATTACCAGCAGATGCGGGTCATTAAGTCCATCAATGTGTCATTTCTATTTGATGGTGATAGTATAGTACCTGCATCCATTATATATCTACCTATTACCTACATAATGTCATAAACTATCCAGCTAGATTTCAGATGCGTCTTTCAGGCTATTTTTTCAATTCCAAGACTTCTAATTTGTATAACCGAAATAAAAGAAAGACTGAATAGTGAATATGCTCACTCTCTTAAATCCTCTTAGAGATCTATAAAATACGACTATCACGAACATAGGGTCACCCCACGCCATGTTAAATTAAAACATGTGACTGGAGTTAGGAGCATTCCTTGTTTCAGCCGACTACTTACTCAAACTTGACAGATGACGTGTTAATTGCTTACTTAGAAAGTTGGGGTGGTGTGTTACAGAGGGCCTAGTACGAGTAAGTTTTACGTTAACGCATTCGACACGTTTATGACGTTCGGCGCTCTGATTGGCCTTCTACAATTGATCAACCAATCAGAGGGCGAAACCCGGTAACGCTACGGCCGCGTTAACGAAAAAAAACAACTCGCACTAGACCCTCAGTTACAGTAACATTGAACGCACAATTTACTTTCATTTATTAGTGTTCCAGAATAGTTCTGCTTTCTATCTTAATTTTCGTTTAATCATGGAAAATATGGTGTAGATAAAATGAAATGGTAAAATAATTATGTAGGTAGATAACTTAAAAGAGAACAAAAGGGGTAAAATATTGTCTTGGTTGTCTTTTCTTTCTTATAGTTTTCTGGATAACGGAACGTCTGAGTCAGATTTCTTTGAAATAAAATAATCTGTCAAATTCTGTAAAATATTTTGTTCACTGCCATATATCTACATCTATTCAAATGTTATAGGTATGTAGGTAAGTATCTATTTCCAAGATCATTCCAATAAACAGACATAAAGACTAGTCTTATGACTAGACTAGATGCAGCATTTAAATTAATATTATCATTAAAAGCTTCATTAAAATAATATTCACAAACATTGCATAATTTCGTGAATTCATAGCTAAATTCCGTACCTAAACGCTACAAAATAGATTCGTCCCAGTTTCATCGCTGTAACTGACAGTGGGCCACGTATGTATGCATTTTCACAGCCAGATCTGGCAAATTAACTAGGCAGTCTGGACATCGGAAATAACTGACCTTTCCGCTTCAGTTGGAACGGGAATAAAATGTTGCGAGTTTTGATATTCGGTCCAGGTTTTGTTGCGATAAAAATACCATAATAGTTCGGTCGATTTAGACCAAAAAATGAGAGTGAAGTTACATAAAGTCCCTATAAGCTGAAAATCAGTGAAATTGTTCAAAACTTAATTATAAACAGTCTTTAAAAGTTCCCCATCATTACCGATTATGGTAAAAAAATATTCAAGATCAAACGTCAAAAAAATGGGTTTTTCGCGATTTTCCGCAAAACGGTAAATTTTATCATAAAAGTACCTCAGATAAAAATTGTAGATCATAAAATTATGTATAAAAAATGCGTCAATACTTTTTTTAGCCATGACAGGAAAACATGCAGTTTAAGAGTAAACTTAAAGGTTCTGAATTCGGTTAAAGTAAGTGTTTAATCCTCACTAATATTATAAATCGGAAAATGAGTTTGTTTGTTTGTTCCGCTTTCAAAGTTAGAAGTCTGGATTAAATAATAGGGTAATTTTTATCCCGGAAAAAATGATATTCTCGAGGGAAAACGAAATTATTGGTATAGATGGCGATGTGTGTATTGATATAATTATGTTATATATAAGCTACTTTTATCCTTTTGTGACGTGAGCGAAGCCGCGGATAAAAGCTAGTTTACTATAAATACCCGCAACTTCGTCCACATGGTATAGTGAAGATTCACAATCACAGCTCCTCCCCTGTAGGTTGTAGCGTGATATTAAATATTAAGTAGCCTGCTATTGATCCGATCTATTAGAAATATTCATGTAAAATTTGAAATAGGTAAATCCATGCAGTATATTTTTGAGTTTAGCCCTAATTAAATTAAAAAAAAAAACTATAACTTTGGCTTCGACATCGATTGTAGATCATGCCCAAGTAGATATTCTTTAAAAAAATATTATTCAATATACAGTTTTAACTTTCTTATGATTTTATTATAATACATACATACATACATAACATACATACATACCTACATAACTTCACCTGTCTCCCATTGGGGTAGGCATATACATATACTTGCAATGGAACGCCAATTATTACGATTCCGACATACCTACCTCTCTCGCTTCATCAACAGTCATCATTTTTTTCATGCTTGCTCGTCGGTTAAGGGTATATTTCATAGATAATACCTAATAAAGAATTTCTCTTTTAATATATTTCTGTGTTTTTTTTTAATTTCTTTGTTAATATTTCTGTGTTATATTTATTATAATAAGTATGTATAAGTACATTAAATATTATGCAATAAACACCTAACTAATATGTATGACGTGTGCGTGTGCGCTCAGGAATGATTTACATGGAAATTGTATTTTTTCCATAAGGCTTATGGTTAATGACGGCAGCGGGTGACCACAATAACTCAACTCCTGACTCAATACTGAGGAAATAATAGCGCTAAAGACTGTTGTGATGAGCTAGAATGTTTTCTTGTTTTCCTTCCCATTCATAAACGTGGCAATAAAAACAAGCCAAATGGGTCTTTAAGAGACATTGAAGAATGTTTGTTACCATGACCATTAAGTTTGATAATATTTGAAACTAGGTGACTGTTCTATTATGCTGAAATCGTAGAGAAAATTACGAGATAACTAGACAGTAAGATGTCTACATTAAAATAGAAGGTGTCTAAGTAATTACTTATTCATTACCTACACAAAGAATTAAGCATAAATATAATTTTAATAAAACAAAGAAAATCTCAGCTTTGAGAACCGAGAAGAATTACAATAAAAACAAAAGTTGTGCTATAGCGAACGCGTGTGGTGGCGAGCAAAATAAAATGTAGCTACTTAACGTGGCGGCCGCACGGCCGCGGACCGGCACAAAAACCGCATCGTATGCACCGAGCGGAATGCGTTGAATAAACATAAAGCATAACTAACTACGCCACACTTGCCTACATACATACAAACATACACTCCTTTTTATTCATTAATCCTTTTTTATACAAAAATAAATTATAATATTCTTACAATATTCCATTGTGAGGTGTTCAGATAGTCAGATAGATCAATTAACATCGCCGCTGCGTCATTCAGAGGTTATCTTTTTTGCACTGCATTGTAGCCGTGAATAATGGCCACATTATAATCATTTTCGTGTAATATATGTATTTAATTTAGATAGGTACCTACTTAAGTTCTTTGTTGATCTCCTCTCCTATAAGTTATATTCATAATGTCATTCGAGCTAAAACAGTGAGAAAACGTTTCAAATGACGTTTTTATGGATGGTTCAAGATTATTTTAGCATTTAAGTGTTTAAAGTATTTTTCTAGATTTTTACCTGTGTTTAATGCAAATCTTTTCTAAACTGGAATAGACTGCGTCCAAGTAGGCCATTAGTCGTCAAGAAAACTTATATATTTACATCTCTAATTAAAACACAGTACTTATTTAATTAACATATCTGCATCTATTTACTACCGATCTGTATAATATGAGTATGCCGTCACGGTAGGAGCCCCAATAAATAAAGTCGTTCATCACTCGGTTATCAGTATAATTCACGGGGCATTAAGAAACAAGGGCTGTCCTGTGTACTTGTGACCACTGTTAATTATTCCAGGGTTGTCAACATAATAATGACTGATTGGCAAATTTACACGCGATACAGGGTGCTAAGCCTTAAACGACTTCCATTCAGCAGTGGCGTGCAGTCCATATAGACGAAAAGGCTTTGCCTACCTATAAATATCGTGAATATATAACATAAATAAAATGTACAAACGCGTTTATTAAAATTCAATAATATAATAAAAGTTTGTAAAAAAAAAACGGCTAACATAAATACGCGCCTTTGTAAAACAATGAATGCGCCCCGCACGCACCACGCATGCGCTGCTATTCCTTAAATCTTGGCTGCTAGTTGTGACGTCACGAAAGTAATGTACCAAAAGTATGCACCGCGCATGCGTGAAGTTCACGACCATGGTCACGGTACAGAATAACCATTCATAATTATATTACACGATTCCTTTTGCTTGACAAAATGTTTGCAACTAAAAAATTAGAGGACCGTTTGTTCATCACTTGGAAAACGATCGTATTTTATTAAGAATTCTATAACAATAAAACAGCAACCAGTTATTGTATTTTTAAAAACAATTAAATCATAAAAGGATTTAAATTGATAAAATCTGTATATCGTAAAGTACTGATGAATGGAGTACACCAGCGCCATCTATTGAATTTTTTGTTGAAACTTCTGAACTCGTTCGATATAATGCGAATGTATTTTTATAATTGCGTATTTAACAAATATGTTTTAAGTGTTTTAATTAAAGCTTAAATTTTTTACGCTTTGTTGGTTTATAGAAATTTTAAACGAGGAGTTGTCTTTAGTATTATAAAAGTTAAAAGGAAGTTATTGAAACTTCAAGATGGCGCCATTTACAACGTTTCAAATTATATGAATGAATGTTTTTTAGTATGAAATATTGGTTTAAGACGATGATGCAATTTCATTTGACTTACTAAATTAACCTTTGTTTTTTTGAAATTAAACGCTGCATTACCTTAATTTTTAAGCTACTATTTTATTATAATAAACACTTAATTGACTATTGGTAATGACTTCAATTCATTTCCAATGTTTTCGGCCATATTGTTTTCATGTGATGTGCGATCGCTTTGTTTATGTTTTCGTTTAAATTATTAGGAAATAGTTTTAAACATAAAGTTGCATAAATGTGTAGTAGTAGTTAAATATATGTGTAGGGTTTTCAAATAGTGTATTTGTTTATCAGTTTCTAGTACAAGTACCTATATTATTCGATTGTGAAGTTTGTGTGAATAATAGGTAATTTTATGTGTTTGTTGAAAGTAAAAACAGTAAGATTTCGCAAGAAAATGTCCTTTATAGGACTAGATTCAAGTAATGACCATAGACAGAGGTGTACTCGAGTTACGAGAATTGACCCAAGTAAAAGGTAGGTAATGTAAATATGTAAGTACTTACTATAATGGATCTGTTATGTATTTGATTTCTTGTTTATTGTTTGATAATTCTTAAAAATATCAACTTAGACTTCGGGTTGTACTGATTCACATATTAATTCTTATTAATAATTATGTAATGTAATAATAACAAATGTACCGCATAGACTCAGGTCGGCCACAGCCAGCCGCGCTTGTTATTGTTTTGTTTGTTGACATAATGTAGGTACCTACGCTCTTAAATTCGTAATATATTATGATTTTGAACAGATTGATTAAACTTAACAATTCCATAATGAAATTTGGTTCATCAAATTTACGCTTCATTATTAAAATAAATAATAGATCCTTCATTATTTGTAAGTTTTGTTGACTTAATCAATAGGTGATGAAGTACTTCACAAAAAATACGCGAGATGTCAGTGTATGTAATTTGGCGAAAGAATACACCACAATATTCTTGAACGCATTTTTCAAAATGTATTATGTATGTACATGTACCTGTCTTGTGTGAGTATGATTGTATGACCGGCGGGGGGGGAGGGGTTTAATCATACGATATTTAGTTGCCTACCCTGTCTCGAAAACCTGTGCACGCCACTACCATTCAGTCACGAAAGCAAAGCACGGAACTATGGAATTTGAAAGCCTTTTCATACCTTCGTCGGTACCAAGCCATTGCGATAAAATTTTTGATAATGTCGTGAACATAATTTAATGTGTTTACTGTTTCTTGTTTATACTGTTTTTGCGCTTTTTAACATTAAAAGTATGCGTGGTTTATTTTAGGAGTATTATACGTTGTTTTAACGAAGTTCGTGGCACTTCAATTATTGTACCTACTTAGGTACCTACTTTAAGTACTTAGATACGTTGTTAAAGGTACCCAGTTGTAGACGTTGAAACATAGCCACGTTGAATATGAAAATATTCAACGTGGGTATGAATATACCTACATCCCAATTCAGGCACTGCTTCCAAAACTATTCGTAGTATGTAGGCATTGCCTAGGTAGGGAGGTACCTACATATTGGCAGTATTCTGTGATATTGGTTTCCAGGAAAAATATTGCACGGTATACGTATAGATTGTATACAGTAAGTATTTTTTTTTTAAGGGGGGAAAATCATCGGATGACTGCTCCCGCCTGGGTGAGGCGGAAGGGAGTGTCAGACTCTTACTGACTAAAAACCACCCCGTTCTTTCTCCTGCACGTCGAGCCGGAGCCCCGGTTACCCGTTAGGTTCTCCGCGACATACAGTAAGTATAGGTACCTATTTCGTTCAGCGTTGAATCCAGAGCTGTAGGTCTGAGTCTGAGATAAAATTCCTCGTTTATATAAGTTTTTATTTAAATAATAAATACGTATTGGTTCTTGGAATATTGCAGCACAAAATATAAACGTTGGTAGCTACTAGCTAGGTACTTACGTAAGTAGATATAGAGAGCTAAATTGAGTATCTTTCAATGAACAAACTTAATTTTATTTCGTATTTTTATACCTAAGTATCATCCATAACAATAAAAATAGATACACAGATATTGTTTGTAGGCAGTATTGCATTGCATTGATAGTTTAAAATTCCAAGAACTTAACGTATTTAGGGTTATTTTTTGTTAGAGGATTTTGAAAACTAAGGATATATTGTAAATTATTCTAGCAGCAGATTTTTTTTTCACGTAATGTAAGAACACTAAGGTGAACACGCACTCATATGTAAAACATTGCAGACTGGACGTAGGGGTATAAAACTATGCGCTCGTAAATTCTCAGTGAGTGTGGCAGCAGCTTTAGGGCGCGCCGGCCGGCCGATACAGAGCTATCTGTATCAATTACCTGCCCCTCTGCGGATTACCGAATTAACCACCCACATTAATATTTTAATCTATGCCCGCAAATGTGCGCGTACGTGGCCGTACGAAAATGCGATCTATTTTATTGGCCACAAGTAGGTATTGTGTTTTGCACTGTAGGCCCGTAGGTTAGGTAATGTTGCCAGTGATCAAATGTTGAGAGAATATAAAAATTTCTGCTTAAGTGCCTTGTCAGAAATTAAGAATATCTAATACCTATCTACCTAGTTTTTTAGAAAAAAAAACATAATAATGTAATAAAGTTACTCAATCAATACCCTATTATAAACTAAGAACACTCAATGAATTCAAATTACAGATCGTTCAGTAAATTAGGCATCAACCACGTTGATACTACCTACCTATCATGTAATATCCATGCGATAAGTGTGTACAGAAATCTTTATTAGTCTGACATCTGACCTACTTAACCACGTGACTAGGTATCAAGAGAATAGGGCTGGCTAGCTTAGACAGAATTGCAATGCAATATTGTTTGCCAAAATAACATCGGGCAAGTCAACCGCAACGAGCCACCAAACCCGTAACACCGACCCACCACCCCTCGCAGCAAATCCCCAGATAATACGTATCTATTAGAGCGTATATCTCCGATTCGGCTAAAGTATTCCTCAAACATGAAGATAGTCGACGAAAAATTCGAGTGGAGAAATATGTATGGCAGCGGCAATCGGCATGCGAGGGTCGGTCGCTCGGCCGGGGGAAGCGGCGGGTGGCGCCCCCCTCGCGCCAGTTCGTTTGCAACGTTCGTGCGAGAAGGACGTGCGTCGGTTTATTGTCGGAGCAGATCGTCGCGTGTGACTGATTCGGAGTACGTGCGTGGATCCAGTGTTATTGTGTGTCCAAGTGGAGTGTGTGCTGTGTCCTGTTTTTACTTATAGTGATTTTTAGACCATGAGCGTGTGTGTTTGACGGAGGGATGTATCCGAGCGCGGGCGCAATGAACGCCGCCGCCGCCGCCGCTGCCGTGGCGGCCGCCAGGCATCCGGTAAGCGACAACACGAACTCAAATCATTCCTTCCCCACTGATAAACTATCTGGATCTTCATATAGAATTGACGTAAAAAATCATTAATATTTTTTTCATAAAGATAAAGAATCCATCCTACCACTTTTAAAAAGTTCTTAGCTTTCTGGTCCCATATTTCTAAAATCACTGTTATAAGCAAAAAGAGTCAATAAAAAAATTCCGTTACAAATTACCAGGATAAATCTTTGTAAAAATTAATTACCGTCGTTTATGTCTTTCTCTAAGAGAAACTTTGTAAGATTTCTCTAAACTGTTAAAAAATGCTATGAATTAATTTTACAATGTTATAAGAATAATAACGCGTGAGTTTTAGTTATTCAGTAAGTTGAGTAGTAATAAAAGCATAAAAGTAATAAACAGTGGAATGACAGTGACAGAAGCGGTGCGAGGCGAGCCCCCCGGGCCGGCCGGCCGGCCGCCGATCATTGTCAGACGCTCAATTACCCGTGAAATTGTCTGCAAAGGATTTTATCATACTCAGAATTCTGGAGACGAATTAACAAAGCTTGCTACAGACCTTTTCACACCCAGTTCTCATTATAACTTGCTGATGTAATGAGTTTTTAAAACTTGCACATTGATGCGTTTATTCGACGAGAATGATATTATTAAATGAGGCATGTCACCCTATTGTATGATGTGTCTCTTGATGACATGTGTTAGATCTAAAATGCTCTACATTTTTTTACATTACTACATTTACTAAAACGAAAATATCGAACGAGGTAAAATTTTACTAGGTCTTTAAAATTTTTAGAAAAATGTTTTCATACCTACTTAGGTGAAGAATGTAGCTGTGTGGAATCTAGATGTGAATTGAGAGATTTCTGACAATCATTTCTGTCATCAAGTTAATAAAGAAAAGTTTTCTATAAAATAGGTAAACACAAAGAAACCTAAACATCCATAAATCCTAAAGCTACAATATTAAAAACATAATGCATGTTCAGCAAGTTTTCAAAAATAATAATTTATGAACGAAACTGACCATGTGCCGTTGAAACCACGGTGGAAGTGAGTAACTGTGTGTAAAACGATTTTGAACTTTTCGACGTAGTAATAGAGCATAACGGTGAGCAAGTGGTGTTTCAAAGAAGCGACCACAAGTCGCAACCCATCTGTCGCCGTTGCCGACTGAAAACTAACCACAATATTCGAGAATACATTAGTGTTATTTTTAAGGCGACTACCTACGCTCACTTGTGTTTTGTTCAACCCTTGAATTTATCATTCCTAATGACGCATTGTATGGCTGCTGTGGTTTCCAACCATTAAACTGGAAACTATTTAATTTCGAAAAAGTAGTAGGTACCTATTATTTTCAATTAGCAATAGCTTCCATAAACTTGTTGACAAGTTACAATAATTGAATGACTTAACTATGAAAAGGCATTTCATTTTAATCTATAGATACTTATTAGCAAATATTTACACACTTAACAAAATCTAGATTACGTACTCCTTAGTAATGTCGTCTTTAATTAAATTGTACTCTTAACCTTCTTAATCAAAAATTGATAACAAGTATATAAACGGTTGTCGTTTGGTCACAACTCACAAACAAGTACAAAAAGAACTATAAAATACGAACTGATTGCTACATCATTACTTTTAACTGACATTGATATAAACGCCATCTTTACAATGTATTTAGAAGTTATTGGTGCATTCCCACGCGCGCGCATTAACCGCTTTATAAATTGACAAATACGACCAATACGTAATGACCTCCTTTGCTCACATCGTCCTTTTTATATTCCAAAACGGTGCTCATAAATTTCGAGCTCGGTTTGGGCTGGTCGTCTACTTAGTCAGGAAGTCGTGAGACGCTTGTCGCCTAATTGATGCATTCATACCAGTTTCAAAGAAATACACGCCTTATTAAGTGTTCCTGGCATTGATAAGTAGTTGTTTGAATTAAAAAGTTTCGTCATGTTTATAATAGTGACGTATTGAAACCCACATAGATTGTTACCTACAATCTGTTTTTACAACGCGTACATTACGCAGCACACATTTTTGTCAGATGTAAAACAAACACAACAATAACGTAAATTCACTAATCTCTTAGTTTTTATCAACTTCATTGGTGTACAATCGAATTTTCCTTGTTGAGTTTACTCAAGACGTCGTGTTTTACGGTACCGTGTTGTAGTTTATGAGCGTCACATGAGGTGTAGTGTGTCAGTGTGGTGCTGGAGAGACGCGCGAGGGACGGGCTGGGTGTTAATGTAAATGGATATTTGTCTATTTACTTAAAATCCGTGTCGCGTCCTACTATGTAAATATTTGACTGACAGAATTACCGCTACGGACAAATGAGATGGCGTCTCGTCAAACATTCCAAGTTTTCTTCAAACACGCACAATAGTTGAGTTCTAGAAATAATAAATTTGTGTCAATGACGATTATTTTAATATCGTTGAGATGAGTTTATCAAAAGAAATGTCTTCACGGGGATTATCAACCTGATAAGTGGAGTGCCTTGAGTCAATGTTCACCCAAAATAATGACTTGATATTTGTACGTAGATAATGCATATCAGTTTGCACAAACATGGCATTTGGAGTACGCAAACAATGCTTCGTCATAATCAAGATGCCATCAAACATTCGCTGCGCGGGAACTCTGGAACGGAGCCGGAGGGTCGACATACATTTGCGTGAACCGCCGAGTGTGATATTATTTCTCTGTTGTTGACGTTTTCACCAACACTATATCACTTCACTACGTAGTACGTAGCCAGTAATGCTTACCATCTGTTTCCTAAATGCGGATTTGAAAGAACCGGGTCTAACATTACTTGAGTAATTGAATTGAAAAATATTTTGTTTAAAGTCATAGTAGAGAGTTAGAGAGTTGTATAATATTGTTTTTGGTTCAGTTTGCCCAACATCCGATACAGAAATAAAATTATCAATCGCCCAGCCCACCGCACTCACGTCGGGTGGCAAACGGTGTAGTATTTCTGAGAAAATAAAATCAGCTTTCCGATCCCCGCGCTACCATATTAGTTTACTAGCATTTTTTTTATTTTTCCAATACAAAGGTAATAAATCCCGTCCGTTACGCTCATTTTTATGAGCTTTAAAACGAATACAATAGAGCAGAAATTAGCTCGCGGGGTTTCGACGTTGAGGCGTTACGTTACAAAGCCAATCTTGATGTTCAAATATTTGTCTATGCTTGTTTGGTTTGTAAGTGCGAATGGTGTTTAGATGTTTACCGAGCCGCTGAACTTGTGTGAGTTGTGAACCGAGCGGGCGAGCTTCTAATATTACTAATAAACAGTTGACATCGATCTACTTTTCGGAGTTTTCCTCGTAACGGACGTCGACGTTAATATAAATCACCAAAACTCTCATTTCCATTTCGTATTTCAGCAGAATTCATTCAGCCGTTTTGGAATTCGAATTTCGAATCCAATAAAAGAAAATACTCTCCGGAGCGTACAGCAGGTAGACGTGGGCAGACGTATTCAATAATTTGAAATAAGAACACGTATTTCTTTTTATATCCGTTTAAACGCATTCTATTTAGTTTTGTTTTTGTGAGCGGTCGGTGGATGGATGCGGGCCTTTCATCCGGACCCTCTACACAATACTGCCACTCAAAAACTGTTCATTGTATTTTAATTTGACCTTTTCGGCGATAATTTATGGGAATCTTTTTTTTTTGGTCGAGGGGAACGTTTACTCAGTCTATTATTGCCGAGGATTATTTTAGTTTCTTTTGTGATCGATTTGAAGGTTGGATCGAAGTTGGACTATTAGGAGTGAAGGGTATATACTTAATCTGTTAGGCCGTGGGAAAAAAATAATCGATATCTACTCTATCAATAGATTCAAATTGAAATTGAGTAATATCACTCGGTGGCATGTTAAAATTATAATACAAGGCTGTTAAATAACAAGTCAGAACAAACTACGTGTTGAACTTTTCAATTACTTTAATCATATAATTATGTAATTTTAATATGATTGCGTTAAACGCGCCCAGTGTCGAGTGTGATATTTAATTTTGTCGATATTATTAAACAGTGGAATAATTTGCTGTTTAAATGATTTTGAATGAACGATAAGTTAGGCAGAGCAACGATTGGCATGTTATACAGTTTTATTACACAAAAGCGTTTAATTTAATCCGTAGTCGTAATGTTATTTTATATGGTGATTTAATCGTGGCTGTAAAACACTTAATGTATAACGAGGTGTCAGGTTTGTTGGACAGGCAGTGCGAGAGCGCGGCTGGCCGGATTACCCGCGCGATAAGCCCGATAGCTCCGAATAAAACAAATAATTAAAACGACGACGCCGTCACTTATTGACGCAGATAAAATTATGTCCGGCTCGAGTAAAGGCACGCGCACACTTGTTGAATGTTTACCGATTGTGTACCTCTAATAATGTATGCGCGATAAATAGATGCTTGGTTAACATTATTATCTCGGACTGTTAGTTATTAAATGAAATGGCAACTTAAATACATTTTAACAACATTAATATACAAGACATTCCAAGATTCCACACGATAACTTTATTCTTATCAAGTAGTTAGACATAAACGACTACCGAATCGCAGAATATTTCCTAACTGAGAATCGTTGAAAGCATTGCAAAGTGTCGTTAAGCAGAGTGCACATTAGCCGAAGAGCTTTATTACTTTTTGCCGTAATTCAGATCAATAAGGTTGAAGTGTCGAAGCAAGCCCTTAAACGGGGACGGTACGTCGCATCGAGTGCCGTCGTGTAGCCTCGCCACACGCGAGCATGCTCTCACACTGCTACTGTCGATATCGTTTTGTTTTTGCTTCCAAACATACGTTGTGTTAGCTCGTAACTTTAAACTCATTTTTGTTTTGTGATTCAACGATATGAACATGGATAAGTAATTGCTTGTGTCGATGTACATCTCCCCGTACACTGGTGTGCGTGTGGCTCTCATCTTTTCTTTTCATTAAAAGCATTTCGCAACAATAAAGCAATTAACAGAAACATGGTCGGCGCTAAGATGAATGTTTATACGATAGTGCGCTCGGCTAGATCGCTAGACAATCTCGGTTTATAAATAGGGATGTAAATAAGCACGACTTGCGGCGGATGAATTAAGTTAGAATGTTGCGAACAGTGCCTAGACGTTGCGGTTAGGTTATCCACGATGTTACCTATTACGTTATTAAGTGCGATCACCCATTACGTGGAGCGTGAGACGTCGTCGGCGGCGCGGAGGCGCGCAGGCGCGCGACCGCAAGCCCGTCTCCCCGGTGGATACATTCACTAAATTCCCGGCCACATTTTTCCCGAGCCCGATTGTCCGCAGCTCCATTTACAACGTCTACACGCCGCGCCAGTTCCTTTTACGCTTTTATTTACGCTCCTTTTATTATTTTTAAAGTCCGTTTGTTCCTCGCGCCGGCACCGAGCGGCGGTTATTTATTTTTTGCCGTCGGCCTCCCGGCGACCGTGTGTTGTTGTGTCCCTCGCTTTATTTTTATTTTCGTGCTTCTTATTATGGAGTTAGTTTTTTTTACTTTATTATTACGTGCTCGCGTGTTCACGTTACTTTATTTTTGTGTTAAGAGGCGAGCGGTCCAAGTTGTTTATTTTTTTTTATTAATCGAGGCTCACACCGAATTATGGTCATTAAAGGATAATTTGTATTATGGTAATTTGGGATGCGTGTAATTTTTGTTTCGTGATAGGAATGTTTTTATTCTGAGAGTGAGATTGATGAGTTACTCGTATGCTCTTAATATTTAAATGTTGCGTGTTCAGTAAACGTTTGTAAATGTTCTAAGTAAATGGTCGTTTATAAAATGTGCTCGAGTTTTAAGAAGTTATAGCGGAACATGTTCACTTATTGTGTTTATTTTCTTTCACAGGGCCCACCACAACCTGGACAACCCATTAAGTTTACAGTGGGAGAGTCGTGTGACAGAATTAAAGAAGAATTCAATTTCTTACAAGCCCAATATCACAAGTAAGTATCACATTACGCCTTATGAATGCCATGTACGAACACCGAAGCACTACACTGTAATTAAATTACAATTTCCATTACAATAAACTACAAGAACCTGTTGGCTATATTCATTCATATCACCGATGTCAAAAAGAATAAATGTAAAGCGCCAAGCAAATCGATGCTTAGGGTTGTCAAGGATTTAGTACAGGAGAAATAAAACAAGTAAAGTGAGATCATCCGGGATCCCCTGTCACCGAGAATCAAGGAGAATCAACCCTTACCTGCCTGCCCTTTGAGAATCACCCTTGCCAGGCTTTTTGCGACGTACCATTGTTGTAGAACAAAAAAACATTACAATAAGGGTTTATTTACACGACTCGTCTAAACGAGTATTTTTTTATCCAAACCCTAAGGTTTGGATAAAAAAATACTCACAATAATTTTTAATCTATAAATAAAGTTGGAGTGTTGGAAAACAGGTCAACATTTTCCTTTTAGGTTAAGTAGGAGCTTATAAAGGCAAAATAATTTCCGTCGCTCAGTTATTAATAAATACTTAGGTACTGGAATTAAAAAATCAATAATTGCCAGATCAATGGTACAATGTAATAAAGTAGCTCTACTACTGCAAATTAACGTGAATAATTTATTGAAGCCACGTGTATGTCAGTAAGTGGCTCTACTATAAATAATAAATGATACCTATCATTTTAATCGTGCAAAAGGGCGAACGATAAACGATTGAGAAATCCCTCTTTACTTGTAATGATATTCGTTTTAACTTAAGTTGGGTTTACTATGGTGGAAATATTCTCATTTTTACTTGTCTTGTCTCATACAATAATAGTAGATTTAATTGAATAACACATTCATTCATACTTAGGTATAATAACAAAGTTTCTGACACATGATTATGCGAAACATTTTTTTAATAATATTCAAATAATCTGACACGAAATTGATAACGATTGCATCATTTAATAAAATTGTTTATATCTATTACAAAAATTATTAATGAAATCATCGACTGTCAATGAATGAATCACTTTAAAGTAAATGTTAACTATCGTGAGACACACTAAATTAACTGAAATCGCGAAACCCTTCTATGGTTCGAAACTAGTAGAACTTTTCTCAGTATATTCACGTGAGTAACCCGCGATTTCAGTCACTTTAAAGTAGGTTGATCGTCACTCCAAGAGAACAAGATATTTGGATTGATGAATGATGACGTGTAACTGAAGTTTTTGTAAATTACGTGAATGTGCGTCGGCGGTGTTGTAATAATAAATTACGGGGAAGAATTGCTTCGTTGATAGAGTAGTCAGATGCGGGTACGATTCCTGAGTCGGGCGTAATATTTTTTTTTGTTTTCGATACATTTGCCTTATTAGCCTGGAGAGTTATTAGCGGCTTTAGCGGTGTATGACAATAGACTGACCTTCAGTTCGCCATTCATTGTAATTTTGTGTGAAGAAAAAATAAATAAATAATTAAAGACAAGTGGGTGTAATGTAAGTCATAATCATCGCGGAGAACCTAACGGGTTACCGGAGCTCCGGCTCGAAGTGCAGGACAAGGAACAGTAAGAGTCTGACACTCCCTCCCGCCTCACCCATGTGGGAGCAGTCATTCGATGACTTTCCCCCTTAAAAAAAATCCCGGGGATAAAAAGACATAACACTACGTAAGTACTAGGTAAAGGTAATGTAATGTAAAAAAGTAATGTAATGTAAAAAAGTAAAAAACTACACTACAGACCATACCGATTACCTACGTTATTACTGAGTTATTATGTTATAAAAACCTTATCGAGCCAGGTCTTCAGTGATCGCTAAGTATGTAGGTAATAATCTAGAATTGAAATTGAACAGTGTAGTTAAGCGACTATAAAAACTATAACCATAACTAGTTTGACCTACTATGCATGCGATAAACAACTATAAAACATGCTGTTCGCTTATATTTTTCTTATCAGTTACAGGCACTCCTTAAATACAACTTTTTAAGTGTTATACTCTGCAGTAAATATTCAAATGTTTACTTTAAAAATGTCTTTAAATCTTCTCAGGTGATAAGTGAGAAGTGACGTTATGTTCTTTGCAAAAACTAACTAAACACTAGCTCTTACCTGCGATTTCGACCGAGTGGTAAAAGTAACTTAAATCAAACTTTAGCTTCTTAACTATCTTTAGACCCTACACAAAAATCGCTCCGACAAACAAACGAACTTTCTAATATGAAGGTATGAGTAAGGATGGACTGCAATAAACAACGCATGTTTAACATTAAAGCGCTAGGTAACCGATATTAATAGGAACGCCAACAACTAGTTGGAAAACTACGAACTTTGTTAGTCAGTCCGGATCATTAACTGTCATAATAACGTCGTGATCAAATACCCAGATCAAACGGATACCTAGTCTTGTCCGAATCCATGCAACACGTAAGACGTCAGCATCATAAACATCCCGCCATAAAAATACGTTACAAATATATTTTCTTTTGTTTCAGTTTAAAATTAGAATGCGAGAAACTGGCTAGTGAAAAAATTGAAATACAAAGGCATTATGTTATGGTGAGTAAAATTAAGTTTTCTTTTTTTATAATTACACTTATTACTCTATGGTCATGTTCGAAATATAAATTGTCAATAGAAGCATCACAAAGTTTTATACTGATAAACAAGCTAGTAGTCACATTTACGTGTTTTTCAGAACTAAATAACCACATAGAAAAACTAAATAAAATTGTGGTAACACATAATGTTTTATTAGACCATTACAAGAGATCGGGGTTAATGATAACAGTGATGGTACAAACATAATTACCGTCACACCCGTACAATAAAAACGAACGCAACAGGCTTTAAAACTCATGTCATATTAAAACTACATAGTTTAATTTAAAGGGACAGCTAATTTAACAGCTAAATAGAGATGTTTATCACATGTAACATTTGTTATGGCGTGTGAAATCAATAAATGTGTTCCTTTGTTCACCGCCCGCATGTCACACACATGTTTTCTATTTGATTGGCTCAAACTCCAGTGCACCCTCCGATTTAGATAATTGTCCCTTTGAAAAGAATTATTTGATACAATTACTCTAGAATTATTAGTACATATGGCACATGTCATTTGTTATGTATGTATTAACATCAGTAACATGTAATAAAATATGTTTAGATAAGATATTGTAACATCGTCGAGTATCAATCACCGCGCCAACCGAGCTGTCAGGACCGTGCGTAGGCAAACGTATTAGTGGCCAGTTCAAGAGCAGACAATATATTTCAAACGAACAGATATATTTTGGCATGCCTTAATCCCCGCATGTTCGCTCCATCCAGATATGAATCACGATTAAGTGTTGCCAAATCGCTCGCAATTTATTTTAATACGCTCGAGAGGAAATTTTCGCGAGAATTTTTATGTGTCGGAAACACTTCTGGCTGACGTCCAAACTGTGCCAGTGCGGATGTTTAGTCACTCGACTCCTATAATTTGAGGAAGCTAATCTGTGCCAAAACTGTACCGTGTCACTGTTCGGCCGTTACATTTACTCGCATAAATTGTAATCGATTAAACTAAAGCGTGTTATTTATGTTTCAGTACTATGAAATGTCGTATGGCCTCAATGTGGAAATGCATAAACAGGTATGTACTATCATTATTACTATCTTTAATATGTTTTATGTTTAATAACTTTGTGTATGTTGTGAATAAAAAAATGTGTTCCACCTTCTGATAGCAGATGTTAAACATGGTTTCAAATAAGCTAAAATAAAGATGAAGGGGAAAATATGGCTATATTTTAACAACAGCGGTCGGGCGAAATGGCGCACGGGGAAATGTTGTAAAAGCAAAAAAAACGTGTTATTGCGTTGCGCCTGTTTGTTGGATAAACGTTGTTTGACAGCGAGCCCGCGGGCGCCCCTCCCCCACCCCCGCCGGGAGGGGGTGGCGGAATACTGCCTGGTCAAGCCACTTTGTTGACATTTCGGTTTTTAATTTGCACTCACTTTGGTATTTTAATTGCGCTGTAATATCTCTGTTATTCTTCTTGTTTAATAACAATTTAATACGTAGAGTAGGTACATGCAACCTGAATAATAATTTTAGTAGTAGCGCGGTTAAATTAATATCATGCCGGCGTTTCATTTCAATAGGACACATTATTATCGGAATATTATAGGGAAGGGGCGAAACTTGTGCAGGCTCCCCTAATGCGCGTGACTAAAGCGCAGAAACTATATCTTTGAATTAGACGCTTAGTAGAATTCACAAAAAGGGTCCGCTAGGGTTGGCAAGTCACCAAAATAATACTTCTACATCAGGTAACGTGGGTAGTTCCTTTGTAGAAACTAGAAACCAATTCCGAACCGTGAGAATTCGTTAGGCAGCTTTGATTGTCGATTGGAAATTAAGTAACAAAATGTTTAATTATGTGAAATGTGTTCGAATTGCTAGCTGGTTAATTGAAATATTATTGTGAGCGAAAATATCAGAATACATGTGTTGAAATTGATTGAAAAATAATAATACCTAATTAATTTTCACGCTGTTAATTTCTGAATGCGATAAAACGAAAGAAAATTATTTGCAACAGAAATAATGAATAATACAAATGTTGTGTTTGATAAGCTAAATGTTTGTGTGTAAATGTTATAATCTGGGTAGATATGGCAGCCCTGACCACTGGGTGCTCGCTTAACAATAGCTATCGTAACAAATAGGTACGTACACACAGGGGTGCCACGGCGAGGGTGCCGTGGGGGGGCTTCATGGTAATCTGTTGATTTTACGCTCACCAGCTTGTCTCGAACCCCGCTTTTATTAATATCACCCTGTATTTTAACACGTACTGTAAAAGGAATCACAATCAATTTACTACACGGCAAGCTACGCGGGTAATAAGAAACACTCATTCGTTTCACACAATTAATATTCACACGTGGATTTTTAAATGAACAAGACAGGTGCTCATTCGTACACGGTACAATTGTTCGTTAATTTACTTTTTCAAGACAAAATCATTATGAAAAATAGTTTTCCCTAATTATTAGTTACTTAAGTTCCTACCACGTATCCTTGATAATTAAAAAAATAAGTAGATACAAGCACGTATTACTTGGGTGTGTTCGAATGAAAAATATTTTATGGAGACGCGGTTTATGATTTGTTTGATAAACTCTCGGACAATAGGTCCGAACCCTAAGACCTCGAAATGTTAAGCCGTCGGCGGTGAGTGATATTTGTTTAGGTTCTGGCAAACTAGCAAACGAGGGGTGATTACGAAGGGTCGTATTGTTTGCAGCCGCGGCGGACAGATGGCGTCCTCCATCCACTAGTTCAATGCTTGAATGCGCTATTTAGCGTACAGTGCCGCGCTTCATTGTATAATGGATTATTACATTAGCACTTAAACACGCTCAGTCGAGCGAGAACCAGAAATGCACCCCGTCGACTTTGTTCAGCTTTTATGTGTTGCGTTGCATGCGACCGTAATAGAATAACAAGTCATGTTTTTACTTTTTACATTTGTGATTGTTTTTTTGTTAAACTCAATGACGCTCATTCGAATAAACACTTAATAAAAAGATATTGATATTAAGTAACACAAATTGATAAAGCTTGGACACGGTTGAAACTTTTTTATGTCGTCATTGTGAGTCTTCATGGTCTATAAAGGGACGTCTTGGAGAAACATTTTACATGAATATTGTACAGAATGACATTATGTAGTCAATAAGGTCGGTTTTGTGTCGCTGACACGCTGTTTCCCGCACGTCGTGACCGAGTCGCACTCGCCGGCGTGACCGCGACTAACGCGCGTTTTCCGCTCTTTCTGACGACGACTAATTGCTTAGATTTTCTTTTGTTAGTCGCGGGGCCGGACCGTAGTGAGACCGTGCCGAATCACACCTACTTACGCTGTGAATTGATTGTTTCGTCTTTGTGTGGCAGTATCGACACGGAGACTTATTGTTCTGTGCTTCGAGCTATTATTCACGCCCGAACTGACTTTCACGCTGCCGATTATGACAACGGTTCTCTTACTTAGAATCAGTCAGTGACGCAGATCCTTCAGTATCGTAACTGCACTCAAAAGTCTAGATAAGTATAACGGGTAGTTGAAGAGCGAATTCATACGGTGGAGTGATTTCATGAAGTGTCGCGAATGTGGAGAGAGAGACAATAGTGAATAGGGTCGGCATTGCGCGGCGGGATGTCGATAAAATACTTTGTCGAGGTTTACGAGCGTCGACAGTCGACACCCCTGCGGCTGCTCGTCGATTTGACACCCTCGGCGAGCGACACACGGCCCCACGCTTCGTGCTCGCTTGTTATGATGTATCAATGGCGCGATGGCGCTCACTCGTTGCTTTGTAACAATAAGCCCTTTAGTTAGCATTTTCGATATTTTGTTTTTGTTCCTTGTTTTCTTTTCGTTTAATGGAAAATCACCTTTATTGACCTATAATCGTTGTTTTCGTAGATGAGTAGTTTTGACGTGTCAAATCATTACGTAGTTGAAAGAGTATTTTGGAATGTAATATTGTTTTAATGTACTGTACTGTTCTGTTACGTCATCCAAGTACTTACATATCTACCTAAATATGAAAAAAAAAAACTAAATTGAAACGAATCAAATAGGTACGTGGAAAAAACGAACTAGTTACGCATATCAAATGTCAATTAAAACATTGAACGTATAATCCAACAAACATGAAAGCATTACTCACCCACATTTGCACGCACACATCAAAACAATTTATCCATCAAATCAGTTAAAACTCGTTTTATCACCAAAGCATTCTAGCGAAAAATCCATTTCAATACTTTCGAAAGCTGTACGTGTCCGTATAATTTAATAATCTCCGGGTTATTGCGATTCCATCCATTCCATGCCGTTGGGGGAGGACGATGCGCTCAGACCGCTCGTACCGCTCGCACCGCTCGCACCGCTCGCACCGCTCAAATTTATTCATGCGCAGCCCCAAGGATTGTTTGCCCTTGCATTAGGGTGGCCGCACACCCGCGCAATCTCTCTCATTGATAAATACACTGCACGTGCCCCATCAGCTTACTACTGTTTATTATAATAACCGGGGGACAGATACCAGGATACCAACGAAGCTCTTTAGCCCTCTTTGTTTACGACCACTTCAAATAGTATAAGTATTATCAGGCCATTAAGTATACTATCTTTCGGATTACAAACTAGGTATTAACTATAGCACCAGGGATTATTCTACTAGCTAAGTAGGTACTCATCAAAACTACCACGTGGTAATTTTGATGAGTACCTACTTGAAACGATTTCTAAAACAAATTGTATTTAGGACATACAGTATTATCGCCGTGTAAACAATTTCAGTGCGACCACAGATATTATACATTAGACAGGCTATAATTTGACTATCAATGTAGTTGTTTTAGACATTTTATGACAAAATATAAGAGCTATTAAAGTGAGTCGACGTCCTGTTACTTGATTCATGAACGGCGTAACATAATATCACATAAACAATAGTAAGGAGCGAGGCAGCCCGAGGCGCGGCGCAGCGTGCCTTATCAAATTATAGCCGTTGAGTGTTCACATCAACATGCAGGTAGTCGTTAAGGGTCCCCGCATAATGGGAGCGCTATCTCGTACATCTACAGGCGGATACAGCGCTGTGAATTGTCTAAACGAACGCAACAACTCACAATGAACGCTTCACCGCTCTGCGTCGCGCGTCGCCCCCTCGCTTTAAAAGCGAAATTATCTCTCCATCTACAGGGTGCGTCGCGCGGCAGATGGCGCTTGCAATAAAACCACTAAACGCGATATCGCCGCTCGCTGCCCCTCCGTCCGCTTTATTATTTGATCGGGGAGCCAAATTAAAGGATTTGACGTAACCCCTCGCTTGCGACCCTCGCCCGCCAACAATCACCTCTGTATTAAGTCTAATTGTGTTTTCAAATTCGACCCCTATAATGCCGAGGGACGTGATATTCAGAACCATGTGAAAAAATAGGGCGTACTCACCCTCAGTGCTTTATTAAATTTGCTCAAACCGTACAGTACAACGTGTACAGTTATAATAACTTTTCATTTATTTTTTGTTTCGGAAACTTTAGCCTAAAGCACATTTAGGTTTACATTAAAAATGTCCCTGAACGCTCGCACTAGACAGTTTTATGAGCTTCATGTAAACCACACAATAAAACAAGGTAAATGTTCAGTATTATAAAGAATGATCGCGTTATCAATGTTTGATTTACTGTAGTCATGGTTGACATTGCGTATTTAGATTAGATCTAACCATTACTCACTTTGCAGTAATTAAAATTATCACCATTATTCAGCAATATTCAGTATCGGTCTCAATCAATCTTTCAGCAGTGTCATAGAAGTTTTGTACCTATTTTGGTTTTTAATACAAGTAAAGTAAATAAAATGAAACAGGTTGTACACAATGTAGTAGGTAAGTAGATGTAGCAGAGCGCGCGGTTAGAAGGAGCTCGGCAAGCAGTGAGCTTCCAGTCGGTGCACATTTAACGTAACTCCACAACGTCGCCCTCGCCGCGCGCCGTCGCCAAGTATCTACCCGTTTATTTATCGCCCCTTTCGCTGGCGGCTACGACGGCGTCAAACTAATTACCTTGAATACGACCCCTGTACTGTACCACGGACCACCTTAATTGCACTGATTGAGACACGGATATTGATTTGGAAACAGTTTGCGTGGACGTGTTGAGAGCCGAGTGCCTTGCACGGGAACCTGACACTTGGTGCTGCTCGGACCCACTCGGCGGTGGTCGGGCGTGAAACGCTCTCATGAATAATGGACGCCTTGTTCGCTCCTTGAGTTTCATTTAAAACAGACGATTTCTATTCGACTCGTAAACTACACGCCTATGAGTCAGTCATTTCCCATTCAATGTAATAACCCGTAAAACTGCATCCCCAGCGTTGTAAGAATTTTAAGTGGCGGCCTTTTTACTTAGCATACTAAATAAAATGTTTGAGAATTTACATAGTTTACATATTACGTGCGTATGTAAATAAATAAGTAATGCGGTCGTGCAGTCGTCGCGTTATTCACATAGATTGTATCATTAAATCTCGCTTACATTATCATGAAAACGGTAACAGTTGTAGGGCGGCGGGTGCGCGCACTCTATTCAAATACAGTGAAACAATGCAAACAAGGCGAAGGGGTAACAAACACGGGGGTGGCGACCCTCGCAGCTATTGACGGCTCCCTCGCTCGCAATCTGACAGATCCCCACAATACACGCGCGGGATTTTACTATAAGTGCACTTTATTAGTGTTACTCACTAATGCCCTGATCGAATTATAAAATACTCTAAATTGATAATAGCCACTCACACATAGATAACAGCTACGTAAATACATCCTTACCTGACTACCTCCGGCGTACTACACTTGTAAAACGATTCGACTAGTGTTCTACACATTACTAGATAACAGTAATTGACATCGGAACAATTGAATACTAATTTAAATATAGATAAGTTCGTGTAGTAAGTGTTAATATTTTTCTAGCTGGTACGACTATTGTAATTAGTAGTATAGCAGTCGTTTCTTAACCTGTTTAACGAGATAAGTGGTTTATAAATAGTGTCGATATCTCACTAGTAATATCTCGTACATATGAATGAGTATACATCCGGATGTATCTCCCTCTCTATAGCGATATCATAACAGTTATTACGCATAACGTTCGCTAGATAAAATAAGAGCATTTTCAAGGGTTGTAGATTGAAATTTACGACGCCATCAAAGGAAGTCGAGCGCTGTTATTAACAAGTCGTGGTCAAACGACAGCTCTAATGATGCCCTATATATTTACAACGGTTTTATGAATATTTAACACCAGGATATATCGCTTTAGTAATTGCATAGGAGACATGTTGAATTATAAATAAGAATCCGTCTAATGGTAATACATTACTCACTACGTGTCCGATACCACAAGTCCATTAATAATGTATTTAGCATACTAATATGTATTATATATTGTATACAATAATGGCTACCGTATAATTAAAGATTTGACTTATACATGCAGTTTGAATTAATGTGTTTAAAATGACTTATTAACCTCCACCTTAGTTTAACCGTAGTTTAAAGTATTGATATAATGGATATTCATGTTAAATACAAATGAATATTTGAATATTTAACATCACAGACAAATATTTCCTACGCACTTGTGTGTGTACAGAACAAACATAACATAACATCACGCCTTTTATCCTAGAAGTGTACATTATGCCACTGTACAATGTAACACCCACTTTTCACTATTTATGTTATGAGTCCCATGTAATATAAGGTGAGTCTATCGCCATATACCGGGCACAAATCCAGACTCTGTGCTACTACTGAGAATTTTAAAAAACCCAGTAATGCTCTGCCCGACCCGAATCGAACCCGAGAACCCCTGCCCGGTAGTCGCACTTGCGACCACTGTGCCAACCAGGCAGTCAGTGTGCGTACAGAATACATTATGAAATAGTACTTTGTTATTTTTATTGGAAGTTATTACTGTAGGTACACAATATCTGTTTGTTAAGTATACCTCTAGAATTGGTGATAACTGCAATTATTTTCTGGCCTTTGACCGGTTAGGTTGATGTCAGTACATTTTTAATTTCAACCAAATTTAATCGAAGAAGCGTAGGCACCTATTTTATCCCACAGTAAACAATTTCGTACATTATGTGTACAGGGGCCTTAGTACGAGTTTGATTTACGTTGAAAGTATTCGTAACGAGTACGCGTTCGGCACTCTGATTGGCCGGCGCCAATGAAGCAACCAAGCAGAGTGCCGAACGCGTACTCGTTACGATTACTTTAAACTGTCAAACACCCCGAGGACACCGGTGACCGCAACCTATTGTTCTTTAATAATGACGGTACTCAAAGAGTTAAACGTAATACAAACGTACTAAGGCCTCTGTATCCCAAAAGCTAAGACACAAAGAGTTGGTCGTTTAACAAATGTTAAACGACCAACGATAAAATGTCGATAATTATCGTAAAGCTGAGTAAAACTATTAAGTAAGCTTTGCGATCTATAGCACTATTAGTTCAGTGCTCGGTTGATGACATTTTCGAGTCGTGACTGCAGTCGAGTTGTAAATAAAATGCAGGTGGGTTCCGTGGTTTTGTAATGGTGTGAAATATTCTCCAGTGGAGTGCTGCGATCATTATCTGACGCGACACTTTGATGGATGCGATCCTCACTGGGAGTAGACAACAAGAGCTTTCAAAACTTACTACGTACTTTTATTTACGAAGAAATGTGTTTATTTTGTTTTGAACTAGAAACACTTTATTCATTCTTGTCATTAGATTTAGTGACCAAGGCATTGTGAAACCTATTTGTCTCTTGTTGTATTAATGAAGACTTTTATATTAAAATGAAACATGTGACAATAGGCTCACCACCACATGTGACTCATACATAACATAAAATACCGAAAAGTGGGTGTTATCTACATTGTACAGTAGCTTTAAGTGCCGTAATGTGCACCTCTGCCTAACCCTTCAGGGATAAAAGGCCTGAAGTTATGTTATGTGTAATATAAAAATGACAAGTAAGGTAAATCATGGTAGTAAGTGGATATTGATCTGATTAAAGACTATCTATCTCTAAAGCGATAGGTCAGTGAAACAGCAAATGATTACCCCGTTTCCACGCTTGTAGAACATGCTACCAAATTGTACAGAGCCCACATGTTTGTAGACTGTTTCCATAAATCTAGATACCTATACACAATAGTTCTAGATTCAAAGTACAGTTAGCAACGAAACTTGAAAACAATCGATATAATATCAAACAATGTTGTTAATCGATTCAACTGAAATTGATGTAAACGTTAGTTGAAATAAAAATAATGAAATATATTGTTGAGTTTGTGTTTCACCTTGTTTGTTTCAATCGTATAAATGTAGTGCAATTTATGGCAAAAAACTGAAGTTTCAACAAAATTTAATTCAAATATACAACCTTTTGTTAATGCATTCAAATACCTATTGGCATGGCTTTGTTCGCAATATTATTTATGTATGCGATGATTTTGACACCTGACACTAAACGTGTTGTTTGTTTCCTCAAAATTTTTACCTGGCAATTAAAAATCAAATTAGACAGAAATGTAGTGCTGTCCTCGTTAGTGTATAGTGAATATTTTAATGATGTAAAACACTGGAACATTTAGGAAGGTGTAGAGATCAAGTATAGAGACAAGTCCAGCTTAACAGCGGCGTAGCGCGGTGGTGTGGGGCGGGGGCGGGGCGGGGTGGGTGCGGGTGCGGTTAGCCGCACCGCTGCGGTCTGCGGTCGCCGCGCGAGCCGCGCCGCACGCAGAGCCTCACTTGCTCCCTTTACCCGCACCCACTCCAATATACTACGCTGTTTTGTTTATCTCAATACTTTCCATATTTAACCAATCTAAATATTAAATGGATAATTCACATAAATGGCCACTCATTTAACTGTTTTGGTTCAATTAAATACACGCTAATCCTTTAAGGTCGCAGTAAAATTTCCCCAAAATTTATTCAGTGATTTCATCTTCTAATTTTTGTCCATTGCCGATTTGCATGCAGCATTTTCGAATGCAGCCAAACGGGAAACCATAAAATATTTAAGGATCGTGTCATAAATATTTTATTGTTGGCATTATTTCCAAGTAATCATTAAAATAAAATTGTTTATACTTAATACGACACATAAGTACATACATGAATGCATTACATTACAACAAGCATACAGCTACAGTATATTACATTGTACGTATTACTAATAGGTAGTAGGTACGACATATGTGAACCGCGATTATGAGGCAGTTAACTATGACAAATGAACAATGTTTGTGTTCAGAACTTTCACAAAGGCGTTCCAAACATTACCAGAGGAATTCTCTGTTGGTTGTTAGTTTCCAAGAAGCGTGAAATTTTACTTGTGAACGTAGTAACTCTGCAACGTGTCCAGTTGACGTATCCAACAAATGAGACAGTATTCGTAGACCGCGGCCCGACAGACGCTCCTCGGCTCCTCTCACAATACGCATCGGGCTCGCAAACACCGCGCAAACACCGCCTATGTAAACTCGCAAACTCCATCCCTCTGTCCGCTGCGACTGCGCAAAAGTACTTGGCAAACTATATTCAATATACAATACATACTTTACAAGAAAGTTCCCGAACGACTACCCACCACACGACCACATTACTGATCTTTCGACCTCCGCTTGCTTCTTTTAATTCCGATTCCATGTCTAGATAACAGAACATCGTACTCAAAGGCATTCAGTAAATCTTACGAGTACTTATTGTTCATGGAATCATTGTTCTACGTCCTTTGATCACGAATATTGTTGAGTTGTGTGCCGTGTCTGTATCGTGTCGTACGGCAATAGCAAGAATTGCCAGTGAGTCGGTGACTCGGCAGTCGGCCCAACGAGATAGCAAACAGAACAGTACAAACGGTCTACGTAAATAAGCAAGCTTCCATCGTAACTGGACGCCGTCGTAGGTACTGCACACTGCACTCTACATACCTATGTACGAGCTACCATAAACTTTATCCATGTCGGATACACCTAGCTATCTCTACGTCAGATCCTATCGCCTATTTTGTTATGTCAGTTTATATCTACTGTTCGAATAACGTTTGATTTGCACGCTATTTCAATTTGATGTCCCTAGATAATTTCACCTACTCGTGAGTTATATGAGTTTTTATGAAGGCGATTAGTTTGCCGAGAATGACTGATACCTGCGTAATATCCCTCTCCTGATAACGGCTGTTTATCACAATTTAACATAACCTTTATCTAATACCTTTATCACCTACTTTTGTGATCACACAAAAAATAATACAGATACACAAAAGTTTATCGTGGAACCGTCTGTAATCAGCCCAATCAATTTTAGTACAAAATCCGTGATAACTGTTTATCATGTCTGAACAAAAGCAAGACAACAGAGTATAAAAATCATACTAGATAGTAGATAGCCGGCCAGATAAACCTTTAATGATAACCATCGAGTTTTTATTTATATAGGATGAAGTTATCGATGTGTATTAATGTTGTTATTCAGAATAAGCAGCTGATATGAAACATTCTAATAATGTATGATAGTGAGCCTGCAATCAACGTTGCGAAACTGAAAATAATAAATGGCGCGCGTCGAACCGAAAATAATTAGATGGCATCACAAGTATCAGACAATCGGTGTTAGTGGCGCGTGTACACGACAGCGCAGCGCGCGCTGCGGAGGCTCCGTTGCACATTGCATAAATTAGGACTGTATTAACAGCGCTAATTACACTGCTATAGCGCTACCGAATACACTAGTATTAGTGTAGCGAGCGCCATTGTGTTTTACTACGGGCTGCGGAACACATAAGGCGCCGGAAGTGCGGAGTCATTACAGCGCCGCTTGAGCTCGTTCACTCGACAAAAAAATCCCGTGGGCTGTGCACCGCGATGATTGATTTGTCTACTTGTACCTCCTATACAAACCACTTGTGAAACTATCTACAAATTGGTCAATACGTGTGCGTCGGGAACTTGTTTGCGTTTCTTTATTACCACCACGTAAGCACTTGTGCGGTTTCACCTTACTCGCTGCGAATCAACTATGATGTAGTGCCTCCTCGTTCATTATTTACTTTACGGCTTTACCTCACGACCGATTGCACTTATAAAACAATGCTCACTTACCTACACATATAAATATCTGACTGTGTTGTTTTACAATGTCGAGTAACGCACACGTTTATAAGCGCACTCATAAAAAGTGGCGAGTCAAAAAGGCTTCACGCTTTGCCGAGAGGTAAGATACACAAAGGGCAATAAACGTTTGGCGTGGACCTAAACAAACAAGGGTAGCTAGGAAGCTGGTTCTTTGTTTGGCGAGAAACATGCGAGTCAACAGAGCGCTCACGCTTGCCTGCCCCGACTGTTATGAAACCGTGTGTCGCGGCCGAGAACCTCGTGATATGTCCACGTTCTGTCAATCAGAATCGCTCGTACGTGGTCCGATTGCATTCTATTAATTTTTAACTGGGACTGTTTGAATGAATCTGACCGTGAGGTTTTAAGGTCACTCTGCCCGCCTCTCTAAATATTTACTTTGATTATACTGCAATCTTTTCATCGTGTTTGTTGTCTATCAGATAAATAATGGAAAATTTGAATAAGTAGATAGGTACGAGCAAACTAAATATTGTCACGTCTGACTTTTTAAAGTGGTTTTTACAGTCTTTCCGTTAATCCAAATTGAAAACCGAGGTCTAGATTTCAGTAGATAAGACACACCTTCGTATTTATCTTGCTCGAAACGTATAATGATTGCCGACAAGAATATTGTTCTTGTTTTTATTTATTATCGTAGGCTAGAGGTATAAATTGACAGGTGGTGTGTAGTGGAGCGTAGCCGGCTCTTGATCGCGCAATTACAATCTGATTACGAGGTGACACTGGAGCCGCAGCCGGTGCGACTCGACTCGATACCGAGATAACGACGTGTCCCGCACTACACACCCACTCGACGGCTCTCCAATCAACTTGTTCTTGCCAAGTAATTATATCCATTTGTTTGTAATGAATATTAATGACGCACCTTCCCGTCCGACGATTCTGTTTATTATAAGTATCGACGCTCGAGTAGCAATTATTTTAAGTAAAGGCAATTATATTGTCGTTCACGAGCACTTGAGTCAACTGCGTAGATAATTGAGCCTTGTTTAAATATTTTAGATGCAATCCTACCCCGAACCCTTGGGTTTGTTGTTGTACAAACTCGTGTAAAGTTCACATTGTACAAGCTACAATTACCGCAGTGAGTAATTAGAAAGCGAACGAGAAGCGGCGACAGTGGTCGGCAGTGTGCATTATCGATATGCCAGCCACTAATGTTCCACGGCAGGCTATGTTTAAACAATTATTGGCCCGCGAATGCGATACGAATCGATGATAATGTTGGCCTCTGTCTGCTGCAATTATAGTCCATTTATCGACTTGACTGCCATTTCGCCGGAGGAATTATTTATTGCGGGGCCATAAGAGCGACGTCGCTTTCAATACAATAGCGTGCCTTTTCGATTGGCGACTGTTTTGTTTAATAAAGTGGAAACTTGGCGAGAGCTCCGCAGACAAGATAAGTAGAACGCAGCGTGCATAAATAATTCATAAAAGAGTCGGGAGGCATTAATGAAGGCCGAAACCACAGTGGAAGTGCCGCGTCCGTTCAGTTTATTCCGCAAAACACAATCGCGGTAAGTGCAGTAAAAGTTCATCGTCGAGGCGCTCGGGGAAGCGGGCGCGGGCGGCGGCGGCCGGATGCGCCGGGGAACTTATAACTAAATGTTTATGCCGCTTAACCTCTTCATTTTGATTTAATATCTTTGTGATGGAAATCTTTTATTAATTTTATGGTTAAGCAAAACTTGATTGCTTCAGTAAGATATTCAACCCGTACTGGTACTTATGTCATGCTCATGTCCTTTGAAAGCTGTTACATGTGATGGCGACATTATGTAGATGTTATCGGTTAATATTCACGTGGTGGCCAGGCTGGTCACGATGTATACGCAGCCGCAGCGTGCACGAGCGTCGAGCATTCAAGGGAGACAATAAATTGCGGCGTGGAACCGCGACCCGCATTCAGGTCACACTCGCTCATGCACCGTGCACTCATGTGCCATATTCCGTTGTATTGTGTCGTGTCCTTAGGAATCCTCATGTTTTTACGACACTTGAATTCGAATCAGCTTTTCTTATATTAACTTTAATATCTGCGTCCTTTACCAACGATATAAAATCGGACTTTTGAGAATTGTATATCCAGCTATTGTTTCATGCATATCAATCACAAATTTATATTTAAACGGTCTTATTAATGTTAGAATTTTAATTTGACGTTTAATGATTCATTTCGTAGATATTCTTCATAGCTGGTATTTAGAAGATAATTTATTTTAGTTTCCAAATCAATTCGTGACGAAATTAACGAATTGATTTTACATTTAAATGTGTTTATTAATTTCAATTGGTGGTATCCTATTGCCTAACACTTTTATGATATTTACATTTTATCGCGAATTTCGAAAACTCGTCGAGTTCGCATAATAGCCGGCTATAAAGCTTTTAATTAATTGACTCTTGTCTTCTTCATTAAAAATAAATTTGAAAGTTCAGCCGTTGTCTGTGGGAGCAATAAATAATAGTGAAACAAATGGAGCACCGTTGGCAAGATGCGGTCGCAGATTAAAAGCTCCACCGACTAAACCACGTGAAAATCGCGCAAAAAGAGGAGTCACCCGCGGCATTAGCGGATGAGTGTCGGAGCCATTAGTGCACCTCCTCGCCTCGCGTGCGGCGTGCCCTCCCCACACCCCACTCCCCGCCGACACCCGTTCACCCCGAAACCCGACGATCCTCTTTTATTTCTCGCGCGGGGATGAACTCCTTAATGACAAACCGTACTATATCTTTTGTGGAGAGCTCGCAAAAGTACGTATTTTGTGGCCCTTTTGTACGCCCGCTTTTTATTCCTCCGTTCGTACTCGTACCTACTGCTGTAGAGTTATACGAGGTGCAGATGGGACCGGGATTGTTCGCCTCGTAACGACAATAAGAAAAACTGCTTTAATCTGAAACCCTTTGTCGATATTTTGCGCTCAATGCTGCTATTCTCTGATTGAATTTCGACATACCGATACATAGGAATGCGTTGAACTCACGCTACGATGACTTCGACTATCGGAACAATACACTAGACGAGTAATTTCGCAAAAGTACTTGTTTGAAGAGCGCACGAAATTCAACATTGCGTGGTGATTGCTTTGGAGGTGTTTAGTTAAAATCTGCACGAGTATTCACATGTAGGACACAAACAATTAATATAGCGTTGCATAAATAAATATACCTATTCGCGTCTAACTTTCGCTAACGTATTTAACTGTCCTGGTTCATGTTATTTACATAACACTAAATTTCACATTTATGATCACATTAACAATTAACTCATACCTTTTAAAATGTTCACACGTCTGGAATTACAATTAATTACCCGGGTAATTAGAATCCATCGAGTTCTCAGTGTAGCTGTCGACGGTGCCGTGGTGGCCAGGCCACTGAATCATGCGGTATTAGGAATGTGCGATTCACTGAGAAACAAAGATGTAACAAACTCTCACTACAATTCTCTGCAATTCACGGTCCGTTAGTATAAAAATTAATATACATCACGTCGCTGTGGGAGTACAAAAGTCGTTTATCATAAAAAGCGTTAAATTTAGAGGCGGTGTTTTTCAGTTTAGTAGTAAATTTTCACAATAACCTGATGGTACTAACAGGCGGCGAATGAAAATGTAATTTGCGGTAATTCGCCGCATCGCGTCGCGTTCGCTCGGCCAAGTGCGGTACTGCCGCGGCCACCGTGCGGTGCAGCTGCGGTGCGGGGACAGTCACCTATCACACGTCCATCCTTGTCAAAAAAAATAACTTTTATTTAGTAACCTCTAAGAGTCCGTAAATATTTCTTTTGCACTTTAACATCAAAACAAACCAAGTTCCGTGATGGAAGGAGGGTTATCAAAGCTGACATCGTTCATATCTAACAATAGCTATAAAATATAAACTTTCTTGAACCCGCAACGTTAATAAAAACTAACGATTAATTAATGTTTTGCAGATAACAGGAAAGAGACGTTATTTCGTAAACAAATTGAATACGTAAAACTGTGGTTTCTACTATTAGATTAGCACATCGCTAAATTAAATTTGCATTACGCACTAATATTCCAATAGCTGCACGACCCACGAAGTTAGATGTTTGTCTTGTAAATGGAGGAACCTTGTCGTCGTCTCACTTCTAAAAATATCGCTCGTCTATTGATTCATAATGTTTATTTATTTACGCTCTTATAAAAAATCTTATTCAAATATTTGAAAAAACTATTCGCCTTTCAGTTCAGTTTACGTTAGAAATAATGGACGCGTTAGAAGATAAAGATAACAAACGTCAGCACAGCAATAAGCTTCATTGAAATTCTGCAGACAGATATTTCTAAATTGTAAGTACGTTTTTGTTGTGAACGCGCTCATGATTCGGTTGGGTAATATTTATTTTGTCGTTATAGTAAAAAGGTACCTATCGGTTGACACATAAATGCGAGTACAAAAAGCAAATATGCGTGGTGTGTGGAGTAAATTCGCGCCGAGCTCGGACGCGACAAACGGTCCATTTAGCGAGGCGGAATGAAAGTACAATTTGCGGTGAACGCTGCGGTCCACCGCGCGCGCCCTCGCTGCCTCGCAAACGTGCACGCCGCTGTACTGTTAAATACTACGGCTTAATGTAACATACTATATAAACACTCATGTTTTCGATCAGAACTTACATAAAACCGAACTGTGAACAGTCAATCCCAGCCTGTCATTATTTCATTAATCTATCTTCCATAAGTAAAAGAAAGAATATACCAACCACTTAAATCTATTCCATTAGAACACCCGAAGGCCACGAACGATAACAGTTACATAATTATATCTATAGCTATATCAATAATTATATTTTATTCAAAACAAGGTTGATGATAATACCGTTACAGTTGAGATCAGATGGAGCAAAAGTATTTTTCATTTGTTGCTGCCACAATGTTAGGAAACAGATAACTGAGAAGTGTCGCCGGGAATCCCACGCCGAGTCGCGAACAAAAGCTTGTCAGTCGAGGACAGCCCGCGGTGGGTAAACAAACAACACTGTTTTATTGCAATCCACTGATTTATTTACACAAATCCACATAGCCATTATTCTAGCCAAGTCTCAAGTTATTATAAAAACATATCGCATGACTCGCTGCGGTAAATTGCAGGAACACGCCTCCCCGCGATAATCATGAATTAGTAATTTAACATTGAAGTAGGCATTATATGTTAATCGCTGCGCTCGATCTATAAAAATCTTATAATAGGTAGTAGTTTCAATAGAATAGAAAAACTCGTGTACAAGTCGTTAGAAAATCTCCGAAGACAGATGTTGAGTAATGGGCTCATAATCATTCTCGGAAGAAAAATAACGAATGTTCACAGTAAATAAATATGTAGTTTGATTTGAAGAATAATAAGAAACTTGGCTCCGCTCCCAAAATGTATGTAGTCATGCAATTATGGCATGAGCGTTATGTGGGCAGCTTCGTGGCGGTAATAGAACATCCGTCACATTCAGACAATATCGTAATTTAACACTCAACAGACAATCGCACGCACCCAATGATCACAAACACATTTAATTATTCCGTGGAATGTATCATCTAACTAATTAATTGCCACAACAAACAGTATGAGCTTTCACCGCTTCTATTGTGTCCAATAAACATTTATTTTCATGTGAAATTCACTTAACAACTTCACGGCTGACCGATGATGACAAAATAAAAATAATCCCACCAAACAACTTCATTGTTTACACGGGCCGACAAGGGCCGATATAATAATATACTCAATTATGTTAATTCGTCGTCGATTCACTGTGAATCTGCGAATAAAATTAATGTGCATTTAAACAGAAAATACGAACAAAGCCAATAAATACTGTGGGATCGGTAACGCGGCGATTTAATCATTTTACCGCGCAGAGTCGCGCCGCGCCGCGCCTGCCCTCCGGCGGTATTGTGTGTCGTGTTAATTTTATTTGTTGCTTCCCACTCAGCTTATCAACTAATTATAAATGTTATTATTGAATATAATCTGCTTCGGAATGTGGAAACATTTTTGGTTGTGTATTTGTAACATAAGCAGCGATCAGCTAGCGCGGGCCGTTGTTTCATTTATAGCCAACTTTATATTAATGTTAATGTTGATTTTATTCACAAAAGTAGATTGGTAAATGTAAAATAATATTAATTATTCATAACGTGTGTATCGGTGTTCGTTCGTGATGATATTGTAATTTCGTCACGATGACCTTATGCCGTGTTTACAGATGATTGTTTAACATTAATTATCGGAATAACTAAATGAGTTTATTGCATTTCAGACGGAGATAGCGAAAAGGTTAAATGCGATAATCGCGCAGATCCTGCCGTTCCTGTCCCAGGAGCACCAGCAGCAGGTGGCGTCAGCGGTGGAACGCGCGAAACAGGTCACTATGACAGAACTTAATGCCATTATTGGGGTGAGTACTCATTGCCTGCTCGCATATTGTTAACTAACTAACAACATGTGTGCACACACCACTAACTGATCACAATAACTAGGTACCACATTACAGCTTGCTTACCTACCCATCACTTCGACGGGGCATGTTTTTATCTTCATGTTGTTTTTTGTTGTGTTTGTTCATTTGATTTTTTTTAAAGAAACCTAACAGTTTGATAAGGGATAAACTTGTTGGGGATTCGCATGACACACAGGTATTGTGTTGTAAAAGATACCGTGGTAGAAAATTAAAACACAGACACTAACTGTCTAAAACTGTAAACTCAAACCAAATTATCGTTAAATTCACCGAAATACGTAAACTGTAGGTCATGTTAAAATTCCGAGTAACGAAATAAATTTCTTGAACGTAGGTAATATTTCACGCGAGACCGATTTGAACAACACGTGTCTTGTTTGTACAGCAGTGGGCTGTTGTAAATGTGGCGTGGAATGTTTAACTGCCGGCTCCCTGCGCCGGCGCAGCACAACGCCCGACTGTGGCATCTGTCCAAACATTCGCGACTCCGAGCTGTCATTGCTTAGTTATTCGCTTGTTGCACGCACACTAAACGGTGGGAAGGTCGATGTTATTATAATAGCCGTGCATAAATCACATCTTTCGGTTAAAACGTAATATTTTACTCGCTTCTCATCCGATGACTCACCTGCAAACATAATCGTTTTTCACGCAAGCTATCCTCACTAAAACATGGTTTATTGAAACAGCAAACGTTAATCCCAATTATCGGTGTCGACTAACTCACAGGCGTGGTATATTTATTGCTCAGAAGCTCAACTAAAATTGTCGATCGGAACAAGCGGTACTTACGTGTAAAGTAAGTTGATTCTCCAAAAGCACGGCTTTCAACAGGTCGAAAGTTCGACGGTCGTTAATTAAACGATCTAAGCCGCGCAAGACGAGTTGGCCGCGATCCAACTACGAGGTATGTATGAAATTGCTACAAACTACCACCATTATGTAGAAAATTATTTTATTTAACGACGGCCGCTACGTCCGCGGCGAATTAGCATGTTTATAATTTCAAGCGGCCATTTGTCATAGGCGTGGGCGAGACACGTAGGATATTGCTACCGACATTGTCCAAGAGTAATGACAACGACATATTATTAGCTCTTACTTCAATTTGCACTCGCGATGTTAACAACATCTCCGGATGTGAATTAGTGTCTGTCCTCAAATTGCGACACTAACTAATTTCACAACACTCTAATTGTATTTTTTAGCCAGTGTAAGTGTCGTGAGGACTTCATTGCCGTCTATTATTTCAATAGGCTCATTCGCAGCCGGGTGCCAAGTCGTTAGTGTGACCTATTCTCCGTATGTGTTAACGTTTGGCGTTCGAAATCTGTGAATAGATGTACCGCGACCAAAATAAATCACTTTAAAGATAATGAGGGCGAAAATAAAGTGGTGGAAGTCACTCGTCGCTCGTCCGTCTGCGGCCGATAGAGTGTTGCGGATGGAACGCGCTGGCCCGCCGCCAACTCGATCACACGACGCGCGACGTGCCCGCTATGTGGCCGCGCCGCCTTACGCCACCCGACTCCACTCAATACCACGTAAACTGAGAGACATCAAAAATTATCTACATTAATATATTAGATCAACACATTTGGCAGCACACCAACTATTTTGTTTACAAGTATGACGTCGCTTATGGCGTGCGTGGCAACTCCAATATATGAATTAGTCTCACATTAACGCATGACATATTGTGCGAATGTTTGTTCCCTACTAAAGTGTTTTGCATGCCATTGTGTGTCACTGGTTCTAAGTTCTAACCCCCTCGCAGTTGTCACGTAAACCATTACTCCTTGCCATAGATCCTCAGCTCAACTTTAGTGATCGGCAACAGCCACGGGATAGAAGAATATGCCTTACGAGTCCCCAAGTATTTGCCAAAGGTTCGTCGCCCCCGTACTGTGAGGATTTACCTACATGTACGAGTATAGCTTACTGAACAGCCTTCGAGACACTGGCAAAACGCAATATCGCCCTCCCCTCATAAAACACTCTAATTTAAATAAAAAAGCGGCGCCACCTTCCGTATGTCGGGCCTTTTTTATTACGTACCTTTTTTATTTTCGGGTCAGCTAGGGATCAAAGGGGCTCTCCCCAGAGACTGGCCGCCCTACCTCCTGATTTGCGAGCGTACGCGAGAGCGCCGATTTGTGAACGTGAAGTAGGTATTCCCTACTTCGCAAATAGGGGACTGTTTGCTTGTCTATTAAAATCACTTACTGTTGAGAACCGCGATGTTTTATTTAACTGCTTTTCGTTCATTTAAAAATGAAAGCGTTATTATGAACACAAACTTTGATTAAATGTCCATCATAATATGTTTCATAATAGTACGAAGAGTTTTGTTGTATAATAGAATTGAAGTATGACAGATAAGGTGGCGAAACGATTCAGCATTGTGTTTGAGCAATGTGCGTGAACTCGTCGTCAATAAGCGAAGAGACGGGAGTGTCGTCGTCGGTGCGTCATCGGCGGGTTCATAAATCATTTCTCGTTCTGATTTTATTCCACGCCAGCGCCAGCGCCCGAGGGGTGGCGCCCGACCTCCGCTCAGGTGCTATTACAGATACGAAAACTCCCTCTCAGTCAGGCTCACCTATGTACATGACACGAATGTTCACATTGAAACAATATTCACGTAACTTGTGCAGATCGATAGCAACGTGCGACCTCGTGTCATAGATACGCGTTACGAATCCGTTACTAAATCTCATTCTTATATTTACGATCGATTCCGACGAGGCCGTGATTGAAAAGCCAAATCTGCGCAAGTATGCGAAATAAACAAGTGTATTATGCGTACAACATTTATGCAACATTATCTCGAGAGATAGATGTGCAAACACGAGCGCCGGAGCCGTGCAAATAGAGCGTATCTGTTTCCCCGTCGATGGCTTTATAAACAAGCGAGTCGTGAAAACATTTCTATCTAGTTTACGTTGGGTCTTGCGCCCTCTGATAAAAATTACGAGGAGAATAAATCGGGGCGAGAAGCGCGCCGGGGTCGGGCGCCGGGGAAACATGAATTTGTCATTTTTTCCCAGGCACGTTCGCGGCTGGTGATAAATATTGCATTGCAAGCCCTCGACGTTTCTTGTGAGTCGACTCGCGCGACGCGTCCTCCCGGCGACTCGCATTAACTTTTCCCCTGTCGCTTAGACGAGGCTCCTTGTTTTTCAACGCGGAAAAGTGAGTTAGGGACCGTTCTGTCGTCGCTTCCAATGAAATTATGTAATCAGTTTTACGACTCATCCGGCCCGCGAGTGTCACGAGTTTTTCTTATTATCTTACATATATTCTTTTCTTATAGAACACGAAGTTATTCAAAGTTACATCACAGCTACACGGCGTAGCAGTAAAAGCATAAGAACAGGATGTTGTTTTTATTACAATCGCCTTTGTAATTTAATTCGAGTCACACGTCGAAGCTATCCCGTACCTACAGCGTGTAGTATTTATGAAGTTTACTATATTTCTACATAATTAAGATGTGTACGTAACATATACTCGGGTTTAATGTAAGTGATTAGAAGCAATTACGTTGAAAGTGTAACACGTGTCGGCGTCGCGTGTCGACCCGCCTCGAGGCTTCCTGCCTAATGGTGCGTGAGCCCCCGCCTGCTTCGAGCCGCGATAAACTACCCTTTTACACCGTACGTATACAGCTCTGCACACACAGCAATGCATAACTTTGTAACTAATTACAGACAAGTGTTAAGAAGTCGTTGCGCTTAAATAGGCATTGTCTAACCAAGTTATAAATATGTATGGCGCGTCGATGTCATGCTCGTGTCCTTACATAGACACTTAGCATGAGAAACGTTAGTATGTCGCAAATTTACGAGCTTTTAATGTGCCAATGTGTGGAGTGGTCGTACCGTACAGTTCGTTGCGCCGTCCTACTACCAATAGACGTCGCATTCCTTTTATTTTTCTCTACACGTCCACCGCAATGGCGTTTAATGGTCGCCATTGGAAGATTAGAATGTAGTTACAGCTTTGAATTTGTATTGTGTTATTGGTCGTAAAATTTGGCCCGTGGTATTAACATCATAGTTCTACCTCGGGAACAGCCACGCGTATCACACTTGCCACTTCCTGGTCGCATGTTTAAAACATTGCAGGTATAAATGTGAATACATTCAAGCTAATTTTAGTAATGGCAGAGATTTTAAATGCATATTACGGTATTACCGAAACCCTGTGAATTCATTATGGTCAGCGGTTTGCTTGCTGAACAAATATGCTAAATCTATAAATTAACGCGTCAGAACACAATCTAATTTTAACGTTGTTCTAGCTTTTCAATGTTCGGCCTTTGCATCATAATTTAATAACAAATAATAAAGCCAATTTTACACGAACGTAAGGGCGCTGGGTTTATTGAATTTATAATCTGTTCTTGTTAGTTGTGACTAGGGGCTAAGGCATCGTGTGTAACAGCCTTAATGCGTCTCACACCACGAACTAACTGACTCTTAATTATTTAACTTTGTTACCGCTAGGGTTGGCAACAATTACAGCGCTAATATTGTTATTACGTTACAACATAACGGTATTTTTGGTAATATTATTGCCGTATTACCGAAGTAATCGCAGTATAATCGTAAAAAGACGTTTATTATTTTAATGTGTTGAGTATCAATATAATGTTCATTAACTGTGAAGACAACTAAGGAAGGGGTAATGGCCTATGAATTGTCTTCTGTACATACTTAATGTTCATTGACCCACTTTGTACCTGGAAGGCAGCATTATATTACTAACTATAGTACTGTCGGTACGGTAGCATTTATCCTTTGTTGTGCCAGTTTCTCGGAACCCGAGTTCAGTCAATGATGAACTAACCCTAGTTGTCAGTTGTTGTGGAATTTTCTCATCTGATAACTCCTATTAGAGGTTAACTAATTGTAGGTTAATGTCCACTTACGTGTTGGTTGCCTACCTCATCACACCATAATTGTGTAAACAGTAATTATTTTTAAATGCTCTTGCTACTTAATAATTGCTCGCCATATTAAATTAATGTATTTGTAATATTATGTTGTTGATTTCATTCTTTAGTACTACTTAGCGGATGAGTCATAAATCTGTAACATGTTCCTTTAAAGATGTTTTTATCATCTTGTTTCTAATTTACGATTATTTTCAACTAGTTTTTCACTGAGCCGATAAAAAGAGGATTTTATTAAACTCAATCTAAAAAAAATAAGAGTTTCACAAGAAAATATTAAGTCCGACAATTGAATTCGTGACCGCAGATTGCTACAAGAAATCCTATTGATTTCAATTGATTTGAATTGTGACCGAAACATCAACCAACACCACTGTCGAATATATCCAGCACAATAAATTTTGCAAAAGAAAAAAAATATGCTCTTACAAAAAATACTTGTTAAACCTGGCGAAATATTTATGCGTGGAAATCTGTGCGGTTGGCGTGCGCTATCCATTTATAAATGAAGAATAATCCCCGGCGTATAGACGCTGGTAAATGTGCCATGAAAACCCGAACGCGGCGGAGCATTTTTCTCATGACAAAAGCTTTGGAGACAGCTCACGTCTGTTGCTACTTGCTACACGTACCGACACACGCGAAATTACATACACTACGAATGAACACGCTGATATATCATACATACAGAAAATGTGCGACCTATATATGTTTTTATCTATCCCTAATCCAGTGAAACGATTTTTTCTTCGACTCAGCTGACACAAATCTTTATCAGCTTAATGCCATAGCTTGGCTCAACATAAAATTCGTTCTCATCACTTTAGTATGGGAAAATACGGAACAATAGTCTATTTACCAGTTTATCTACAAGAATTTGAGGTTACTGGTTTTTGTGGGTTTATTACTGAATCATTAGTCGCGTGCCTCATTATATATAACCGATGTGGGAATTATTCACGACACTTATCGCGTTGACATTATTGAGCATCAAATTCGTTATAAAAATCCGTCTCCCCCTATAGGAGGGGAAACTTAATCAAACTTAAATTCGGTCGATAATATAAACACCAAACTTCGTTCAGAGATAAGTAAACGGATGGAAAAGTCGTTAGGGGAACGAGTTTTAATCCCGGGAGAGCGTATCGATGCTATTTAATCACGTCTAAATATGGAAAAAAAAATGTTGGTGAGGTGTCACGCCACGTTATTGTCATTCATAACAGGCGGGTGGGTGGTGGCAGGGTGGCTGGCGCGGCGGGCGCGAGCCGCGGGGCTGGGGCGGCTCTCGATAGCGATAGCTGCGGGATCACGCCGCACCCGTACGTAACGAGGGAACAGTTAGCTCGAGCGAAATGTTTGTACAGGTATGTCTCCGACTACCGAGGGACGAATACGTAATTAAAACTCGCGAGGCAATACCTGTAACCGTCGACAATAAACTTAAGAAAATTCTAGTCCACTTTTTCTCACAAATTGTTCACGTAGCATCTATTAACTAGAGGAGATTCTTTTTCTTTTCAAATAGTTGTAAAAAACCAATAAAAGTAATATGCCTTCATAGATCCCGACAAAACGTAGTAGGTAGCGATAAAATATATTATTGCAGTTACTCATAAAATCGAAGTTTAAACTCGGTTCAATATTGCAGTTCAATTAATAAAACAGCAAAAACTTATTTCAGAAGGTCTACATTAAAACTATTCATTTTAATAATTGAATCATAAGGTACGTAAAAGTCCAATGGTAATAAATAATTTGAATTAAAAAAATCCTCTTTTGTAAAAAGCACTCCCAACTAAGTGGCGCTCGCCACCTTTTGACACACAATAAATCACAGCCGTGAGCGGCCAATAAAAAATATGTTCCACCCTCGGCGAAAATCCAATTAATTTTCGGCGGTTAAAAAAAGAACCTGCCCATCCGAGCGGAAAAAGCTTGGGTGATCAGTACAAAACACAAGCGACGAGCGGGCATCTCTGCGTAGCGTAAGAGGTAGCGACTAGTGCAGAGAAAGATGCCGATGGCGGATGCGACATAAAAACTCGGAAGCGTTAAAAATATGAGCTTAACAATGGACATGGCTGTAGCGATAAACTGTTAAACTTAATGATGCTCTTGCTTTTAGTTATAGAAGTCAGCAGATCCTCAGGGTATGAGAATAATAAGGTTAAACGAGACGAGATAGGAACGGAAAGTGCGGGAAAACAGGAAAAGTGGAAAAAAGGGGAATAATGGAGGAGTAATCAATTTCGCTCAGTCGCCGCCGCCGGCGAAGCTCTCATTTAAAATTTAAAATATCGCGAAACGGAGGGGTCCCGTGGAGGACTTTTTAATTTGGCTTGGCTTCGGTTTAAAAATGCACGGAGCTCTGCGGTGACACATCAATCCACTTTGAGTGTTGACGCTGAACTAAAATACATTACTCGGTTTATAAAACAATACACTTTCGTTTGATTGTGTTGGCTTTGGTTTCTTTTTATTTCGGTTAGAGTTGAGTTCAGTCTGTTTGAACATTGTGGATTTTAATTAGTATTCTACCGCAGTTGCGGTTTAGTCTCCGGTCAAGGCTCGAACGTTTAGCTTTAATACTATCTGCAATTACACACGACAATGTCAAGTGTCTAGTGTCGACTTCGATACAATTAGTTTAAAATTTGGAAATCAAGTAGTAATGAGTATGTTTCTTATTGTTACAGCAACAAAGGCCAGACCTCCCTCGGCTGCTGCAACAGATGCACGCAGCACACCTACCCGCACACGGCGCTCCTCCTCTACCACTACTAGGACAGGGTGCTCTGCCCCCAGCTGGTCTGCTAGGACTCGGTGTACCTCACCATCCATTGTCAGTACTCGCCAAACCACCAGACTTGCATCGACCAGATGATAAAGGAAACGGTAAGTTTGTTCATTTTGTTTTCTACAGTAAAAGTAAGTTTATACCAACATTTTGAAAGAAAAAGGAGTCGGTAACTAACTAACCTACTGTGTAAGTAACGGTTCGAAACAAAGATGAATATTTTAAGAGGTTGTCGCGTATTTGTGTATTCGGCTTGTTTGCTGTGTGCCTCTGGAGACTATTAGTGCCCCCTCCCCCCGGCCGCCGCCCCGCCGCCCACCGTAGCAGACGTCTCCGATCCCACTTCTGTTTCAATATTTACAATCTTCGAGTGGCTTTTTGAACTCACTGTTTGCGTGTTTTCGGATCGCTGACGGCTACGGCTCGCCCGATATTACTTTGAGAGTATGAATAAGTCAATTCTCTGAACTGGTAGGTACGTATCTAGGCACATGTTTGGACAGAATATGTAAACAGAGATGTGGAACAGATTGGTGGATAATATTTTTCCTGTTAGTCTGGTATATCCATCAAACAAATAGGCGCTTTATAATTCGTGGACGAGCTGAGTATTATTCATATCAAACAACGGGGAGTGTTTCCAGTTTTCACGGTAGCGCGAATAATCCCGGCGCGGCGGGGACGAGCGCGCCACAAATGAAAATGTAACACAGAAATGGATTTGGAAGCCGCCCGTCGCTCCGGTTAATTACAAAAGCAAGCGGTAATCTGCGCTCCGGGATGTTCCGGCTTAGCGCCCCCTGCCACCCCCAGCGCCGCCTGCCACTTCTCCGGCTAATTTGTGCCATTATCGGTGTACTGATGTAAGAGTTACCGCGCAGATGGCCCCCGCCCCCACCTAACCCCGCACCTTGCCAGAGCTCAATTAATTATTCCTTGCTGGTGTGAGCGTCGCGTGTTTTACTCAATTAGTAACGTAATTTTGCGGCTGACTTGAGTGTGTGCGGTCGCGGACCTCCATGTAAGTCGCGTTTAACCAAATTATGTTCACGCGTTGCATTAGAGTAAATAGCCGCCGCCCTGCTTAGCATGTGTCACTCCGATACATGATTCCATTCCATGAATATCGAGTGGCTCAAAAACACGTATAAAACCACTAATTTGTCTGTTATGACGTGATTGCATTGTTTTGAATCGATGTGCACGAAGCGTTCATGCGCAACCGGGCAATGTAGGGGAATAGCCAGCCAATAATTGAGGCTATTGCGTTTAAATTAATTGTGGCAATACATGCTAATACGGCGGCTAGCAATATGTACGTACATATGTACGCTTGTGAATAGTAATAGGATTGGCTGCAATTGCTCACAAACTTGAGACGAATCAGGCGGCGGAGATAATGCCTTTGATGTATGCAATACTCAGGAACTATGGTCCCTCTGTACATACGTAATCTACAACGGATTTGATGTTTTGATTAAACCGAGCCAATATATTCCAACTGGAGATTGCTGTTAGGCCGTGTTATTGTGATATTTATAAAATTGACACATAAACTCCAAGGCTGAACAAACTTACAAGTTTTTAGTTAATTGTTTTTCTAGGTAGGTACGTTTCTTTAATCTAACTAATTCATTTATTCGGTGTAAGAGATAGAAATATTAAATTAATGTTTTATATTTATAGTAAAGTCGTAGTTGTAGCTACTGTATCAAACTAAGTAAATGTACCAGAAATTCGAGGAATGGATGTTTAGTAAGTTCCATATAATGTTGTCTAGTACTCGTAACTATGAAGTTAAACAGTCTGGTAGTTGTGTTACGGTGAACGCGTCTATTTCGGGAACAATGGCGGTTAGCTCCGCCACTAGTCAGTATCGCCCCCTGAATGGTCACGATTGATACGTGCTGCCGAGGACAGGGGCTAATTCCGCCTGAGGGGAGTGACAGCCATTAATGACTACCCAGCTTACCTGATGGATATATTCATGAACTCTCTTCTCTTCAATATTTATTTTACATTATGCTTAAAGTGCACTTTTTGGTGTAAGTGTAATTCGAAGTAATAGAGCCAAACTAAGGATAATAAAATTTCTATTCTTAAGTACGGATGATATTACTGAACAATATAAGTATCTGGGTAAACAATGTACGTCTGCCTAACTACGGGAGACTATTTCAACAGAACATCGAATTAACTGTACTTCCTAATTACCAATAATGCATTAATATCTACCTATTCAATTTGCATACATACATAGCTAACAATGTACTGGTAACCATATTACGTCGTATGGCATATTCTATGGAACTGACAGGCGAAACTAATTTCGCCACTAATATTGTTTCCAATTATCTGAGAGTTAGCAACACATGACAGACCATTGTCAATAGCGTGCGTCGACTAAATTGGTGGGCAGGCGTTGATTGATAACTATAACTATTATGCTAGTCTGTGATTTAGATTACTAGTCCAATATACACAACTTCTTGTATATATACAAAAGAGAAAGTCCTATGATCCGTTAATTTCACGATCTTTCGTGAGGTGAATCAAAAGAAAGTTTTGATACCTCGCATATATCACTATTATAGTATCGTTATGTTTCTTTATAAAAACGTTTTGGATATCCCGTCGAAGCTATTAGCGATTCAGTTAATAAGTAAAGAGTAGATATAGGTGATATAGTGTGTAACAGCATTAAGGTGCCAGTCGGTGGCGCGAGGGAGTCGTGACGAGCCGGCGACAGGCTCTGCAATATTCATCGACCACTTTACCCGGCTCCTCATAGGATCCACCTCAATTACACACACACACCCACCCTCCCACACAGATTGCTTGTACATATAAAACAAACATACGACTGGTTCGTGGTAGACGATCCTTCTGCTATTTCCAGATGTTGCACATTTATTTGTTTAGTACCTAACTGTGTGGTACTAAAATCTTGTGTGTTACTTCTATCTAAGAGTTCAGATTTCGGCTCCTTGCTCGTAAACAGTGTTCTAAAATAATGAATGATGTATGACAATTCTTGTTTTCTTCAAAATACACATGGATATTTTTATTCATTCAATATGATTGAACGTTTAATTAACCGAAACACAAATACGCTTTTCCTTTACACGACAAAGGAAATTCGGATTTTCCAAGGAATCGTTTTGTTCTCCACAATAATTTGCATAATTATACCTAGTACAGAAAGACCAGAGTGTATTACCTACAATAATTATGACCATTTACATATGCGGTTAATACAATGCCCTGTGCTCAAAGTGTAATCTAATCTAACTAAGTTGTTCCACTTGGTTGCAGGTATCAGTTCAGCAGAGGAGAGACATGTGAGTATAGAATAACTTTTTCCAATTTCGCCCGAGTTGTTAAAATTCCGACGGCACAATTTTGCTTTGAAAAATTCCCCAACCAGCGTACCGTGTGTTTGTCGGTACGTAGGTATATGTACGTAGTGCCTTTTCCATTTGGGAATGTGAACGCGGAGAGTAGTGTTGCGCTCGAACACGTTGATTTCATAACACGGCCCTGACTGAAACAAGTGGGTGGTGCAAGTGGCGCACCCCGCTCAGGGATGTCACGCTATTACCTACGTGCCGCATGCCGCGCAGATTCTACCTCCAACAACACCAAATTAAATTCAAATTTCTTTGACGTTAGTTTTTTTTTAGTTCGACACTATTTATTCAATTAACTTTATTACTCGCACGTGTGTTACTGTTTATATTAAATTAATTAAGAATACAAGTCGGCTTCGCAGAAATACGTGTTGCTTTTACATAAATGTTTACTGAAGATCTTTTTCAGAAAGAACTCGCTTTGAAAACACGTCACGTAATCCTTGCATTCGATATTAACTTAGGCAGCTAAAGCACACGAAATTGGGGTTCTCCCCCAATCCCTTGGGGCTTGGGGCCTGCTACTGTCACTATAAAAGGGGAGATGTCCGAACCAAAAGCGTACCTTGCCCAGACTTAACTCACGTGGGATTTGCAAGCGTAATCGTATAGCTATTAATTAGTAATATACTTTAATCTGTGTGTAGATTGTTGGCGATTATTTATCTCCGTTGTATTACCTCTAATTATTGTCATTTAAATATATATTTATGGAAGACGGAAATTACAGCAAGAACATGTCAGCCCTACAGTTAAGTGAGCTCGGTCGCGAGTGCGTCGTTCCCGAGGTGTTGCGAATGTCGGCTATCGTGCTACCGTGGGGGGAGGGGGGTGAACAGTGGCGCACCGCACAGATGTGCCGACAAGCGCCCAGAAATGCATGCGAATCGATACGCCGCACCTACTTGTAACATTGTCTTTGTTGCACTAACCTACTTCATGACGATGACAACAATTATTCACTTTTGCCTTTGACAATGTCTCGTCGTTAGTGTCGTCTGTCCTCTATTGTCACATGCTTCCTTATAAGAATGTCCCGTTCCGGTAGGATGGCCGATGTTCGTACTTCAATTACCGATTCCCCCCTCTACCGCTGTTATAATTTTATTGATCACAGTATTCTAAGACATAGTTAATGTCTAGTACCGGTAGCTGTCCCCCCAGACACTAATTCCAGTTGACTGAGAAAACATAATCAGTCACGTAGCGATCACATTACCGCACATCAGCTCGTACCGCATACTTTAACAAGTTTGTTGGAAAACTTGGGTGAGGTGAGCGAGTTTATAACTCGACGACAGCACGTGAAGAGTTTATCTTGCAGTGTGACCCCGATACCGCGCGGCGGCTGTGTTTTTTTTTTTTTTTAAGGGGGGAAAATCATCGAATGACTTCTCCCGCCTGGGTGAGGCGGGAGGGAGTGTCAGACTCTTACTGACTAAAAACCACCCCGTTCCTTCTCCTGCACGTCGAGCCGGAGCCCCGGTTACCCGTTAGGTTCTCCGCGACTCCGAATCGGCATCGGCCGTATTGGGCCCCATCTGTGGTGGTCTGATGGCTCTTTGAGGCGCGCGCGGAACGCGACGCGCCGTACGCTCGGGTCTGTTTCTGGTCGGACGGGGAGCCACCCATACTCGCCGTCCGCAGGCCCGCGCTTACGGTGGCCGGAGATCGTCCCGCGATCCCCGACGCCCGGTGTGTCCTTCGCGATGGCTGGGTTGCGAGGAGGCAGCGCTTCGCTGCCTCACGCGTCCCGCCTCCTCCTTAGCTAGCATGACTGCTTCGCAAAAGGAGGAGACGGCATCCCAATCCCCCTCGCTCCGCATCATGGCCTGCACTAGGCCCGGACGCGAGAGGTCGCCATCGCCGATCACTTCCCTGAGGACACGGCGGTGCTCAGCCCACGCAGGGCATTCTCCCACCGTGTGTTCCACCGTGTCCTCAGGGCGGGCGGCGGCTGTGTTGGCAGTCCGCTCACGGAACCGTCGATCTGTGCAAACACGCGGCGAGCTGAGTAATGCACGGACGCGCCTTACAATTTGAAACGAGCGGCACAGGGAGGGGGAGGGAGAAGTGCACTCCGTAATAAAGTTTACATAAACCGAGCGCGTCTTGGCTGCGGCGAGGGCCTCAGGTTACACTCCTCAGTCGAGCCGCACCCGTTTGTCCACACTATGTTTTTATTGCGAATCACGAAGGTGCTACAGTGCTACACAGTTGCAGGCACCAATGTTTATTTGCTAACATCGCGCGCCGTATATTTGATTTTCCGATACATCGGGCCCATGTTTACATAACGCTGTACGAAAACTTTTCATTTCGATGTCGTTCCATTTTGTAGCTCTTATTTTATTTGTATTGTAGGCCTACATTGAACAAAAACTGATGTAAATACACACCTAAATGTAGATAGCCAATTATATATTTTTTTAAATGTCTGACAATAACAATTTATGACAATAATTCATGAAACATGTTATTGGATAGTTTATTTACCGTTAGGCAAAGGTGTCCCAAGTGCCTACACCAGCAATTATCACCTAGCAGTCGAACCGTATAATTATTCATTTATACATAAATTATTTTGTAGAAAGGTAGAAAGGTGCTTGAATTCCCACAGAATAACAAAGTTTACGACTAGCAATTTACACCGTCGCGAAATTGAGCAGCCGCTGTAAGCCTAACAGAGCGTGCCCTTCCACAATCTCATTTGAGTAACATAATAACCGCGGATTTATTTCTGCCGCCCGCTCATTCGCTCTCAAATCGCGCCTAATATTCAATTTGGGCGCCCGAACCACACAAAAACTGCTCGGAGTCGGTTCATTACGCCGCGCATCTCGCCTCTTCATCCTCCTTACCTTATCTAAGCCACTCTGAATAACACACCCTGTGCGCCACCCCGGCCTCCCCGCCGCCCGCACACCACTTCAAGTGGAAAACTCGCAGGGCGAGGGCCGCTCAACCTTGTTTAGCATTCTCCTCGACTTCTTTATTTAATAGATACCGAAAAAAAACTCCGGTCAGAATAAATTTGCGTTTGTGCTTCGATATGCTGGGGTCGTTGCGTTTTAAAGGTGCGCTCCTTTAATTAAGGTAGAAACGGCGAGTATAAATGACTTACATAAATACAGGCGAGGACCGACTACTTTATTAAACCGTTAAAACAAAAATGGGAGATTTTCGTTTTAAGTCGGTGGGTGGTAGCCCTAGCGGCATGTTTACGCGCGCTGTAACAGAGCGCTCGCTTCGCGCCCGCGACAGCCCTCACAATTTATAGCTCGAGACTTTTCTTAATTGGAAAGAATGGCCACTTGTAATTATTAAGACGCCCTAAAGTGAAACAGATTGCGCGGTAGTCGTCCTCTTATTTTACTTTTTACATTTTATACACCGTTGGCTATCTAAAGTAACGGCGCGGGGCGGCTTGTTTATTGAAAAACAAAACTTAGCTCTACTAAAGAGAATGTTTAATGCAATTTATTTATGCTACTTTCTCTGGGTTGTTTTAGTGTTTGACTGCGTGGTACATATACTAGTTTTCTTGCAATTATACAAATTACATTTATCGTTAGTTCTTAGTCATTTGGATAGTTGCTAGCTGGTTGAAATGCTGAATAGATGGAAATTATTGTACAGAAGTTATCTCAAAATTGCTGAGAGTATAGGTAAAATTTACTTAGTAGTTTTGAGTCAGCTACTTTGTGAAGAAACGATCAGATAAAGAACAGGTTAAAGAGCGGTTACAAGGTAGTCGCGGTGGATATCGATCTAAGGATTGTACCCCGCTGGAGGCACAGGTAACATCGCTCGTGGAATGTCGTGACTTGTTACTTGACATTTCGATGAATGTTGTTAGAGTATGCTTTGTCCTTATCCAGTATCAATCCGTTTATTGAAAATATTTCATTTCAGCTGGTGAACATTTACAAAAGCTCAGTTTTAACAAGAACACAAGAGAAATCCTCCCTATATCCACATATGACGTCAACACACGTTATCCAATTCGAGTCTGAGAGCATTGTTATAATATTTGGCAAGGTAGCGATCCTTGGGTAATCCTATACATGGCTTCTGTTCAGTCGGTTGCTGCTTGGATCCCGGCTAATGTCTCAGAGCTGGAGCACTGTACTTAATCCCCTTACACAGTGCGTCTCGTGATAGAGAATAACACATAGATTATGTCGGTGCATCCACATTATTCCACGCGGATTATCTGCCGTGTCGTGCAGTCAGGGCTTCTGTCTCCAACTTGAATTTATAATCTGCCTAAGTGCCTACAGAATTAATCAAGACTTAGTCGGGTGAACACCCCGGTGGGGTATTTCGTGAGGTTGTCGGAGTATTTTAGTCAAAAACTGAACAAATATTCAGTTAATAAAAACGTTGTTTTGTTGAATGAAATTTAGAAATACTTAACAATACTAGCTTATCGTGTGGTGCTTAAAACTTGGTCTGAGAATGTTAATCGACGCCGCGACGTAGTCGATGGATGAGCAAAAAGTATGTGGGAATTCTTTTCATAATATCGTTTGTGTGATGAGGATCAGTAGGTAGATGCGTGTACGTTGGGTAGGCAGGGTATTGCTCGTCTCGGAGCGGGCTTGCGGCTTTGTTCACGATCCGGCCGTATCGCATCGATTTATGCAAGCTTGATCGAATCGCGCCTGCCCCCGTCTGCCCTCCCTCTTGCTTCATAACAATACCTGGCTCACTCGCTGCATTGTGTTAACACAATTTAATATTCATACTTTATAAACGTTATTTGGAATCTGACGCTGAAATAATAACTTTTTATTCCCTTCAAAGTGCCAATATTAATCTGTTTACGACAACTTTAGGGTTGGCACTCGTCCAGACTACACTCGGTCTTGACAATGCTCCGTGTGGCTAGAGTAAGATAAGTTCTTTATCTTCGAGTAAAGAAACTGAAATGCTATATCAGCGACTACTCTACTGCCCAAACGAAACTACTGCAACAAGAAGGCGCTCTAAGTAACCTACAAACAATATTGTTTTATTGATTCATTACTGCACTTCGAACAGATCGCGTTGATGTAACCATCCGTGAGTAACGAATAACGATGCTTCGCGCTCCCACACGTTCAATATTTCAAATGAAATATTCAATAGATATTGCATTCGACGACTCGTTTCAAAGGTGCTTTGTCATACTAAGTGCGTCAGAACTCAACCTGCCTGCCGCTCGCACTGTAGCAATTACCGGGGATAGGAGAAATGCTATATCATTTTATAAAATGTTGGGTAAATAGAGAATTACCTAGTTGTATGTTGTTCAGCTAATAATATTAGGGGTACATAATATGTAGTGTAGGCGTGCTAGTAAGCCACACGTGTCGTAAACAGTGAATGAGTGTGCGCCGTGCGACGCACGAGCCCGACCGCAGGCTGACGAGGCAGCGAGCAACGGCGGGCGGCGGCTGCGGTCGCCAGCGCCTCTGTTGCGGTCGCACCACTATCACCCGCCGCGCTCTTTGTCGCCCTCGCCGCCTGTGTGGCCCGCATACACCGCTACCGATGACGCAACACGCACACAACCATTTATTACATTCGTTTCTTTTAAATTTTACGACACCCTATAAGCACTAAAATCTAATTGCACCCATAATGCTATAACATCTTTACAACGCTATTACGTGTGTTAATTGTGATTTAATCGCTTCAGACGATGTTCAATAGCGGATAAACTTAATAAAAACAAACCAAGCATGTTTGTTCTTGAGCAAAAAACACGCTAGAGCGGTCGGGTAATTGAAATCGCTGCATGTAATTAGCAGGTAAGGTGAGTGGGTGCGATAGCTCGCGGCTCGCTGCACGTCTTCATAATTTATCTCAATTAGCCGCCGCCGTAATGAGCGGAAGGGCGGACGCTACTGCTGCAGTTAGCGTAACAGCGCATTCTGCTAATGGCTGGGGGTTCATTTTTATTTAACTCATTGTTTCTCGCCACCGTACGCTGTTTAGGAGTTATGTGATGTGTTCAATTGTGCTCGAGTGTACAGATGTATGACCTGTGTAGCTAGAACATGTAATGCACATTATGCATGAGGTGTGTGGAGACATGCACATGCACATGTTGTGTAGTGCGGTGTACCGGCAGCGCGGGCTGCAGTTGTCTGGCAGCATGTTCGACAATGCGGGCAGCGCGCAGCGTGTTGCCGCCGTGTCGCCTGACTCTAGCACCAGCCTCCGCGCCTCCTCGGAGCCCCCTTCGTGCTTATCACACATTTACATATGCTTCGCCCGCTCACTGCCAACGCCGTGTACCAGCATCGAAAATGTTTCATGAATAAATTTGTAATCCAATTTGGTCGTTAACTTCTGACTTCACAAACACGTCGACACCGCCTCGTTCACAATAAAAACAAACACACTAAACACCAGTAAACAAACAAAGGCAATTCGATCGAATAATCTTCGGTTCGCTTAAAACGATTAATCATAAAAAGTGAGCGGGTCGCAGCCCTTTTTCGAGTTTCCTCGTTACGGACTAAGACGAGAATCATTAGGAATTAAATTTCCCCTTTCATTAGTCCCTCAACCCTCGTATAATTCCGGACGCGGAGCAATAACAATATAAATCCCCCGTCGCGCCGAGCGGGGGATTACGGCTTGTCTCGACCCTAATTTAGGGCTGCCCCCGCCCCGGATTAACGAAGTGGCGGAATCCGCTAGGGTTGTCGCTGCGCATAAACTTGTTACGTGTTTAATGTTTTATTGACGGGTGGCTAGGGAGCTCTCATTTAAATAACCGCGCGACTACAGCCCCTTTCGCACGCGCGACGCCGCGCGACCTCTGCCAGCTTCGCTCGTGTTGATCACGTGACATGTATACCGTTATCCGCTAACTACCCAGATATTAGGACACTCTAGGGATCGTATCCCAGCTCTGCACAATACTCTCATGTTAATTTCATTTTTATAAATTTCATTGAAAAAAAATGTAGGTAATGAAGTTCTCAGTCTCACCTCACCCACGTTAATAGGGTCACAATAATTTATTTAGCATTTAGGAAGAAATCTTGATTGTTGTGTAGAATTTAATTATGTTATAGTGTTGTTACTAGTTTTTTTAAACTTTTATTTGGTTTACAATGTGCGTAACAGCGGCACCTAGGGGAGCATTTCGAGTTACAAGTTATTGGAAGTTAAACATATTTAGAGGTCGTTTCTTTTCTTTATTCAAATTAATTTTTACTGCTTGAATCCACGCTATCAAATCGAATCGTTCGTTAAGGCGGAACTAATTCTTTATAGGCAGTTTAAGCCGTTACGACGTCCATATTGCAGTGGAGTCAGAAACCTCGGCGAGGGCGTTGTTCTACACCCTACTTGATTTAAACCCTTCAAGGCAGGGCTCGATCATAATTAAGGGTACATGCGGTGACGTCATCTCAAAAAGGCATTCTGTCAGATAAATCAACTATCCTGTGTAAAGTTTACAGGTACCGTCTACCTATCAATTTAATATTCTTCAGATTTTGTTGTTTATTTAACTAAACATGCCAAAAGAACCAATTTGTCTGTAATTTGCACATTCATAATTGTACTTTTAGTCAAACATTTCCCAAATTCATTATATATCCTTGTAAGTAAAAGTACTTCATTTGGTTGATGCCAATTTTCCAAACGAGTTGTTTTTCAGTATGGCGACGAAACTCGATTCCAGGTAATTTATTTAAGTAATTTTACAAAGCGAAGCCGCGTACGTACACCGTATTAAAATTTGCCTCGAAACCGCAAAGTAGACGCAAACACAAAATTAAAGTCGTCGACACTTAAGGGCTTCGTAGTTTTGAGGGGAGTTTCCGTGAAATTTCTCTCGGAATGTTGAAATGGCGGATGAATTTCGCAAGTCAACTCAATTATCGTTTTAATTAAGGCGCCGTGCCACGTGACATTTGTTTGCGTGCGTGAAAGCGATCGTTCCCTGCTCGCTCCCCGCGGCCCTCGCGCCTGCTCCTGTTAATTGTGCTAATTACTCCTGTAATAGAGCAAGGGGGCGGGGTGAGATTGCTTATCGATGGCTTCCCCGGAATTTACTTTGTGTGATACAGCTGCCCGGCGTGCGTTAATTTGATATAATTTGTAGTCCACTTGAGTTCGCTTCGCCCGTTCCACACATGAATCGAAACTTCTGTTTTGAATAGCCGATTTACATTAGACCAAGTGGAGCCGTTAGCAGGGAACGCCGACAGCCGGTCGCGCTCACGCTCGGTTAACTGCAGGTTAACAAACAGTGCGGTAATGAACATCAATTGTATCGGGCAAGTTTCCAAGTGTATTTGTAAGTGGCGTAGTGTACGGCGAAGTTTCCGCGAGGAGCGCTCGTAACGCCGAGTGGCGGCATAATGGGCGCTGCGACCAGATTGTGGAGCGGCGGCGGCGGGTGGCTGGCCGCGCGGCGCACGTCAGCTCGACAACGAGCACCAGGCAATTGGGTTATTTGGGGTCGGCCATAAAGCGATAGCGAGCGCAGTAAACGCAATCCTCCACTCGCGACTATAAACTTTACGAGTCACGTAAAAACGCGCTCGAAACGCCGACTCGCTTCCATAAATTTATGCTAATGTATTCTTTATAGGAGTTTAATGTGTATTCAGAAATTCCTCCATTATTTATGTATACGAATGAACCGGTAAAGTTAATTTTAAAGTCGCACAGCACCCCGCGGTTTATGCGCTCGCTGACGATTAATTTTTTGTAACTTTTTTGTGGGCCAGGTTTCCGACGAGCGCGGATTCTCGTTTCGGACCGATTAACGTGATCGTTTTTGTAAAGGTCTCTGTAGCTCCAGCAACTGGGCTAAGCCGCGTTGATCCTTATGAATGAGCTTTATTCAGTGAGGGTCGTTTTATGGTATCATGAAGCGCCACCACAATATCGTATGTTATAAATTGACGTCGTAATGGAACTTAAAAATAAAATGTACGCAATAAAACTTTTCGACGACAGTATCATAAAACGAAGTCGTATAAAATTGGTATTCTCGATAAAAGCTGAAAACGTCGCGTGTAAATCACGTAACTTTCAAAACTATTATGCCTGAAATATAGTCCGAACTCAATCCGTACATTTCCGAGCGGCGGGCGGTCTATTTATCTATTTCCCCCGCTTCCGCCCCAGAGCGTCCGGTTAACCGCCCCCCTTCCGGTTAACCGGGCGGCGGCGGCGGCGAGGCGCGCGGCTAAACGGCTCGTCGCGTGACCGCAGACAATAAGCCCGGCCGGCGTTAACAGCGCGCCTGTGTGTTGCCACTTTATATGTTACATCACAGCGACAGCGCCGAGCCCACACCGGCGACTAGCGACTTGTGCGACGCGTGTGTGCGACTCGCGACGCGACGTGCGATGCGAGACGCGCGACACTTGCGACACTCGCCGATAACACAGAATAACTTGTGTTGTCGGAGCTGGTTCCTCTGTAGGTACTTGTATAGCGTGACAGTCCTCTGTCACCCCCAGCCCAGTCGCCGCCCGACCCTTCGGTACCGCGCTCAATTGCCTTTTTCTTGAGGTCATCGCGTGTAATGGGATAAAGTAAAGATTAGCTCTGTTCGTTTTTCTGTTGAAAATAGAAAAGGTTGCGAGACTACTCGTTATTGAGTGTTGTGTTTGAGTAAAGAGATTTATTTCGTAACGCTTACGTTACTTAGGTTTAGGTCCCATCTATCATTTATGATAATACTAGGAACGTGACAGTTTTTAGTAGAGTCACGTACAATTATTTTACTTTTATCGCGCGTGTAATGTTACAGCATTACAGTGGTTAGCATAAAAAGAAACCACCGCTTTATATTAAACTTTACTTTTCTGTCGTGTACTTAATACTAGTAAAACATAATGTCATTTCGTGTGAACACATGTTACTGAGCAACGATATTATGTCGGGAATACTTATGAAACATTACACATAAACTACCTACGTATGTACGTTAATTTTGTTTCAATGATACGTGACCACATCCAACGATTCGTCAGCCGGCCACAAATTCAATCTATTAAATTAACGATTAACCACAAACGATGTACCCCGAAGCGAATGACTCGTATGGGCAATATAAAATCCATCCAATCGAATCCGACACGTCACATTACGGCAGCAACGAGCGGGCATGCTCCCGATACGATATAGCGTCACTTGAAATTCGATGTCGAATTCTGTGGAGATCGAGATCGTAAAATTAGGGCTCGAGCACACGGTCGACACGACCCTACCTCCACGTACCACGTGCTACAACAGGATTACTTGCATGTACATTAACAGTGTACACGTCTGGCTAATATACACACGTATACTTATCCATTACCTATTCGTTATTACGTTTACAGCGACAAGGTTGTCGTTTTTACAATCTTGTATTCCCAGGTTTATTCCCAATAATAAAAGTTTATTAGAAACATGTTGCCTATCAAATAGCCAATAACAGCGGTCTCAATAAGCTGTGTTACTTGTTTATCCAACACGACGCTGGTTTGTCCCGACGTTATTATCTAATTCTGTGCTCATAAAAATCAGGAACCGTATATGAAAAGACTTTATGTTCATAGATTATTGAATGGCAGACCGCTTAACGTTTATGTTCGAAGAGATTATGTTCTAGTGAAGCATTCTATCTAAAACATAAAACTTTTGATACTTATGTACCCACGTCGGCAAGTGTTAAAGAAATAAGGGAACGTATACAAGTTAAGGGTTTGTTGGTAAAGTGTTATTTATTGTGTAGATGAAGCCGAGAGTTCGGGAGGGTTGTAAGTCACCGTGGGTGGCGACAGGTCGGAGTCTCGCCGCGCAAATTAACAGCCGCTTGCCACTCGCCTCTAACTTAGTGCCTCATAAAATTAGGCCCGTTAGATCCCTTTAGGCACCGCCTACCCGCCAACCCGCCCGCTCGCCGAATACTCTGCCAGACTCCCCGGGGACGACAGTTGACTCCAAACGGTTTAATGCTCCACAACACTTATGACTTACACTTACGACACACCGTATGCCATGCGAGTTCGAGCGTGTAATTACAATAACAAGTCTCATTAAAATAATCTACACAATCAATCCACACGAAAACTATGTTATGAAAAACTAATCTGCGCTCTTTCCGCTACGATTAACATACAAGGTGCTACGGCGTAGCACGCAACGTAGAACATGCTACGAACACTTACTTCGCTAATTTCACCGCTACGAACATTTCATACGTTCACGAATTCCGGAAAAATCTGTTAGTGCTTGGTATAATATTCGCGTTTAAAATACAAAAGCGCAGTTTACGCAGGATACTCGTACGGAATAGCTTTTCACTCGAATAACTGCATTCGTTGCTCGAACACTTGAAATAGCATCTGTCTAGCACATAACTGGCCGCGAGCACCCGACCGAATATTGATAATCCGTACGTTTTGTGCGCGACTGTTCTAGTGTACATAGACACCGATTCTACGTGAAAGTACTTTATATGCAATATTTAAAAAAGAAATTGTTATTTTTTTAGTAATCGGATATCACGGAAACTATTATACAAGTACATAAATCAAAGTTTGCTTGTATGAAAGACACGTAAATAAAATATTTTTTATGTGATTGGCATCAGAATTGGATTACATTAATATGTATATTCAGTATGCTACTGTGGTCGTATACCTTTGAGTGGTAGTGGCAGTTGGCGGTGTTGGCCCACTCGTAGCGAGCGGAATGTAGGGATGTACGGGGAACGGCGAAAGTACGCAGTGTCAACAGGAACGGAATCAGTGAAGCGCGGGGCGGTCGTTCGTCACGTATATGATTATTTCATTAGTCCGTATTTGCGCGCTCATCCAAATGTTGCGGTCTCCCCCTCCCAGCGCCCGCCCGCTCCCCCCGAGGGGGCGATGACCACTCCCGGAGCTAATCATGCGGTCAGTTTGTTCTGCCTCAGCGTGTTTTGATATTGATATTGACTGTAGCGTTCGCCTCGCTGCGTGCCGATTTATTTGCGAACAATGATCGATTGATTGCTGTACGTACGTAAGCTCGCCGTAAACGTTTTGATTATGTTTACCTACTCGTATTTGTTAAACTAACAGACCAACATTGCCAATATTAATGGTCTTGCGGTTTGTTTTATCGTTTTCTGTTTTTGTTTCAGAGAAATTCTATATCACCCGGTGAGAGGGAAAAGTACAGGACGCGGAGTCCAGCAGAACCTGACCATAAGAAATTAAAGAAGGAGGAGAAAGATATGGGGCATGTAAGTTCACATTTAATAGCCCTGCACAGTATGTAGGTCAAACTTTGCAACTCTTAACGTAGTATTAATGTTGTATATTGCTATTAAATTTGCTTTAATTATAAGAAAACAAACATACTACTTGTTAAAAACAAACTCATTAATTCAAAGTTATTTTACCTTCCGAACTTGGTCATATTTATTCCGATGTTCCATTTTCATTATAATTATCATTTACTTTTCTTTATTTGATGTTTGGGCAAGTATTATAAATGTTAATTAATCATTTTCAGGAGCTAGTAGTAGACGACGCGAGCGAGGAGCCCACGTCACCACACAATGGTGCCCCGTCTCCGAGGGAGAACGGACTCGACAAACTCCAACCTAAGAAGGAACACCCGCCACATAGTCCCAGGTACACTTTCTAATTCCACCAATCTACGTACACGACTCCAATAACAGAAAGACAACACTCTTACCTTATTTATTAGCGTAATATAAAATGACAAAGCGTGGGCTACGCTTAATACGGTAAACCCGTGGCGGGCCATTTCACTTGTAATTAAATACAACAAGTAATACATTAGTATGAACACGCTAAGCCGCACGCCCGCGGCGATTCCATCGTAATACTCGCCGGCTGCGTTAACTCGTGATAATCGCTCTATCCGTTTAACAGAAGCCCTAGTGAGAAAACTACTTGTACCTGTAAGGTCATTGTACGCCGAGAGACAAGTTGTCGAAGTCGAAAGTTAATCCGCCTCCGCACTGAATCAATTACGTATACACGGCCGAGGTTCACTGGCACTCCCATTAACACCAATGAGATTAGACGCTTTGATGGATAGCGTTCACTTATCTTACAAAAACTTCTTCACATTCTGTTGTACTCGTACTACATAAATACTTTACAATTTGTACTTATTACTCTCGTGCTCAATGCGTCGGTTTTTTATTGCTTCACGTTCATCATAGTTCCATTATACTACTTTTTGTTCGGTTCGAATGTTCTTTTCATAAATACAATTAGCGCGGCAGTTGATAACTTAATTTTAACAATCATCAGATCGGGTACGTCTAGCAACGCGTCGACGCCTTCTGCCAAAAAACTTGACGAGAAGCCTAGCACGCCGATCTCGAAGCCTGTCACCCCGACGTCGGGTGCAAGCGGGGCGGGGTCTGCGGGGGCTCCGCTGAAAGCCGCGGTGAAGCCCCCAGCACTGCAGTATCCGTACCTGGGCAATGGCGCACACGACGCGTACGGCCTCGCGGGATACTCGGCGCGGGCCGCTTTGGCATATGAGCCTCTGCGGCCTCCCATCGGACCGGCCTCGCTTACGCCGATACCGGGTGGCAAGCCGTAAGTGATCTCAGCACATATTCGTTTTAGCACCTAGTTCAAAATTTGTTAGATAATGCGACATAGTTTACCACATTCACTACACCATTATGAAATATCTTACATCATTCACCATACATAGCATTCTCCCATTGTGTGTTCCTCTCCAGCAGTGAACTGCGGCTGATCTGTTACGACCTGAAACTAACCAAAATATTATTTGATTACAGGGCATACTCATTCCATGTATCTGCGGAGGGGCAAATGCAACCGGTGCCCTTTCCGCCTGACGCGCTGATGGGCCCGGGCATACCTCGTCACGCGCGTCAAGTGTCGGCACTCGCGCACGGGGAGGTGGTGTGCGCGGTCACAGTGTCATCGCCCACTAAATATGTATACACCGGGGGGAAGGGCTGCGTCAAGGTGTGGGATATCAGCCAACCCAGCAAAGCACCAGTCAGCCAACTGGATTGTTTGGTGAGTGGGTAACTGTCGTCGATTCATCATATTTTGGTATTTTTATTTTGGCCATTCAGTTTTATCTGCAATAACAAAATGTTTTATTATGCTAAATTCCAAAGTAATGTTCAAAATATTCAAAACTTGGCATTATACTTATTTTATTTTTATAATGTGGCAATGGTATTAAGTATACTCTCGTCATTTTTTACTGAACTAAAGTGCCTTGAGGATGGCATGACGAGATTTTAATTTTTTATTTGTATTATCTTTCCAGCAAAGAGACAACTACATAAGGTCGGTAAAGCTTTTACCGGACGGTCGTACGCTGATTGTGGGAGGGGAAGCTTCGAACCTATCTATTTGGGACTTGGCGTCTCCCACACCTAGGATAAAAGCAGAATTGACATCGTCAGCACCGGCGTGCTACGCACTTGCTATCAGTCCAGACTCTAAGGTGAGTCCTCTGTCGATGTTTTACTCCCCTGTTTTCCAAACATTACGTACTTCAATATATTTTTTAACAATATGTTCCAAACAAAATATTAAAGATATCTGATATGTGGTTGCAGGTGTGCTTCAGTTGTTGCTCAGACGGCAACATAGCGGTGTGGGATCTTCACAACCAGACTCTGGTACGGCAGTTCCAGGGCCACACAGACGGCGCCTCGTGTATCGACATATCGGCTGACGGTACTAAATTGTGGACGGGAGGACTTGACAATACTGTGCGGTAAGTTTCATACAATGTCCTTTAATGTGAATAAAAAAAAAACTAATAGGTCATTAGCCACCATACACCAGATCACGACATTTTTACATAGACATAAGATTTAAAAAGTTTAGAAGAAATGCGTCCAAATTCCAAAGGCCATTCAAAAATGATTTCTTGAAATTTTTATTACAAACTTAGATCATTTTTAACTCAATATTATTATTGGGTTGATTCTAGAAAGTTACCCAATTTTTATGTATTGCTAATGATTCAATTTGAAATAGTTTTTATAGCGTGTAAAGCAATAGTTACGTATCATCAAATCAACGTGTAGCATATAATTAGAGATGTAATACAACTAATGTGTTCCGTTATTATGTTCCAGATCGTGGGATTTGAGAGAAGGCAGACAATTACAACAGCACGACTTTAGTTCTCAAATATTTTCACTAGGATATTGTCCGACAGGTAAGCTTATTCATTTATTTACGTTTATTTTAAGTAGTATGAACTTTACATTAATACTAGGTGTCCCTGGAAGTTAGGATCAAACTGAACAAGAAAATAGGGCACCCCTAGTTTTAACTTTTTACTCATAACGATGATGCTTGAATTGTTAACGGTTCGAAATTTTGTTTTGTTCAGTGTTTTATAAAAGTATTCGAACAATCAAAAAACTGCCATAAACAAAAAACTATCAGAATTATTTTTTAGATCCACTCGTGCGCTAAGCAAATGTCTACAGAAATATATTTTCTATCTTCTTACGAAGGGGTTTATACCCTATAAACTTTATAGGGTATAATATATTAATATATGCCCCTGCACATATTAATTTCGCCGATAATGTTATGAGCTTAAAGTAGGCGCTCTCCACCTACTTTGCAATATACAAGAGTCAGTCAAAAGTTTATTCAAGATGAATACTAAACAATAATTCCTGTTTTTCCAGGCGAATGGCTAGCGGTAGGCATGGAGAACAGTAACGTAGAAGTGTTACACGCGGTGAAGCCGGACAAGTACCAGCTTCACCTGCACGAGTCCTGCGTTCTGTCGCTGCGGTTCGCTTCCTGCGGGAAGTGGTTCGTCTCCACCGGCAAGGACAATCTGCTCAATGCCTGGCGTACTCCCTATGGTGCCAGTATATTCCAGGTAACTATATTTTAAACTGTCAAACACCAAGCGGTCACTGGTGACCGCAACCTCTTATTCTATAATTGTGTCTATAATGACGGTACTCGACGAGTTAACTCGTTTTCTAGTATTCGATTTATATTAAAAATGGCTCCAAATGTATTTTACAATACTCGGAAACATTTTTGTTACTATAATGAATATGCTATCAGAGACTGTGATTTATAAGGACAATTTACAATCTAGTAGCATTTTAGTATTCAGGCGTTATTGGTGTACCACACATAATTTAATTTTATTTCTGTTATATTAACTTTCCATTCAACAATATCATCCAAAATTCGTTACTTACCTTGGATTATAATTATAATAAGTTACACCTATATGATAATGTTTCAACTCGTACATAACCTGATATAAATCCTCAAAATTTCTTAATATAAAAATAGTCCCTAAATATCAGAAATAAGGTCTGTAATGTAGTTAATGGAGAGCGGTCATCGGTGACCGCTTGGGGATTGATCAGTTAATGGTCTTAAAAATTCAATCTTGATAAAGATAATTAATGATATCAGTTCCATGAATAAGCTGAGTATTCATGGCATTCTAATCAAAACAACTCTTGAATGAAAACATAATAACAAATATGAGGTCTCGCGTTATATAACGAATCTATCAACACTTATCAATAATAACATTTGAATTAATACTAGAATGATATCAACAAGTGCTTACATCTTCATTCACAATTAGGTTATCATAATTATAATAGAGTGGACTCGAGTATCTATCTACTCAGTACTCAAGAACTTAAATAGAAATACTTTAGTTGAAACTATTCAAACTCAAAATTGTTGCATATGTTATTAGTCATTTATCATTGACAAACAAATAGTAAGCAAGTTTATTGATTGTAACTTTCATAGATTATCAAATAACATCGTGTTTTTGTTATATAAAAAAGGTAATAGAAAGAAGAATTTAAACTGCAGTTTGTTAATAGTCATGTTAGAAACCAATCTATTGCCATTGTTCGCGTAAATCGAAATTCTGTGCTACTCTCAAGTCCTGCAATCGTAATTCCTTACTCGCATTGTTTTATTCTGTTAATAATTAAGCATTGTTTTAAGCTGTTTTATCTTAGAAACATTCCAAAATAAACTTTGTGTAGGTTGACAGAAGTTAAAATTGCTTTTAAAGTAAGTAATAATAATTTCCTAACGAATATTTCTCTCTTTTCCAGTCAAAGGAATCGTCCTCGGTGCTCAGCTGTGACATTTCATCAGACGACAAATATATAGTGACAGGCTCCGGCGACAAGAAGGCCACAGTGTATGAGGTGATCTACTAGTGACGTACAGACAAACAGACAGTCGGACACGCGAACAAAACAGATCAACAAATGACTGTGTAGTACTGTGTTAGTGAGTGTGGAACGTTCTGGGAACGTAGAGTGGCAAGTGGTGATATAGCTTTAGACTATGTATAGAATTTATCGGGAAGCCTGTATGTACTTATGCGACTTGTTTATATAGATTAGTGTGCGCGATTTATGTTTATTTGTTGAGCGCCGTAGTGTATGTTGGCAGCAGATCTCAAAATGATGATTTCGTTTCAATATTGTTGTAAAATGCTCGTATTAAAGAAAAGATATGCGCAACCCGTATTTATTACTTTTATTTTTCACCCCTACTACCTTAACACTATCTGCTTAATACTGCTTACCTACTTAATGCTTCTATCTCTATAGCGTGACTACTCGCGAGCGGTGCGCGTGCCTTTTTCCAGATGTCGACGCACTATTATAACACTAATTTACTTATATATAATTATTCACTATTAAAATTCTACTAATTTTAATGTAGTCGTTATGAACACAATGGTTGATAGAGTATAACAGCTGGATCCAATTGTAAAATCTACACCATAAAGAAATCGTTAACACAGAAAAAGTTAGCGATTGTTTAATTATGATATTAATATCATCGATAATAACACGCAACATGATACGCGTCAACACTTTATACGGAACTACAAGCTTCAAGCATCAATAAAATATGTAGAAAGAAAAACCTTGTCTGTTTTCCAATCAGTCGTGTGAAATGTGACGAGCACAGGTTCTGGTTTCTATGACCATATTGAACACGATTCTGAGATGGAAGCTGGCTTTCTTTTTAGCCTTATTTAAACGGATAATCATTAATGACAGTGGTAATTAGAAATGAGGGAAAAACTACTGAATAAATTATTTAGGCGCAGGTAGCATCCCCGATTTCGTGCGTGTGGAATAGTTACTTTGGATAGTTCTTCACAGTTTCTCCTCCGTAGGTAATAGCGCAATAATATGTAGCCTATATGTTGACCAGACCTGTTAGTAATATTCATCAAAATTTGAAGCACTTTTCGAGATTAACCTGAACTAAATTTTTGGCTACTATGTCGATTAATTATAGATCACGTACCAAGTATTATTTTAAAAAGGTATTCAATGGACTTTTTGGACCTTCCTACAATTTTATTACATAACATCACGCCTTTTATCCCCGAAGGGGTAGGCAGAGGTGCACACAGAAGTAACACCCACTTTTCACTATTTATGTTATGAGTCCCACGTAATAGGGGGTGAGCCTATTGCCATATACCGGGCACATTTCCAGACTCCGTGCTACTACTGAGATTTTTAAAATCCCAGTAATACTTTGCCCGACCTGGGAATCGAACCCGAGACCCCTTGCCCGGTAGTCGCACTTGCGGCCGCTCGGCCAACGAGGCAATTTTATTATACATATGTATAGATTTACGTATGTATATATCACCTAAGGTAATGATAAGTCCCCTTAGATTAAGTTAAGGCGTACGAAACTTACCAAAAACAAAGTTATATGGAAAGGAATGAAGAAATATTCTTTTTGTAGATACAGTTAGATAACTTCACGCTTTGACCCTCGATGTGAATAGGTTGCTTATGGGGTGCCGTGCTCCATCGTAGACCATATCTTCGCTGGTAAGCGAAGCCTGGTAGTAACCAGGTGAGTTAATAGTCAAACAATCTGCCCATCAAATATACATGCAAAAAAATTATAGAAGCGCACGTAAACAAAATAACCTTCACTTTTGTGTAGTAGTGTTAGTGTACGCTAGTAGTGTACGCTCGGCGTATAATGTCGTTAATGCTGGAGTGTCGGGCTATCCGGCCCGCGCTTCTGCTACACGATAGACCGTGGTGGCCGAGGTGGTCGACCATCTCATCGCATTGACACCGATACAGAGTAAAACAGGGTGCACCTAGATGCAAGCAAGCAGCAAGCCAAAAAGTTGAGTCATTCAACATCGTGCCAATATTGAGTGACGGAAGTGCCTGAAGCCAGAGGCCTGATTCCCGCTCACCCACAGCCAATAGGCGGGCTAACTCCGCAGGATTGGTGCTCGTATTAATGAGATTATTATGCACCAACTTGCAAAGCGGCTCGTCCCATTGTTTCTGGGAGGAAGGGTTGACAGGCAAGGCTGTATTGGGACATGTTTCTGTCCAGACATTCATCGCATCGGTCAGACACGGCACGTCGGGTTCAGCTTTAAGAGTACCTAAAAATTTTTTGTTAAAGTTTTAGTGCTTTGGACAGAAGAGATGGACAATTTGTGCATTACACCAAAATAATCGCACCCGGTTGATGACTGTTAAGGCATTGGCTGCCGACAAAAAATTGTTGAAGGTAAATCCTCCGCTAATGTCGGTCACCGGTGACTGCCATGGCGTTTAACGTGTTAATGAAGCGAAAGAGGTATGTAAGAATCGTAGTAATTGGCGTTCCTTAATCTCTGCCTACCCCCATGGGAGACAGGCGTGAAGTTATGTATGTATGTATGTAATCGTACCCGTGACACGTTGCGCTGCAGCTAGTTGCCCAGCCGCTGCACCAACCGTCTAGTCTTTTAAACATTTCAAGTGCATTTTGAGGCGCTACGGAAGTTCACCGGGTCACACCTTGGAACAATAACCAAAGCATGTTGTTCCGAGAAACAGTGAATGCAAAAATATTTTTTAAATTTTGACACTTATCAGTGTTCAGTATCCCCATTCATTTATTTTTCTACTATATTTGTAGACAAGCGCTAAAGTGGCGTTTGGCTAAAGGTCCTGGCATCACCTGGGCCTTTAGCCAAACGCCACTTTAGGTACACTTACGCCACTGGGTACCGGAATCTAGTAGACAGAGCGATTTTACCTATTAACCAATCAGAATAACTTACAAGTTTGTATTGATTTATTAATTATAAAAAAAAATCTACTAATTCTAGTAAGTACTAGCGTTTATAAAGAGTTTCATTATAGTTACATAACAGTTACAAAAATATATAAAGTCATATAAAATGTAACAAAATTGATTATTGGCATTTTCAATAAAAAAAATATAATAAAAAATCGGCTTTAAAAAACTTAAAACTAATAACAAACAAAAAGTAAAAACTAAATAGCAGAAAATGACTATTATTAGATGGGTCACCAGTCACCCATCTAATAATAGTTATTTTCATATATCACCCATCATGGGCTATAAGTTCTCAACAAAATTATTCATTAGACACCTAATTTACAATTTTGTGGCCATTAACTCGTCGAGTATCGGTTTTGTAGACACAATTATAGAACAATAGGTTGCGGTCACCGGTGACGCTTGTGTTGACAGTTTGGCACCGACTTCTAATCTAGCAGTGGTCTGCTCGACTGGAGTGATACCACGGCCACCAGAGGCCTAATACCCCCCCCCCCTTCCCCAATCTCCTCAATCCCTGAATCCTTAACAATCCTAATTCCTTATCCCCAAAAGGCCGGTAATGCACTTCTAACGCCTCTGGTGTTCTAGGTGTCAAACTCAAAGTTACACCACATTTATTCTACTTTCGTGGTCCTTCTATTAGAATAAAGCAATTCAATACATTTTGAAATTAGCAATATTTTATAGGTATTACATATTTGATTGTGTTTGTAAACTACGTAAAATATTAGAATTGCGTTTTAGAAGCACGTGTGATTGTATCTGGACGACCTCATTACTCTTAGATAATGCGACCGACTCGCATCCAGACGATGTTTCCGCTAGCTCCACAGACTGGAGATCTCGCTTTCTAGTAGAAACTGGAATTTACTGTCCCATGACTTTACAATAAACAATTTTGTTTTAAAGTTGGATAGGGGCGAAGAAAAGCTCGAGGAAAGACATGCCTATTTGGGTCACTGTTTAAATAAATACCTAAAGGATTCCTATTCAGTTTAGAATATCTTTATTTCTCATAAAGAATCACATGAGTAAGAAAGAAGTAAGAATCGCAAAGTATTACTGGATTTTTCAAAAAAAATCCCAGTAATAGCACGGAGTCTGGAATTGTGCCCGGTATATGGCAATAGGCTCACCCCCTATTACATGGGATCTCATAACATAAATAGTGAAAGGTGGGTGTTACATTGTACAGTGGCATAATGTACACCTCTGCCTACCCCTTCGGGGATAAATGGCGTAATGTTATGTTATGTTATGTTAAAGAATCACATACATAATTCACTTACTGAGAAACAATATTTCATACAAAAGTAAACAATTTAGAGCGCACAAGTAGTACGTACATATAAACAAAAACACTACAAAAGAACAAATACAAATGTTCACTATTTAAAAATGTGAGTAAAGTGATAAATATACACAAATAACAGAATCAAGCAACACGGGCAGACCAGTAAACTATAACAAACACATGAAGTAAATGTGGGTAAACCAATAAGTTAATCAATCACTTGATTCCTATTAAACTTAAGATCATTTAGATTTTCACCGACGTTGTGGACGCTTGCAGTTAAATATGTCTCCAGTCCAATCTGTTTACCAAATAGCCAACCCAACCCCCATCTCACAAGACGAGAACTTGTTAGGTAAGTAGTCGACGTCATTCAGCGGATGACGATAAACCCCTTTAATGTGGCGATCGAAGTCTATTAATATGTTGTAGGTACAATCATTTGTTACTTTCGAGATCCCAATATAAAACTGCATCATCGGGAAAGCCAATTCTAATTGCGGAACTCAGTAATGTATCTACGAGCACTGAGCGAACATTGATAGGTATTTGAAATACACAATTGATTGAACCTACACCATATTTATTTAATTGTCTACGGATTTTATAGAAAAAAGATACTTTTCAATGTTTTAAATTAATAACCTTGATCCCAAATACCTCATAGCAGATTCCAGGCATAATGTCTAATCACTAGCTAGATAATTAGATCAACAACATGTTTTGAAATTTTATACAAAAACACCATTTCTATAATTAGAATCAAACACCTACTTTTCACATGTGTTAAAGTTATCAAACATTTTTGTTATTTTTAACATTAACTCGTCGAGTACCGGTTTTGTAGACACAATTATAGAACAATAGGTTGCGGTCACCGGTGACCGCTTGGTATTTGACAGTTTAAATAAGTATTACAGCAAAATATTGTTTAAAGATTTCACGGAACTGTGGTAAAACCTGTTTGTTTTAACTGCACGAAAACAAAATGAGCAATACTTTATGTCATTCGTCGACTTCGTGATTCTGGATGTATGTAATATAAATCCAGAAACGATAATAAATCGTCATTGAAATTCCCAATTGACCGAACTGTAACCATAATGACACCACATGGTCTATTAATGATCTTTTTATCTCAAATTAATACTTTGTAAAACACGTATTGAAAGCGGTTTATCTTATTTTTTGCAAGTTGATACGCAAAGTAAACAATTCTGGTTTTACAAATGACTTCGTTATCGTATTGTGTTACTGACTTGTACCGAATACGGGAGATTTCTAATAAAGGATATCTGTGTTATCCACTGTGAAAATAATGACTAATAGGCTGCTTCAGCACGAGTCACAAATTCGACTCCCGCATGGAAAAAATAATAATTTTAAAATTCACATTTTCAAAACAAAAATATTCGAATTTTATTCCAGATACCAAAACTAGGACCTCTGCTTTTACAATTTCGCGAGATCAGTCAGCTTAAGAATCTGTATCACAATACCAGCCTTCAAGTTTCTATTAGTCAAAATATTTGTCAGTAACTCAACCAGACAAGCCCTCATAAAGCCCCTATAATACTTGTTTACCCAGATATGAAAAGGTACCCAAGTTCATTGTACGACGCCCCAAACAATTAATCATCGCCTAATTATCACGAAGCTTAAGTGTATATTATGTCAGTTCCTAAATAAAAACATAATTTCCGTAATTCATCATAAATACAAATATTATTTTAACAATCTATTCGACAGATAAGTACAAGTAAACCAAAATAAATGAGCAATCCGAATATTAGTAAACAAATCGTTTTGTTTACTCATAAATATATGGGTAATCTCAGGTTTTAACCTTTTAACGCTGGCGTATAATAAACAATATGTTTTTCGTAAGGACTACTCACAATTCAGCAGACTAAAGAAAATCCCTGTAGCGCCCTCTAAGTTAAGCCCCCTGTTCAGGCAGGTCTCCAGCCAGGGCGAATTCTGAAGCCAAAGTATTCTCAATATCTGTTTCTTTGGTCAAATGGTCGCAAATGCCTTTGCTGAGAAAGGGTGTAACAAGCTTCTATTTTGGGGTTGGAACAACATATAATAGTAAATTTTCAGATTTACAAAAAAATATCAGTAGTTGCACGGACTCTAGATTTGTGACTGGTGTAAGGCAATATGGTAGTCGCTACTCACCACCTCTAAAAAGTCCCTGATACAAAAATATATTTGAAATGGCGTTTAAAAGGTTAATAAGCAATACACAAGTATAGGTTATGTGTACGTTCTACAGTTCCAAACAGATGTTGGCACCACCAGCCACCGGCGGTTATCTTTACATACATATGTACGTACTTAGTATAAATACGACGCGACTGTATAATTCACTAACACTGATAGAACCAAATCAGATATTGTTTTTATCTCACTTTTATTGTTAGTTTTCGTCACTTCTTAATAAATTTTATGGGTCCTGTAAAGGTAATAGGGATATTACACTTCCATCATCTATCGACAGCTACCACTGATGCGACAGCCCATGACAATCCTGACAGAGGTGAATACATTAAATTGTTTATAACAATAAAATACATAAATGAATACATTTTACTGAAATCACAGAATCCTGAAATCTGCGCCATCTATCTAGTGCTCAATAAAAATATTTTTAATTCAAAGTAAATATAGAATTAATCTTCTACAAAAACAGTTTATCTACCATTCTACATAGTGGAATTTGGAATCGGAAGGAACTTGAAACAACTCGGCGTCCGGTGTTCCAAGCTACGTTATGAACGTTTCAATGAATTATTTTGGATTTGGTTTTATCTCTCACACTGGATATCCGCGTAGTTATTTACAAATGTATGTGTCATATTTGCATGCGTTACGCAATAAAAATACCCGTGGACTTTGATCAAAAGCTCAAAAACAGGAACTAGGTCATCTCACTCTTCTATATCTGAAAAACCATTAAATAAAACAATGTAGGTAGGTACTATACAGCTACATATGTGTTTGAAAAGTATTGGTTATCAGTTCGCAGTTAAATCGGATGTCAGTGTAACGTGAGCAGGTTGTTCGGTTGAGCAGATGCTGGTCGTGCCAGCCACCGCAGCCGATAGCGCTGGCTAGACGTGCAATAGTGACGCAACACAAAAAAAATCATCTGCGTAAAACCTTGATAATTTTTCCCCGCACATTGTACTCGATGTGATTCAATTACGCATTCTGCGTATGTGCATAATGCACTATGCATTACTGTTAATATTACGCTGCTGAGTTTTATTTTTCCATTGCAATTACTGCGTTGCATTAAGGACGTACTGTTATAGAATTTATAAAGGAGTTCTGATTCTCTTATTGGTTCCTAAAATTATATGACCAAGACAAATCTTTTATCTGAAATTAGCATTTTGTCTTTTTTGTTACTTTACTTTTAGGTGACTACATATCTAGGTTTGTACATATTTAATTGTGATGTAGTTTCGTAATAATTTAGACTGCCCTAGGATCAATATAATAATAAATTAATAATACAATAAGTAAACCTACATATTAGGTACAGTAAAACGACAAAGGGTATGGGCATCACAACGGAAAAAATAGTGATAAGAAACTTTGAATGGATTTGTAGGGGTATTCATGAATGAATGGATTTCGCGCCCTGTTCATGACCGTGCGTGGCCAAACAGACATTAATGTGTAAATTATACATAATAATTAATTATACATATACATAATAATTAGGAAATACGTTTCTACGAAACGTACGAAACATATTTTTATTACTACTAGATGTTGTTACCACAATCTTGGGACATAGATTTTTTCACTGCAACATCAGCGTCCGGTCATCATATCCTATACTTACTTCGAGGAATACAAGTTCTTGTAGACTTGATATTTAGCTGGGATGCCCTAATTATGCAGCAGCAGCTACGAGATAACAAGGATCTAGACAGGTGCTGCTCTGTCCATAGCAATATGCGTTTGTTTTTTCATTTGTTTTGCCCGGTACGTAGTCAAAAAAGATTACAGCAAACTATTTTGACTTTTGTTAGTACCCATTTACTAGGTACTTGTGTTATCCAGCGGTAGACAAAGACATACGCTGAACTACAATAAAAATGTACCTTACGCACTGTTGTTCAATTAGAGTTTTTGAGACGTTTAACCCAAAAATGTGTCTGCACGAACACAATAAACAGTAGTCAGTCTCATATGAACTTACATTTGCTACAATGTTGGACGCAAAGACTATTTGATAACCGTTATAAATCACGTTTACACTTTGAATATTGTTGTTAAGTACAACATAAATATAAAAACTTAGGTAAAAGAACTGTCGGGCAAGTCGGGCAAACAACCGATAACAACGGAAAATGAATGAGCCGGCTCTCAATTATGTTCAATAAACGGCTTTGTTAATTGATATTTCTACTCTTTTTATCTTTTTAACTGCAAAATGTATTAATATGTTGACAAAACAATGTATGTACCTAAGTATAATGTATTGTATGTGTATCTACCAACATAATGTTCGGCGTTTGAGTAGGAACTGGCCGGTTTATTCTCTGCTAATGTTTGTTGTTGATTGCGTAAAAGGGTTAGATATATATTTTTAATTTATTTCCACTGGGTATGGCCGGTGCGGGACATGTGCGAGCGCGGATCCGCCGATAATCGCCAATCGACGTTATCGCGTCCGTCGCGCTGTCCGCCGGCGCCGCTCCATCTCGACCACGCTCATTCCAACCCTGGGACGCGACACAGCCGCCCGTCTGCACCTCATCCTGATGTTACATCCGCATATACTACCATCACTGATTAACTTCAATTAAATACATTAAAAAAAATATCCTGAACGACTGAGAACTAAAAATAGTAAGTTTTTGCAAATCTAATAATTATTTCCATTCATCAATTTACTTTTTTTGTTTAAAATTCATATTAATTTGTATTACCATTTTTACTTTCAGGTGCACAATGTTTTGTGACGGTTCCGGTCCGCTTCTTGAAGAAGCTCTCCTCAACGACCAACTACTTTTTGAATACTCGCCGGCGGAAAGCCTTATAAACTTTGAGCTTCCGTCATTGGATTCAGATGGCGACTGGCAACTTAGTGACTTGGATCTCAATTGTGATAGTTTTGTTAATAGTGTTAGTGACTTAAACAAGGACGCTTCTAACAGCTGTAACATCCTCGATGGATCAGTTTTCGATTTTGCTGAATTAGATACGAGCATTATTGACGAATATCTCCTGGAAGCATTGAGCAGTGATCTCTCCAACGACTCACCACATTCTCCACAGTCAGGAACCGACTCTTCATTAAGCAACGAATCCCTTTGTGCTCTGGAAACCCACGACTATGTCACAGTAAATAAAACTTGGCCGAGCAATACGCGAGTGTATGAGAAGACCGATGTGAAAGTTCGTTCGTTCGGAGAACCAAAGTTTTGTCAAGAGCTGGGTGCGTTTCGTTGTCCTGTGGAGGATTGTGGCAAATTGTACGCAAAGGCGTCTCATGTTCGTGCTCACCTCCGGCGACACAGTGGTGAGAAGCCGTACCGGTGTACGTGGGGAGGTTGTTCGTGGAGGTTCGCGCGCTCGGACGAGCTCGCGCGACACCGGCGCAGTCACTCGGGAGACAAGCCGTACAGGTGCGGAGAGTGCGGCAAACAGTTCGCTCGCTCTGACCACCTCGCCAAGCACGGACGGGTGCACGCTCGTCGCGCCGCCGCCGCCGCTGCTGCTGCTGCCAGCAGGAGGGCTGCCTCAGCACCACTCGGACATCGAAGATCAACGAGGGGAATGTTACTACTATGATTAGGCACAAGATAGTTGTGATGACTTGATAGATAGGATGGAAGTCCCTGGTCCCATACAATTTCGGTTAGTACTTAAAACCGCTAGATGGAGGTGCTTACCGAATTCCGTCATCACTTGGAAGACTGAATTTGTTCTTATATGTGGAGAACATTGATGATGCTGCTTGACGTAGTAGTTAGGATAGCTTGGCCTTGGAAAGGCTGATTAGGTCACTTATAATGAAATGAAAGTGTAAGCTCAGATTAGACACCTAAGTAGGTACTTAATTAAAACCCAAAAATTATGTAAACTTTAACGTAAGTACTATAGTATTTTAATACTAGATATTTAAATACCAAATATTGACTGTGAATCTTTGAATGAAATGTTTGTAAATATTATTTTAAGTTTAAGAAGCAATATTACTTTATTGTACCAAATAAATAAATCTAATTTCGTTATGTAAATATTAGTGTTAAGAATGTTATGCTTGTTTAAGTTTCAAATCTCAATCAATAATACCAATATTAAGAAAATAAATAATAAAAATTTAAATTTATTGAAATTGATATCAGTTTTTGTATTGTTTGTTAGCATTGTTATTGGCCATCTGCTCCCTTGCCCTCTACTTCATAATAAAGGTTCGGTCAGGACCCGCCTGCCGAGTGTGGGGTTTATCACTAACCCTCTAATCTAGAGAAGCCTCTTAGTACAGCAGTAAACTGTCACGCGCCCTTGGTGTATTTGTACCCTCCCAAAACCGCTGCAACTTCTGTAAGCCAGGATCTACAGTAGATACAACTATAAAAACACAGGAACACTGGAGTCTGGCGCGTTCCAGGTACACGAATAACTGTCTTGGATCCCCCGACGAAATAAATCAGATAGAGGACAAGAAAAGAACGGCAGTTTTCACTTCTTTCGGTGAATTTATACAGGCACAAACGAGATAGCACGACTGGCCAAAGCCCCCAGAATTTGTATTAGCCTATTAAGTAAACGAATCTGAAGTTCATCAGTTGAACTTCAAAAATGCTGTCAAGTTCAATGTTTCATCTCTTATCACTGCTCCGGCAGAAGGCCGTGCATATTTTATATGCTACGGTACTGTAGTGACTTTTACAATTACAAATTACAATTGTGTGTGTCGAAAACTGCAAAAGATACAAATATTTATTGTGTTAACTTGGCTCATAATCTTGATGGTCGTTTGGTAAAATATGAGACTGTTGGGGTTGGGTCCCATGTTCGAAAATCAAGGTGTTTTTCTATATATTCCAACACTATTTACAATGGGTACATACATTATGACGTAAAGCTTTATAATCCTCCAAGAGGTAGGCAGAAGGGTACATTACATGTAACTTCTAACAATGTAACAGTATGTTACACCAGTTATGAGTCCCATGGGGTGATATTGACGTTTTATGTTAGGGGTTAAACCTAAAGCCTGGTCTATATCAGGCACAATTTCAAACTCACGGTATTTCAAAATGTATATAGTCGCGAGTCCGATGCTGACAACCTAGCAATTTAAGAACTATCGTATAGTTTACCTAAGCTTTACACTAGAGGTATATAAGATAAGTTGGCTTATTTATTAAAAATAAAGCAATAAATATGAAATTAAATTATATTGTAACCATGTCCTGATAATACCTAATATCTGCTAAGGGCTAGTCCTAAAAATAATCTAGATGTAAAAAACATACTACGACCGGATGCATGTTCAAAAATATCCGAGAAAATCATGACTAATGGTTGACAAAAACAACTGTAAAATGTAATTTACTGTGAACCACGACTAGTTGAATTAAAATTGTTAAGTAAATAAATACCTACATACAAATTGGAAATATTATGATCTTTTTTTTTTTTCAATTACGGTTGTGTATTAACGCCAACACTCGCAACACAAGACGAGACGAGACGTAAGTACGTTGCCGGCAAAAGGAGCACCTTCGATTGTTTCTTGGTTTGAATAGACTGTAGTGTCGGTTCGAAAATCACAGGCGAAAACTCAAGCCCATTTCGTAAAAAAGACATTTGTGGCCTGCAGACCATCAAGCCATTTAAACTCTTATATGAGACACAATAGAAAACACTGTGTCTCACGTATACGTATATTTATTAATTTACTTATTTAAAACTTTATAGCACATTAGCTACTTCCGCGCGGTTTCACTGGCTAGTGGCTATGCTCGGTGCCTATTAATCGTACCGTAATATTTTAGCCTATAGCCTTCCTCGATAAATGGGCTATCCAACACTAAAATAATTTTTCAAATCGGACCAGTAGTTTCGGAGATTAGCGAGTTCAAACAAAAAAACAAACTCTTCAGCATTATAATGCCGCACCGTAAGCATTCTCTGACAGTCTACCAGTGGGTGATGTAGAATGGTAAAGCGGTATATATCTGCGTTATACCATGGTTTGATGATACCTTTAGTATGATGGTGGAAATAGAACTGCTGTCACGACTTTATTACCTCAGAACTTGAAGATGCCTTCACCCCATACCCATATTATTATGATCGTGGTAGTTATTCTTTGCAGCCTTTATTTATTTACCAACAGTTATTGTTATGTTATTGCAACATGCGGGCAACATAATATTCTTGACTCTTTGTACAGCAGCATAGTAGAGTCAGCAATATACCAACCGTACAGTAAGCAATGCAAGTAAATTAATTAGTTAGGTGCATCCTATATTGTACAGGTGCAGTGAACTCCAATAATACATTACTAGATACGCTTTTAATATTGATATCGAACTATGTTATTGTTATCCACATGCATAGCCGCATTGGATACTATTATCGCCGCTAACGAAGTACAAAGTTGTAACGAACGTGCTAAAGATAAAAACATTACTTAATATTACTATTTTCTTGCAAATTATTCCCTTTAGACCGAAGCTTGTACCTACTTGTGTAGTTACAATGTAAACTTTACATAAATAAAGTTTACATTTAGCCTATAGAGGCTAGAAGTATGTGTAAAATGAGTTTTGACTCTATAACATAACATAACATCACGCCTTTTATCCCCGAAGGGGTAGGCAGAGGTGCACACAGAAGTAACACCCACTTTTCACTAATTATTTTATGAGTCCCATGTAATAGAGGGTGAGCCTATTGCCATATACCGGGCACCTTTCCAGACTCCGTGCTACTACTGAGAATTTTAAAAAACCCAGTATTACTTTGCCCGACCCGGGAATCGAACCCGAGACCCCTTGCCCGTCAGTCGCACTTGCGACCACTCGGCCAACGAGACAGTCGCCCTCCCGCCTCACCCAGACGGGAGCAGTCATTCGATGATTTTCCCCCCTTAAAAAAAAATAATATGTAGGTAGGTACTTCCTTTCTTAACTTTATGGTTGAAGATTTGGATAGCGACACAAAAAATTGGCAAACGACAAACCTAAGCCTAATACTAACTAGTTAAGTATGCACCTATGTTAACAAATAAAAGTGATTTGATTTGATTTGATTTGATTTGAAGTATATATTTTTATTTAATGCAAATTTATGAAAAATTTTATAAATAATAATATGCATGTTATCAGTATGGCGTAAGGAATGTTACAATAGATAGTTTGTAGGACGAGAAAGAAACAACAAGAATAAAACATTTTCAGTTGAAAAGTAATGAATGTATTTTTGATTTGATTTATTTATTTTACACTGGCGATTGGGCATTCCGAGTATAAAATTGTGTAAACACTGATTATTAAATGGCAACACAACACTAATATAATTCATTCATCTGAATATGGACAAAGTTATAATCAAGAATTTTTGCAATAAATTATTCGATTTATTTTGTTTGTTTGAGACTCAAGATAGAAATTAAAATTAAAAACAAAATGGTTGTGAAATATTTAGCAAAAGTAGGCTGTTTGAATAAAACCTTGGCACAGTATAACACCACGAATTAAAAAAAAGTTACATCAAATGTTTGTCTATTCTTGACAGTGATTGTCTATGATATTATACGACCGAATTGAGAAGTTCCCATATTGGTAGATTTTATTAACTTTTGAATATATTTTAAATCGTCTATTTTTCCATTGATACACGATTCAAGTCGGACACAAATAAAAATGGTGGTTCAATAGATTAGATTTCTCTGATCAAACTGTTTATTGAAATAACAAACCAACTTAATCAAAAGTGTTCGAGAAATAGAAAACTTTTTTATATTTTTTGCCAATATTAATATTTATCTGGTGCGATTACGTGGTGCGTTGGGAAGAGTTGTGTTTGACAAATAACAGGTTGTCGGAGACACCGATTTCGCTACAGTTTTGTATCTAAAGTGTTGTTTTTTTAACTGCAATACGCTTGTAAGGTGTACCAATTTTTAAATCATTTACTAAGTGTTTATTTAAGCGATGTAAACTCGAGTTGAATGGAAATAAAGTTCACTAAAGATCTCGAAGTAAGCTGGACAACTGTTCTATTCAATCAGCATGTGACCCAAATCTGAGATTTCTCTTCTTTGTGTTTTATTGCTGGGTTCATGTTTACGCAGTGAAAAGCTGAATCGATTGTCAAGGAATACAGAAAGCGGTGGTTTGAGCGGCGATCCTCAGTCAGGACATGCTATTTTATGAACTTGTCACGGTTGACTACCTGTGCAACTCGGTGGGGGTCAGGTGCAGTGCGCTGAATATCCATAATTTTAAAAGCATCGACCGGATTCCCGCTTTACTTGATGTTTTACTTATCAACATTGAATGAAAATACACAACTGAGATAGCTGTGGGAGATACAGTGATAACAGAGATCAGTGTTTACCTGAAATGTGTGTAAACAGTCGCGAAAGCATGAAACAAGTGAAACACATTGTGGTGAAATGAAGATCAGCTGTAAATACATTGAATTGAGCCGCACAGAGTAGGACAATGGTGCAAAATGGCTCATTCTGAAAATCACAGGTATATTGTGCAGGTCAGTAACATTTTACCTCTTTTTTTATTACTTGTGTTCCATACATAAGTCTACTGCTAAAAATTCTCATTTGTTCTTATTCTTAACTAAATTACCTTCTTGGTAGTTATACAAATAACAATAATCATACAAATTGTTCTCAGTAAAAATGAAGTAAAAATTCTCATTTTTTATTTTAACTTAATTATTGGGAGTCTTTGTTGTATGAAACATGTCCATATGTTGAACAAAATATAGTTCTGTTATAATGTTCTCAGAAAAACAACTGACTCAATGTCACATTTTTCAGTACTGGCCGAGTCTTTCAATCCAGTTAATGTCAATTACCAATTTACTTCCTCATCCCAAAAAGGAAGTCTCATTTTTAAAGTCAGTCCTCAAAGAAAAGAATTCTTATTTTGTACAAAGTTCAATGCCAGCCCTGTTCATATTAATGTTTATAGTGCAACTGTAGAAAGTAAACAAATACATGTTTGTTTACACATTTCAAATGCTTCTATGCATAGTGACTAATTTTAAAAGAATTTATCAATAGAATAGTAATAGGTAAATACATCCTAAAATTTTGCATAACAATTGCTAGAACTGGGATGATATGCTGTTCTCATGATTTATGTGCATCATTTTGAACTGATTGGATATGAAAAACTAAAAAACGGAATCTACTCCTTGAATTGAGCAAATAGCTTCACTTTTAATTTTTATGTTGACATTCATAAGTGCCTTTTTGGCCTAATTGAAATAAATTATTTTGACTTTGACTTTGAAAATAGAACTTGCTTGTAGATGAAAAAAATGTGCTGATGATGATAAAACATTTCATATTAACCCATAAATCCCCAAGCGGTCACCGGTGACCGCTTTCCACTAATATTACATTAAATTATAGACCTTATTTCTAATGTTTAGAGAATACTTTTGTATGACCAAATTTAGGGGATGGATATCAATGGGATAAAAAATTGCTTACAATTCTTTACTAGAAATAATCTTGACATAATATCGCAATAATATGCATAAAAGGGCTCTCATCACAAAAAAAAGGTGTCTAATATTTATTTTTCATTCGCTTTTTTTACTACAATCTGTAACCCTTATAACAATTTTTATGTAGTAAAATAAAATTCCTCAAATGCAGGTGTATGTGGGTGCACTGTCTCCACACTACGAGGCCCTGTCAGTAGAAGCCTCCAAGCAGACCAGCTCTGAAGAAATTGTCTGCTGCATCACTGACAAACTCGGACTTACTAATGGATCCGGAGGCCCATATGAACTGGCAGAAGTAAGTTTATTATTATTACAAACAATTACTTTTCCATGTCAATGACCAGAACAATCATAGTGAATTGATTACATATCAAATAATGGCTAATCTTTTCAATTAAAGAATACATGCAGCTTTGTCATCATCATATTAGTAGTAATTAGTATAAAAATTCTATTCTGTGTATTATTTTAATATGTTGATCAAAGTTATAGTGTTTTTTATAGGAAGGAAAATAGCCCATGTTTAACAAATTCAGTATTACATCTCCATCTTCTCCAACCCATTCTAACATAGAAAGTGTTAGGTTAGGTCCAAAAAACATGTCAGGTCTTAACAAAATCTTGTTACAGAGTATCTCAAACATGTTTGTTCAATATCTGTCAACTTTAAACAGCTCGCCACATTGATACAAAAAATTGATTAACAATATAAACATTAACAATTTTTTGCTCATTGTAACTGAGTGAGTCAGCTTCTGTCCAAGACGATTACTTCCTTTGCTTGGTCATCAGTGAGACATTCTGCATGTGTCGTCCAGCTCATAGGCTAGATTATAACATTTTAAGGAAGTTACAGATACGATAAATATAGTTGTACACTTTGTTTTTAAAAAGTGATGATAACATTTGTTCTATATTAACGGTTGAATTTATCAAATGAACTAGTTTAGCCTAAATTCCATTTAAATTGTCGTAACTGTGTATAAAATGATCGAAACGTGCCAGTTAGCTGTGGAATTATTACTGTGTTGTGAGTTTAAAATGTTGTTGATAATGTGTGATTCAATTTAATGGCTGAAGAACCCATGATTGGTAAGCGAAACTATTAGTCAGACGACAAACATACATGAGCTGGTACTCATTTATTATCCTTAAATGTGTTGTTACTGTAATTTAAAATAATGTCTCCAATAGGTGGTGGGAGACATGCTCAGCGGCGAGTGCAAGGAGCGGCGACTGGGGCCCAATGAGTCGCCCGTCGCTGTCATGTTACTGTGGCCCAACAACACCGGCTCGGGACAGTATAACAGGTCAGTAGCAGTATCAAGAAACCTCTCATGTGTATGTGTCATATACTAATTACTTATGACACATTAATTCAATCATAATTATCATATCAACAAAAAAATTATATCGGACGTTGTCGCTTTGTCGATATTATTACGTTCATATGCACAACATAAATACGTATTATTAACATTGTTTTCAAGTGTTACAACATTCACTCTTGTTACATGTTAATTTTCCTGCTGTAATTAACTCTGTGGCGTTCAAGTTATGATTAATTTAATTAAAGTACAGACTACAAATTGCATACCTACCCTATTGGAATATAAATATATTTTCCTCGACGCGGACAGTAGTCTGTGGCGAGTCGAACAATGTCAAATCAGGTTTTTCTATATAATTGTCTTATTCCTGCAATTATGTATTACGAGAGATACGTCTAACCTTGTCTTAAACACCTGCGTGTCTTGTGTCTGTACCTTTACATACAGTTGTGCTCATTAAGTGTCCTGTCACCGCAATACTATTTGTACTATGTTCTGTTGTGATGATTCATCGTAATTTGTTTTGCGCGAGGTAATTATCGTAATTTTGGCTTCTGTATCCTTACTTCATGTACGGAAAAGAGACAACTTCAATTAACATAAATTGTAGATCGAATTTCTATTATTATGCATTTAAACGCGAGTAATAACAGATGTAACTAAAACGTTATCGAAGTCCCGCTATGAATGTGTTTATTATACATATCGAACGTTGCAATGAAATAAGTGTTGTTTGAACGACTACTTAGTTGTATAATGAAGGGCTGTAGCAGTGATTGGGGATAATATCCCAGAGTGGCGCATGACTCACTCTTCCTGCGGCAGCGGCGTGATAACGGCGTCTCCATCCTGCCAATCAAACTGAAACTTTGCCGCTCGATCAAACATGGCCTCTAAAACTGTTCCACAACTCACAAATATTTAGATTTCGTCATTATGACTCAAAAGTAAAATCTTATTTTTAGACACTTTCCCGCTTATTAACGTCGATATCGCGGTTCAAAGGTTTTGTTTTTGTTTGCAGATTTTATCTCCGAGAGAAAATTCCCGACGAACCATGGATGGAGAACTTCTCGGTGGACCCGCAGCTGATAAAGGATTACTTCCAGCGCTTCCTGTATCAGCCAAAAGACCGCGAGTACCCCGACCTGTGCCAGTTGCCGGAGCTCAACGAGCAGACGTTGCTAGATAACTTGAGGGCGAGGTTCTCGGCCGGCTACATCTACACATACGTCGGCTCTATATTAATAGCACTCAACCCGTTCAAGTTCTACCCTATCTACAACCCGAAGTACGTGAAGCTATATCAGAACAAACGTATAGGACTGCCGCCTCACATATTCGCAGTTGCCGACGCCGCATATCATTGTATGCTCCGAGAGAGAACTAATCAATGCATAGTGATCAGTGGAGAGAGTGGTTCAGGAAAGACTGAGAGTACGAATTTTCTACTACATCATCTGACGGCGTTGAGTCAAAAAGGATCTCATGGTAGTGGTGTCGAGCAAACAATATTGAGTGCAGGCCCAGTGCTAGAAGCATTTGGAAATGCTAAAACTGCCCATAATAATAATTCCAGTCGGTTTGGCAAGTTTATACAAGTGAACTACAAGGAGAATGGCATGGTGCATGGAGCTGTTGTACAAAAATATCTTCTGGAAAAATCAAGAATATGCAGTCAAGGTCGTAACGAGAGGAATTATCATGTGTTCTATTACTTATTGGCTGGTGCGTCGGAGCAGGAGAAGGAACAGTTGCATTTACTTAGTGTTGACAAATATAATTATTTATCGAGGACTGGTTGTAGTGAGGTGCCCGGTATTGATGAACAGTATGAGTTTTCTCGGTTAAAACAATCCATGGAGATGGTGGGCTTCACGATGGATAAGCAGCGGCGACTGTTCGCCGTCCTCTCGGCCGTGCTACTTTTGGGTAAGTTTCTCAACGAACTTTGTCAAGTATGTTATAAATTCATCATCTCACCATTAACATAATCTTATCAGCTGATAGCTCTCCATCAGCTATGCTTTATTACTTTGATAATTTCTATTATCAGACATATTATTGTTATATTACATACCAACGTCACAGTGAAAGTAAATACATCAATGCAAATAAGTTGTGGATCATTTTATGAAATACAAAAAAAATAATTTTCATGAAAATATGATACTTTTGATTATACTAACATTATGTAAAAAAAATTAATCACTCTTGAAATCTGAATGACTAGTCTGCTAATAATACATTATTTTTACAACACTAACAGTATTAAATCATGCATAGCCACATTTTAAATAATTTGTCTCACGAAATGTTTAAATTACTACCAAAGTATCCTTTTTGTAACACAGGATTATCAGTTCATTCATGACATAAGACACAGTAAGAGTAGCTTTTTACAGATTATTTTCAAGACTGGTTAAATACTTACATTTTCCATAGTAATTGTTCAAGTACGATTTTCATGATTCCACTGAGTATAATTAGCTAAAAATAGGAAACTGATTCCTTTTCCTCCTACACTCAACAAATATGTAAATTGTTGCATTCTTGTATTAGTAATTGACATTTGCATCAATCGTTTTCCTTCATTTGTATTTCATATAACTATGTAACATGCTTTAATTTACAAAATTATTGTAATAATTTCATTCAAATAGCTTGAACAAGTAATCATAACACTGAAGATGAGTACTTTAAATAAAGAGACTTAAAACATGTCAAAATAGATGGAAAAGTAAAATTAACTAATTTTGATATTCAATGAAGACTCAATTCTCGAATGATCTGATTTTAACAATAATATATTAATTAGCAGCTATTTAAAAAAGCCATTGAAAAGTCCTTTAGCCTTTATTAAAGAACTAGCGGCCCGTCCCGGCTTCGCACGGGGGGACTTAAGATTTTTTACATAGTTTTACGTTTTATTTATATTTATTCTCAGTTTTTTTTTATTTAGGAAGTATTTACCTTTTGAAAATATTTTTCCGGACTTCATTTACTTATTTCATTTATTTATGAACAATTCATCTATAGAGCATTTTTGCATAACTTTAACTATATGCTAAGCGCACGCCACGGAAGGCCACATAAACGATACTTTTCCCCCGTTTTTAAAACATACAGCGTAATATTATATAGCCTATGTTACTTCTGAATAATGCAGCTTTCTAATGGTGAAAAAATTATTGCAATCGGTCCAGTAGTTTTTGAGTTTATTCATTACAAACATACAAAAATACAAATCTTTCCTCTTTATAATATTAGTATAGATAGAATAGACACAAGGATATATTTTTGGGATATTTAACAAATGATAGAAGAAAATAAAGGAAGTATGCAAGGATCATAACATTGTGTAGTTTCTGCCTACCCTCATAGGACAAATGCGTAAGCTTGTTATATGTTTTTAACTAATGGTTAAGGAAGTGAGGGTTTCCCGCGTATACAGGAAATTTGGGAATTAATTTAAAATAGGGAATAACATAACAAAGTATATCCCATAGTGAAACATCACTGTCATAAATTCATGGAGAATCAATTCTGTTTGTTTTGGCACTTATTCTAGAATCTATATAGAAAATGTTCTATTGATTGATCTATAGTCTATTGAATAATACCTCAAGGTATATGAGCTGTAGAGTTTATTTGATCGCATCAATTTCTGGAACTACTGGCTTCTACAGCAGACTAGCTGTAGGGACTTCGATTTTCGAAATTATGAACTACAATTTGCTTTTTAATCCTCATATTAACATTTAAAATATAACTGGAATGTGGCTGACGTGTGACTAATATTTCTACATTTTATTTCATATGACTTAATTGTTGAATTGACCAAAAAGAAAGAAAAAAATACTGTAATTATTATATTGTTATTATTTATTTTAATGGTTTCCTCATGATTTCTAGCATTCCCTTTTATTCCAGTTACGTACGTTTCGAGTTATAAAATGATGCAAAAAACATTTTTCAAAAATAAAATCCCATTATTTATAGGCAATGTGGAGTTCCAACCGCAGAGGAAGTCATATCACCATGATGAAGCGGTGGGTGTACGGAACCCGGAGGTGGTTTCTCTCATTTCATCGCTGCTGCGGGTCAAACAGGAGACCCTACTGGCTGCCCTCACGTCCAAACGAGCACGGGCTTCCGGAGAAACCCTAGTTATAAATTACCGGTGAGCGGTATTATTCATTACTTTTATTTATGGAATAGGAGGCAAACGAGCAGGCAGGTCACCCGATGGTAAGAAATCAGCACCGCCTAGGGGCACCCGCAACACCAGAAGAGTCACAGGTGCGTTGCCGGCCTTTTAAAAAGGATTATTTATTTATTTTACACTTTAATGCACACAAAATAAGGTACATAAGGCGGACTTAATGCCATATGGCATTTTCTCCCAGTCAACCTTTGGGTTAAATGTAAACTCAGCGAAAATGGGCCTGTGTAATATGCAAAAAAAAAACAAAATAAATAACTAATAGTAATAATAAATACTGTATAACATACTGAAAAAAAAAATAGGATTACTTTTCTCCAGTCAAAAAGCCATTGGTCTATTGGCTTGTTTCTCGTTCAATCATTATCATTGGCAGTAGTAAACAGTATCAACTGTTTATTCAGTTCATATAGTTAATATAGTACTCGTCACCATCAAATAACACTCAGCTCAGGAGTAGACATTAAAGTTAGGTTTATTCCTATCATGTGGCTAATATTCGCGCGTTCTCTCGCTTACAATATTCAATATTATTCAGTGTGGAAAAAGTGATCGACGATTGGCGTAAATATCATCACACAGTCACTTGTTGATTCAAAGTAAATTCAAGGAAAACAAACAATATCTTTGAAAAGAGGCCAAGGTAGACAATCTTTTGTGGAATCTTGCCAGTAATTAGGAATAACCATATGGTATTTATTCAAAAGAGGATAGGCTTTATATCTGTTATTGTAATCTGAGATTTTGCGATTATACACAAAGCAATCATGCAAATGAATTGATGTAAAATTTAAATTTTCTATCCATAGGCTCATTTACTATGAAATTGTTTGTTTACTATCTTTGTAGTTTCTTATCTGTGGGGATTATCGTCTTATATTGAAGTCGCATTCCTTTCTTATGAGATGGTCGGGGGATTAGAAGCACTATCTCTTGTCTCGTCCCTTCGTCCAAACTTAAGCATGTAACAAGAATGACGCACTGAATAAGTAGCTTTTGACATGGTGACATTACACATGATGGTATCACTTGGTTATTATTTTGTTTGGATTTTTAATTAAAGTTAAATTAAAATGACGCACAAATTATGTTTCCTTAACCATTTCAAGATTGCCATACTTACTTTTGGTATATTTTTTTTAAGTTTTAACACTATACAAATAGATGTTTTTCTAATATTTCCATTGGTATCTACTTACAGGTTGCCTGAAGCGATAGCGACGCGAGACGCGATGGCAAAGTGCTTATATGGTGCTCTCTTCGACTGGATTGTGATGCAAGTCAACCACGCGTTGCTCTCTAAAAAGGATACGCTAAGAGAACATCAGGGACATAGTATAGGTGAGTTACAATACCATACATTTCCAGTCCCATATAAATGCAACTTGTAAATCTCATATAAATAAAACAAATACTAACGACAATTCTAGACTCCGTACGATTGATTACTAAGAATCTTCCAAAATTAAAAATACCGGTCTTATCAATTTTGGAAGATTCTGGTAAGTAAATTGTAATTCTTCTAATTGTAATTCTTGTAAGACCGGTCTTAGCACAACCGGGAAATGGAACTGATAATTCCATATTTGGCATCGCACTTGCAATAAAATGCTAAATCCTTACATACCTTTTTCATACGCCGCGCCGTTAAATAGCATTACCATTAGAATTCTACTCATACTCTTAAATTTTACAGGCGTTCTGGACATATTCGGTTTCGAGGACTTTGGTCTGAGCAACAGCTTTGAGCAGTTGTGCATCAACTATGCTAACGAGCACCTGCAGCATTACTTCAACCAGCATGTGTTCAAGTACGAGCAGGAGGAGTACAAGCGGGAAGGTATACCCTGGACTGATATAGGGTTCAGTGACAACACGGGCTGCTTGCAGCTCATTGAAGGCAAGGTCAATGGGCTCTTGTGCCTGCTCGATGATCAGTGCAAGTGAGTATTTTGTCGATTTTTTTAATAGATGTTTCCTGTGCTTTTTGAACGATTAAAAAGTTAAACCAAGATCATTTAGCAGTTCAGTAACTCATTTCTTTTAACATAACATAACATCACGCCTTTTATCCTCGAAGGGGTAGGCAGAGGTGCACATTTTGCCACTGTACAATGTAACACCCACTTATCACTATTTATGTTATGAGTCCCATGTAATAGGGGGTGAGCCTATTGCCATATACTATATACTCCGTGCTACTGCTGAGAATTTTTTAAAAACCCAGTAATGCTCTGCCCGACCCGAATCGAACCCGAGAACCCCTGCCCGGCAGTCGCACTTGCGACTACTCGGCCAACGAGGCAGTCATTTGTTTTACTTAACTCGTCGAGTACCGTCATTAGGTATAGACACAATTAAAGAACAATAGGTTGCGGTCACCGGTGTCCTCGCGGTGTTTGACAGTTTAAGCTTATTTACGACCGAAATTCTGATATTAAACCGATTGTAATACAAAATCTGTGGTGCAATCTAAGTTATTGATAGAAAGTTCATATTATAATGTCAAATATCTATCTTAATCCAAAGCTTTGATTTGATATAGGTTGTTAATAATTGAAACCATTTTGACAGAATACAGAAAACAATAATTTTGTCATGATTATCACTAACAAAATAATATAAATTTCAGCTTCCCATGGGCGACGAATGAGACGTTATTACAGAAGTTTAATTCTGTACATGAGAACAATCCCTTCTATGAGAAGCCACAGAGGCGGGAGCCTGCTTTTGTAGTCAGACATTATGCTGGGAGAGTCAAGTATCAGGTAAGAACATCATTTCTAGCTAAATAGAAAAAAAAGTTTCAATAGCATATCTGAATCCTGTGATAATGACTTATTTAGTAAAAAATATTTGCCAAAAAGCTTAAACCTAGCCGAAAGGGTTTAAGTAGTATTTAAACTTAAATGAATGGAAGGTTTAGTTAGACTCGTTATTCAGAACCTAGAGTCGGACAACTGTACTTGGTGTGACTAGCGATTCATTTGACAGTAGTAGTATTTGTGTTCTTTGTACACTCATTGATTTACAAAACGATGACTAATCATAGGGAATTCATAGAAAAATATCAAAAATAAATGATTAAAATTTATCTTATGTTTCAGGTGACGGCGATGCGCGAGAAGAACTTGGACCTGATGCGGCAGGATATAGTGAGCGTGTTGAAGAACTCCTCGCTAGCATTCGTAAGGGAACTCGTCGGAGTCGACCCGGTAGCCGTCTTCCGATGGGCGATTGTGCGCGCGTTTTTCAGGTAAATGTACAGTAATTTAGTTTTTTCTTGGTTTTTTGTTAATTGGCTTTGCTATGTTTGACAGTAATTTGACTTTATACCATAAAGCGTTAACTTAGCGATGTCAATATTCACAACTGATTTATTGACTTCGTCTATACGACTTGTTTATGCTAAGAAATCACTATATTAAACATAACAATAAGGTCTTAAACTGTCAAATACCAAGCGGTCACCGGTGACCGCAACCTATTGTTCTATAATTGTGTCTACAAAACCGGTACTCGACGAGTTAAATATTGATGTAAATCAATAATTAATTTTGTTTATTTTCCAGAGGATATTTTGCGTTCCTGGAGGCAGGGCGGAGACACCGCGTGCAGCGCGTAGACGGCGCGTCCCGCGTACCGCGCGCCTCTATCCACGCCCCCAACGACACCATCATCAGGTCAGTTACATCCACAAACATACCCTATTGCAACGTCATTGTGTCCAATTTGCATTACAATTAAAATCCAGCTTAAACAAAGTACATTACCACTAACTGCAAATTTTGTAATACCATATTAACTTGAAAGGCATGAAGAGTATTACTTATTATTACGTATATTATAATGGAACAAATTGGCAAGTGAAAAGATTATTGGAAATTGTATTGTTGGGTCTGTTTCTAGCCACAAATGCTCCGACAAAAATATTGTAGTTTTCCAAGAAACTACAAACGTTTTCTGCAAACTATACTATTCAATATTCACGTGACTTAATGAGCTTATATTTCATATGTAAATGAAGCACTTGCGGTTTGAAACGTGGCCATGATGATTTACATTATTGCTATGTATAAAATATGTATTAAATATAGCTTTGCAAGCAACGTTATGTGACGTAATGAAATGTGTCTTGTTGCTCAGCCAACTGGTGACAGTATCGTCAATCAATCTTGCAATCAACCGCATTGCGTAAGTCACCGAATTTACGGCATGCTTGTTATATGTTCTATGTGCACCTAACGCATGGACATCCATGTCTTAGTCAAACCTGTAACACCCTTTGTTGCGTACTGCGTGTACTGGGCGAGGTCGCCGCCGGTCCATCCCGCCGCCACCTCGACTGTGTCTTTGTTGACTCGCTATTAGTCCCAAGCATTAGTTTCCATCTTAGCTCTCTATTAGGTATTACTCATTCTCACCCGCGGTCACCCTGAGCAGGTATGCATGCATCACAGTCTCATGTAATTCGGTCGTCCGAGTTATTTTTGTTACATTAATTTTATAATCCTGGATTCCTTTCTCACCCTCCATCCCTGGGACAGAACGCCCCACAGAGCGGGCAGTAAGGCGCGTGAGACTCCGACGCGGGCGCACGCCGATACTAAACCCAGGACAGAGACAGCGAACGCGGCCCGCACGGGTGGGAAAGGGACAAAAAATTACAGGATCGCCGAGACTCGCACGCGGCGGGAGCGCGCGCTCGACGACACCGACGTCATGCAGCGCGCCAGCCAGATCGTCATGTACGTCGCTCTGTGACACTCCGATACTCTCCGCACCGCTCACTCCTCAAACAAAGTCTGACACGACGAGTGCTAATACTACCTCACTCCTCCTTTGATCAAATTCTTACATTTCATTCAGTTTTTTATTTTATTTTGTACCCATTTGAATGATCACTCAAGGAATTTTGTTTGAAGAACCTGCGTGTTTCGGTTGGGGTTTCTTCACTTTCCTCTCTCACGGTGATGGCTATGGGTTTCGTGTTTTCGTGCATTTATCTGTCGCATTCCTTTTGTGGCGTCTTTATTACATATTATGTACCTATAATATTATTACAATATAACGGTTGATTTCAGCTATACACATACAATTACATCTTCTATTGCAATGTATTGTTCAGGTTTAGAAGTAAATAATACATAGACGCTGTAATTGTAGTTTGTTGCTTTATTGTATGGGTCAAGCGTAGTAACAGGTTTCTGCAGATTTTTATCTAAATTAAGCTGTAATTCAATTAAGCAATAAAACATTCTCTTTTACATTATAAGCTTGTTCTTATTCGCAGATAAATTGTTTTAAATCGGCTTCTTGGATTGCAAATTGCTCAAAAAAGTTTTGAAAAGACCACATTTACTAGCATGTATGTAAATAATTCGCACATTTTTACTGAGCAATTACTTAGGTGGTTGGTGTTCCCTTTAAGAGATCTCATGACTTTATGGATGCTTTAAAGGAGCAAACATTGAATTAAAAGTGAATGAAATCCATATTGCGGTCTCTTAGAGTGCCAGTTTCTGATATTCGTGTTGTTAAATGAGTTTGATTTGATTGTGCAGGAAAAACAAGTCATTTAGGCCTAGGGAGAGAGCGAAAAAAGGTTTAAAGAATCTGCAGAGCGTGAAGACGTTGGCGGGTCGTACAGCGGCGCCGGCCGGGAAACGGAAACAACAACAGACTGTCGCCGCGCAGTTCCAGCACTCACTCTCCGCGCTCATGGACACACTCAATCAGGCCAATCCATTCTTCATCAGGTAAACTCTATATTACTAAACATTCTTAGGCTAAAGCCAAAATTGCAATTTGCGACTACTAGACCTATAGGACAATCATTATAATCGGTATTATTAGTAAAGTAAATGAAACAGTAATAAGTTGTTAAAAACTTTTAATCTGCTCACGTATTCATTTAACTGAATGTTATAAAATAAACAGACTCAGAATTGAAAGACAATCAATTCAAAATACTGTCTTTTTCTGGCGTTTGGATTTGCCTTCAATAGTCTTCTGTCGGCAGTCAAAGACTAATCATACCTTTATCCAACAGATGTATAAAATCAAACGGCGAGAAAGTTCCACATGTGTTCGACGATGAAACTGTACAGCGTCAGCTTCGGTACACGGGAATGTTGGAAACGGTCCGGATACGACAGGCCGGGTATAATGTCCGGCTCACGTACGAGGAGTTCATACAACTCTACAGGATATTATTACCGAAAGGACTGCTCAGTTCCCAAACTGATGTACGACACTTCCTCGCCACACTCAACTTGGATAGGGATAACTATCAATTAGGTAAGTTATTTCTGTAGTAATATTAATAAAAATACAACATAACATAACATCACGCCTTTTATCCCCGAAGGGGTAGGCAGAGGTGCACACAGAAGTAACACCCACTTTTCACTATTTATGTTATGAGTCCCATGTAATAGGGGGTGAGCCTATTGCCATATACCGGGCGGCACATTTCCAGACTCCGTGCTACTACTGAGATTTTTTTAAAAACCCAGTAGTACTTTGCCCGACCTGGGAATCGAACCCGAGACCCCTTGCCCGGCAGTCGCACTCGCGACCACTCGGCCAACGAGGCAGTAATAAAAATACAGCTAACTATTCAAGAAAAGCTCTACTAATTTTAAGCTCCATTGGGACTCTTATTCATAAACAGCTTGCGCGATGCAGCGACGTCGCATAGCTAACGAATCACTTAAAAATAACCCGAATACCATGGCTTTAGTATTTGAACTAAAATATTGTCACTTATTTTATTTAATGAATATAATTACGTTGCAGGTGCTACAAAGATCTTCATGCGTGAGAGTGAGCAGACGAAGCTGGAGTACCGACTGCACCAGCAGATCATGGCTTCCATCATCACCATACAGCGGTGGTTCAGGGCCGTGCTCGAGAGGAGACGGTTCCTGGCACTACGGCGGGCTTCCGTCGTCATACAGTATTTTACCAGGTCAGTGTAACTCTGTTGTATTCAGAGTCATTTAGGCTTTTGTTAACGTTTTGATTTGAATCAAGGAAATGGTACTGTTCACCTTCGCAAAATGATTTTCTACTTTAATTTTTATAATCTAGTCACTGCTATGAAGTTTTCTTTCCTAAATACCTAAAATACCCTAATGATTTACTCTAATGATTACGTAACATTTTCTTATAGTTTTGATGTTTTATTCGTACTTTTGTTAACAACTGCCACGATATGTCGTACCTCATAAGAAACTCAAGTATTAGAGATACAATCAAGAGGCAGAGAATGACACCTTTTTATTTCCCAGACAATGGCTAACAGCGCGACAGGTGGCAGTGGTACGTCTACAAGCGTGGTGCCGCGGCGCGCGACAGCGACGGTGGTACTTACGGCTACGTCGCGGGATCGTCGCCTTCCAGGCCGCCGCCAGGGGACATCTACTGCGACGGGCCATACTGGCGCGCAGACCTTCGGGAGACTCCGAGGTACATATACCGCATGATGTTATAACAATTAATATTATACATACTCTTTGTTTTCTCAACTGTTTGCCTTACGAGTCAGGGTTATCTTTCTTAAATGTTTCTGTCACCATCTTATGAATACTAGCATGGATGTATAATGCATTTTCTTATTGCATTATAAGTTGGCTGTTCTTTCCGTTATGCACTTGTATTATACAACACTGTATAATTGTTATTTAGATGATAAATGATAACCCTCGCCCGGATATGAAAAATTAAAATTCAAAATTTTGTTGATTGATCTCAGTTTGGCACCCTTTTATCCAATTCGATGTTCTATAACTGTTAGGGTTTGTTTCACTATCTTCTAATAATGTTAAAAAGAGGTTATGCAACTTAAAATCGAGGTTATTGGTACTGATTTTGACCTTTCGATTATGTATTAAATTTTAACTCGCTGTTTTAATTGTCCACCGCCTCGGAATATAAACATGTCACTGTGACTTCTAGATATACGACAGAATAAATACGAAACTAGAATTATTCTTAAACTTAAAATTCAAATAAAGTTCAGTACTATTTGGAATAGTACCCATTCATTTGAAAGTCAAAGGTTAGATTGGAAGAATATAACAATAGTGAAGCAAGTCCCCCGACTAACAGAGAGTTGGTGTGACTAACAGTGTGGTCAGTGTGTAGTGCACACACTAGTGTTGTTTGTGTTGACAGCATGACGGCCGCGCCGACACCGCCCCGCGCCGGGGACACTGCAGGGACCCCGGGTGAGTACCTCGACACTACAGCTTTACATACATTGCTTACTTTTTCATGTTCATCCAATGACGTGGTACCATGAAGACATGACCATAATTCCGTACCCTACTGTAGTACAATCCTTTAATATGGTATCATGATTTGAACTATAGGTCCATCTGTTAAACGTTCGTTTACTGGCTACCAACTCCATACATGTAAAAGCCAGCCATCTAAATTGCTACAATGCATCTGATCAAAGGAAAATAGCTCTTTGAAATCCGTAGGAATATACAAAAACTTTTTTGAAGACAAACCAGTTTGAAGACGTATGTTTCGATCTTCGCATTGCACCAAATTCCTAAAATAATAAATTGTTGAAATATTTTAGAAGTATTCTACGAAAAGATCTGGAAAATTCGAGGCAACTGAGGGCGACACAATCATTACCTATACCGAGGTAAGAATGATAATTATAACTATTTATATTCAGTCATTTACTAAGCTAATATAGATTCAAATAAACTGAAGTGTATGTTTATAATATGGTACTGTTATAGGGTCGAGAAGAAACGGGACATTTTAATAGATACTATAGAAAATACAACAAACGTTCAGAAAGTCAAGAAGAGAGTTTCCAAGACAGAAAATGCTTTGATGAGACAGACAAGCACAAGGTAAATATAGTATTTAATACCTTCAAATATCTAAAAGTACAACTCATCAAGCTACTCCTCAATCTGGTAATAGAATGTCAACTTTAAATCAATATGTTACGTAAAGTTTACAATTCAAAAAAATACCTTTCCTCAGCGTAATACCCAAAGAAACGAGCGAGTCGCCAGAGGATGAGAGATGGAATGTCACCACGAATACGAATAGGTATCTTCAGACTGGAGTCACTCTACCCAACAAGATCACTCCTGAAGACTTAGCCGACGAATTACTCTGGCTACGGCTCGACCAGAACTACCTCATGAATGAAAAAGAAGCTATTACTAAGGTATAAATAATATTATACTAATTTAACAGCCCAATCTACCCTTACAAGTCCACTATTGCAGTCGTTTACAATATTAATACTATAGTCGGAATTTTAATTCGATTCCAGATTTGACAATTTCAGGGTTGCGACACCCAGACACAAATCTGTTATGACAAGTACTAAATAGTGACGTTGCGAAATTATTCGATATGGAAATGTAATATTTCTGGATCGATTCTTCTCGTTTATAATTTTACTCTCGTAAACTAAGTATATCAGGAAATTAAATATTTCTGAGCCGATAATTTAGTTTTGACGATTAATTAACGATCTGAGACTTTTCGTTTATAATTGTGTGTGAAATAAATAAAAAAATGTGACCATGAAGGAACATGACAAATAAAACAGATAGATGTATTATGGTAATAAGTTATTTATAAATTGTCGCCGTCATCGCTATCGCTATCCTGTCACTTTCTGAACATTTATTATAAAACACACACACTGATTGTTTATCGATTTTTGTGTTCACCACACTATTATATGTGGTATCATTATTTCACAAAATGACAGTAGCTATTGTCAAATCTGGATTCTAATTAAAATTCTGACTGTAGTCGTTATTTTTATGTTTAAATGAGAAAAATCTTGTATAATAAATCTTGTGTAATAAGGAAGTTCAATGTTTGTTTAGAAACGAGAAAAGCGAGAGAAAGAAGACTACACATCGAAAAAGAAAGAATTGGAACTATTGGAGTCCATCATGAGTAGCAGTGAAGAGTACCTTAGACAGATAGGCAATTGGAACCCTTCGGATAGTACGGAAACTAATAAAACTAGTATTAGGTAAGTGTTTTAATATTCTTTGCTTGAAAAACAAGTGTTTAACACGTCGCCGTGACGGATTACAACAGTATATGTCACGATCGCGGAGGATTTGCCCTTGACAAGTTTTCATCCGTAGTCAACGGTTTACCAATTTTATTGAAGACTGATCGACAGACTGTTATTATTAATATTTTGTTCTGACGTTCAAAAGTGTCTTCTTGGTGTAATTGAAATGAATTATTTATATGAACGAGAATGAACTTGGCAAGAATCGAATCGTATGCGCGGTCGACAGTAGAACGAATATCTACATGTTTAAATAAGACTAAATGAAGCTTATCGTTCGAGATGTTTATTGTTGACTTATACTGAGGGTCTAGTACAAGTTTGTTTTACGTTTAATTAAAGTAATAGAAACGAGACCGCGTTCGAAGCTCTGATAAGTTGGTTCATTGGAGCCGGCAAATCAGAGCGCCGAACGCGGTTTTGTTTCGACTACTTTAAAAGTTTAAACTTTGAACTTTGAACGTAAAACAAACTCGTACTAAACCCTCAGGATTTTATAATTTATTATTTGGCGGTATTCCAATGTTGTAATGATTGAGTCTTATACAAAGGGTTAAAATGACTAGATGTGTAAGTATAACAAGATAACAAGTGTCTGTCGCTTCCAGACGTGGGTCTGCGGGCGTGTACCAGCGCAGCGTGTCGAGCGCGACGCTGGAGGCGCGCGGCGGTGCCGGGCTGCAGACGCTGCAGTCGCTGCCCGGCCTGCGCCGCGACCCCCGCGCCCCGCCGCCCGCCGCGCCGCCCGCCGCGCCCGCGCCCGGCCTCTCTGTCACACCTGCGCCTGAAACATGTACGTATAAACGGCTTTAAACATTGCATTATGATGTCTTCTTCAACCATTCAAAGGCCTTCGATTCAACGTCGGTTCGTTGTCACTCGCATTAAATATTAAACATTGAGTCTTAGGCCCGTATTAATAAACCGATATCAGCGTAAGAGCGAGATGTTAAGATCCTGTTTGATATTCCGACATATTAATAAACAAAACTTAATACGCGGTTTAAGACTTTGTCATCACCTGAGATCGTATTGTTTAATAAACATTACTCGGGTTTCAAAATCGGTATTAGGATGGTTATCAAGACCACGATTGTTAAGTTCAGTCGACCCTGGACTTAATATCGTGAACTCGTACCTCTAAGGCCCGTATTAATAAACCGATATCAGCGTAAGAGCGATATGTTAAGATCCTGTTTGATATCCCGACATATTAATAAACAAAACTTAATACGCGGTTTAAGACCTTGTCATCACCTGAGATACTGTTGTTTAATAAACATTACTCGGGTTTCAAAATCGGTATTAGGATGGTTATCAAGACCACGATTGTTGAGTTCAGTCGACCCTGGACTTAATATCGTGAACTCGTACCTAAATATTTCGCGGGAACCATGAATGTTGAGAATATTATTTCCGAAATCAATTATTATGATGAAGTTGAATAATACGATGATATTTTATGGCCTTTTCAAAATCAAATGCACATTAGGCCACTGTACAGTGTAACACCCACTTTTCACTATTTGTGTTATTAGTCCCATGTAAGCCTGAGCATATTGCCATATACCGGGCACAATTCCAGACTCCGTGCTACTACTGATAATTTTTAAAAACTTTGCCCGACCCGGGAATCGAACCCGAGACCCCTTGCCCGGCAGTCGCACTTGCGACCACTCGGCCAACGAGGCAGTCGATTAATAAGTAACTTGTAAATAAACACGAAACACTGATGTGATTGTATTATCAAGTACCTAATAAACAATTGAGAGAAAGGGAATCACAGATTATAATAATGAGGTGACGCGAAATCACTGGCATGTGCGTTTGTCATAAAATTAAACGTAACTTTACAATAAACAATGTTTTTTTATGGTTAAAAAAATCATAATGTATACAATATAAAAAAGTAATATAATTTGCTAAAATTTTAATCCATTTAAACTGGAAATAATCTTTTATTCCTATGCAAACAGAGTTGAATATTATCGTTCTACACAGCTATTACTAAACGCAATGAACGAAAGATGTATTAGTTCGTTCGCTGTGACGTAACAAGTCTTAACATCAGGATTTCATTGAGTGTCAAATTACGAATCTTGATACCTCGATCCAAACCGCGGTATCACCTGAGATCGTGTGGATATAGGTTTATTAATTAGCGTCGACATTAAGATGCTGATCGCATCTTGAGAACGTATCAACTGATGCCGGTCTTGACATCGTGATTGAGACCTATTTATTAATACGGGCCTAAGTATTTCGCGGGAATCATGAATGTTGAGAATATTATTTCCGAAATCAATTATTATGATGAAGTCGACTAATACGATGATATTTTATGGCCTTTTCAAAATCTATTAAGTACCTAGGAATTATTTTGATCAATTGAATTGTAAACATAGAAAAGTTAAATTTGTTATGTATGTTAAACGATTTATTAATAATGACAAAAACTTTCAGCTTGTGTGGGGGGATTTCATTTATTTATCTCAGCCTACAGTATCAAACGTCGTTACAAAAGTATCACGACTGCTAGCATTACTCCATAAAACCTATATTAAAATACCTACAGGATCAAGCTAGCTTGACTAGGCATTTTAGGCTTGAGCATTCTAGGCTCACCCCCTATTACATGGGACTCATAACATAAATAGTGAAAAGTGGGTGTTAAATTGTACAGTGGCATAATGTGCACCTCTGCCTACCCCTTCGGGGATAAAAGGCGTGGATGTTATGTTACTTATTCATATTCGATAATGGAGTCAAAAATGCCTATTCAAGCTAGCTTGATCTCCTGTAGGTATATATAAACTTTAGGTACTTATATAAACTTTAGGTACCTAATAGATTTTGAAAAGGCCATAAAATATCATCGTATTATTCAACTTCATCATAATAATTGATTTCGGAAATAATATTCTCAACATTCATGGTTCCCGCGAAATATTTAGGTACGAGTTCACGATATTAAGTCCAGGGTCGACTGAACTTAACAATCGGGGTCTTGATAACCATCCTAATACCGATTTTGAAACCCGAGTAATGTTTATTAAACAATGCGATCTCAGGTGATGACAGAGTCTTAGGCCCGTATTAATAAACCGATATCAGCGTAAGATCGAGATGTTAAGATCCTGTTTGATATTCCGACGTATTAATAAACAAAACCTAATACGCGGTTTAAGACTCTGTCATCACCTGAGATCGCATTGTTTAATAAACATTACTCGGGTTTCAAAATCGGTATTAGGATGGTTATCAAGACCACGATTGTTAAGTTCAGTCGGACCTGGACTTAATATCGTGAACTCGTACCTAAATATTTCGCGGGAACCATGAATGTTGAGAATATTATTTCTGAAATCAATTATTATGATGAAGTTGATTAATACGATGATATTTTATGGCCTTTTCAAAATCTATTAGGTACTTACCTAAAGTTTATATAAGTACCTAAAGTTTATATATACCTACAGGAGATCAAGCTAGCTTGAATAGGCATTTTTGACTCCATTATCAAATATGAATAAGTAACATAACATCACGCCTTTTATTCCCGAAGGGGTAGACAGAGGTGCAAATTATGCCACTGTAGAATGTAACACCCACTTTTCACTATTTATGTTATTAGTCCCATGTAAGCCTGAGCATATTGCCATATACCGGGCACAATTCCAGACTCCGTGCTACTACTGATAATTTTTAAAAACCCCAGTAATACTTTGCTCGACCCGGGAATCGAACCCGAGACCCCTTGCCCGGCAGTCGCACTTGCGACCACTCGGCCAACGAGGCAGTCGATTAATAAGTAACTTGTAAATAAACACGAAACACTGTATTATCAAGTACAAACAATTGAGAGAAAGGGAATCACAGATTATAGAGGTAATAATAAGGTGACGCGAAATCACTGGCATGTGCGTTCGTTATAAAATTAAACGTAACTTTATAATAAACAATGCTTTTTTATGGTTAAAAAAATCATAATGTATACAATATAAAAAAGTAATATAATTTCCTAAAATTTTAATCCATTTAAACTGGAAATAATCTTTTATTCCTATGCAAACAGAGTTGAATAGTATCGTTCTACACAGCTATTACTAAACGCAATGAACGAAAGATGTATTAGTTCGTTCGCTGTGACGTAACAAGTCTTAACATCAGGATTTCATTGAGTGTCAAATTACGAATCTTGATACCTCGATCCAAACCGCGGTATCACCTGAGATCGTGTGGATATAGGTTTATTAATTAGCGTCGACGTTAAGATGCTGATCGCATCTTGAGAACGTATCAACTGATGCCGGTCTTGACATCGTGATTGAGACCTATTTATTAATACGGGCCTAATACGTCGGAATATCAAACAGGATCTTAACATCTCGATCTTACGCTGATATCGGTTTATTAATACGGGCCTAAGATGCTGATCGCATCTTGAGACCGTATCAACTGATGCCGGTCTTGACATCGTGATTGAGACCTATTTATTAATACGGGCCTTAGAACCTTTCAGGCCTTCGACTAAGAATAAATCGAAAGCCTGAAAAAGAAAGAAGGAAGATGATTGTGATTTACATGTGATGAAGTGTAAAGTTCAAAATGCTCTTCATAATGTACTGAAAGGTCTATTATAGCCTTCTTCGTTGATTATTTAGTTGTGTTACGATTATTTATTATTGTTATCTAGCGGCGAGTACAGAGCCGGCCAGTGTATGCGCGGCGCCCGCGCCCCCGGCCCGGTCAGGGCGCCGCTCGCCCCGCCGCGCCGAGCGGGGCCCGCCGCCTGATATCATCGTCGACGCCTCGCTCTCACTGCACGACCGGTAACTATCATACGATCTGAATGTCTACTTTAGTTCAATTTCTAATTCAATTCTTTGGCAAATGCTAACTTTAGTACAATATTTGTCTACTATGAAAATCTCATTATGGTACACTTTTCAATTATGTTTTTGTTACGTACTATGTTTTAACATGTATCCAAATTTTATTCTTCTATAACCTTGCTGATTTTTTTATTTACTAGTACAACATATCACAATAACATCGTCTTTTTTGTAGCGCTGGTTCGGAGCAAATAAGTGGTCTAGTAGTGGCGGGGGTCCCTACGCCGAGCGTGGCGGGCGCAGCCCTGCGGCGGCGGAACTCGGACCCCGCCCCCGGGGACGTACGGCCACTCGATCCACGCTCCACTGACTTCATCGGACAGACTGGGAATGGACTCTTCCGAATCGCTGGCCACAGGTAACTAAAATAAATACCTAAAAAAAACTTACCATAATATTTCCCCAAATTAGCCATACTCTTGTCGACATTTTGACAAACAAAATCAACACTTATTTTATCAACAATATTTGAACATAAAACAATGTTGTAAACGATTGCAAATTATTCCTGATTGTTAACATCTAACTACTGATCCAACTACTAAGTTCATACGTTTTATTTCGACAGGTTTCGTAAAGGCACTCGGTTTGCGAAGGGCGACAAGTGCGTATACTGCCACCAAGCTATCGACGCATTCATCACGCAGGGCCAGCGCTGCATTGACTGCAAACAACTCTACCATACCAAGTGCATACAGAACAAAGGAGTCATCACCATGCCTTGCTCTAGTCCCGTCACCGTCGCCAATAGGGGGCGCCACAAGAACAGAAAGAGAATCATATCCAACTCTAATTATAACTTACTAGATAACTCCAAAAGTTCTGTCAGTTCCAACTTTAACCTAACGGGCACGTCAGAATTTATGGATAGGACCGATAAGATAATATCGGACGCGACTGAGCTACAAGCAATGCAGAATTTCATTATGGAGAAGATTTATGAAATGGAACCTAATGAGAAGAAGAAGCAATCTGAGGTGAGTACTGAGCAGTGTAATATTTTAATCCGAAAACAAAACCTTAAATGCTGTTGATAAAGTTTATTTTTGCGTGTCCACCAAGCTACAACTTCTTGCTTCCTCTTCAACAGGTCGACAGGGTATTCAAACACGCATTACTTGAATTCAAAGACAATTTAGTAGCGACGTACAGCATAGTGGAGACGCGGGGGTCTGCGCTGAAGTACAAGGATCTGATTGGAAACTTCCTGCATGTCATGGAGACAGTTTGTGCCAGGGAGGGGTCCACGCTCTCCATCACCATGGGGGTCAACGCCTTTAGGGGTTTCATGGACGAGTTTATGAGCCAACATGACACTGACAAAGCTAGGACGAAAAGAAAAAAGGATAAAAAGAGAAAGGTATGGCTTATCCCTCTTTCATATTAATACTGGCTTTAGCCATTATTGCAAGTTTAAAATAAGAAGGTTGCTTTTGTGAAAAATGTCACCATAAAGAGTTTGCATAGTAAAATGTGTTTCATCTATATATGAGAAATGAAACTCGTTTCCCGTTGTCACGCCATAACTTGAGAACGGCTAGACCGATTTGGCTGATCTTTTTTTTTTGTTGTGTTTGATATTGTCAGGAGAAGGTTCTTACGACAGAAAAAATCCTACGGGAGCGGGAGAAAACGGGACTGCGCGTACGAAATCGCGTGCAGAAGCTAGTAGATATTAAAAACCATACCAGTTGTCCATTTGCTTTATTGGCAAAACGTGAACAATGATAAACAACGCAACTCTCAATTTGTTACTAACTAAAATAAAGTACATGAACTTTCAGAAGGTGTTGTTTATTGAAATTGTTGTATAACTATTCGTGTTTTGTTATTCCAGGTGGACGATCCAATTCAATACAAAGGTCATACGTTCATACTGTCCATGATCAACATACCGACGGAGTGTGAGATCTGCAAGACTTTCTTCATGTGGCCCATAGAACGGTCGCTCATATGCCAGACGTGTAAACTTGCCTCGCATAAGAAGTGTTACACTAAGGTAAAATTTAAACTCTTTATTTATTGTACTTTTTGATTATGTTAGCTTATTATACATAACAAGCTACCTGTGAATTTATTGTGACGTTTTTACAAGCTCTTTTATGATATAGGTGTCGACACTGTGCCGTAAAGACAACCAGACCCCGTCGGCCGCGATAGTGGGCGCTGTCGACGCGGGCGGACGGGAACAAATGGGGGTCGTCACACGAGGAAAGGTAATATACAGAAACTTTACACATTTTCTTGTTGTATGCAGTCAATAAAGAGAAATATTATGCACACTACCTTTCAGATTCCAGTTTTATCGTATTTTAAAATTATTCGTTATTTGTGTGTACAACAGTTTACTTACTTATTTACTCTTTTGACTGAGCAATCAAAGTGTTGTGTGTACAACAGTTTACTTACTTATTTACTCTGTTGACTCAGCAATCAAAGTGAAACTTTCACTTTTGGAGGCTATTATTAGGATTAGAGGCCAAGGCTTCTATACGATATTTCGCTATTTCTTGCGGTTCTTCGCAACCTCACCGATAGGCAATTCGAAGTTCTTTTAAATACAGTTAGTTAAGTTTAGATTGTGTTGATATCGATAAGTCAATCGAGACAATGTATAAAATTTATTATACCTCTAACTAAAATTTCTTAATGCTATGTACCAGGTGTTTGGAGTACCACTACCGGACTTACCGACAGGCGAGAGCAACATCCCCATAGTCGTGGACAGGCTAATTACTACGATAGAAATGACCGGCCTCTACACAGAGGGCTTGTACAGAAAAAGTGGACTTAGTTCGAAGGTAAGAATCATTGAAAGTTTGTCAGCATCACATCAACAGCATGTGATAATCTTCTGATAGATTACGAGCCTCCTCCAACTCTTAGCAAGCTGGTTGGAGATAGTAGCCCAGTTCTCTTAAATGCGTAGTCCCTTGGTCGGTTCTTACAATAAGAGAGTAATGTTAAGAGTAAAACAAATTGTAATCCTCCTTATTGTGCCTTATTGCTATTTACTACATTTTTAGTAGCAATGCCATTAGTAATAACATCATCAACAGTCGGAAGACGTCCAAAACTGGAGAAACATTGGTAATATTTTAACCTTATGTACCTTGCGTAGGTGCGTGAGCTTAGACGGCTACTGGACGAGTCCCCGGAGGAGGGCGTGGACCGACTGGACCTGTACGCCGTGCACGTGCGTGCGTCGGTACTGAAGAGCTTCTTCCGCGAGCTGCCCGAGCCACTGCTGACCTTCGATCTATACGACGACTTCATACTCGCCGCGCAGATCTCTGACCCACAGGTACCACTAACATTCATTTTATTTTATATGATTAGTAGCTGACCTGGTTCTAATTTGCACATGTTTCCTAATTTCTTGCACTTCATATGACCCCGTGAGCTATATTTAAAAACTCAAAAGTATATCATGACATTTGCGAATATTTTTAATTATTCTGAAAAGCCTGTTAATTTTATTACTTTAAAGTTGATTAGAGAGAATTAATGTGAGCTAAAAAGATATGATATTATCCTAAACTATTTTTCTTATTTTTCTAGGAGCGGGTCTCTACTATATTTACAATTCTAAGAAAGTTACCGAAACCAAACTTCGATCTTGTCGAGAGGCTAATTTTCCACCTGGCGAGAGTGGCACTTGGAGAGGATCATAATAGGTAATGTTGCCATTTAATCGTCTGTTAGAGTTGGTATGCTAATACTAGTTAAGTGGTTATTATAATAATATATTGCATAGTATTAATCTTTTAAATCATAAAAAAATATTATGTTTATAGGTATTTTGCTTTACTTACATGATGATATTTTTTATGATTCTTATGAGTTGGGTTAGGTTAGGTTAGTATTAAGTAAAATCTTAATCTAATATGTTTTGTACATTCATCAGGATGGGTCCAAATGCGTTAGCGATAGTGTTTGCCCCGTGCATACTGCGCACACACAAGATACAACCTGCACAGGACTCACTGCACGACATCGCGCGACAGACTGCCTGTCTAGAGGCCATACTCGTTGATAAGATGCGCACCGTAAGTTAAGTTCATCATTATAAATAGTATCTGTAATAATATCTAAAAGCGAGAAAACCAAGATTGTCAAAGGTGAACTGTCTGTGAATATTGCATAAATCCCTGCAAAAATCTTCACGTTTTGCGAAGTATTTTTAGATACACCTGTTGGCTCAGCAACCCAAAGTGGATCTTGGCCTCCAATGCAAGAATGCATAGAATTCGGATTATGGCGCTTTCTCGCCAAGTTTTAACTCATATCTTTGTTATAAAAACTTAATAACAATTGTTTGGTTCCTAGGTACGCGGCATGCTCCAGGACATAGCGACGCTGGACACAGCGTGCCACACGGCCACCAGCCGCCTGTCCTCGCTGCGCTCCCACAGCCACGCGCCGCGCACCGAGGAACAGATCCTCGTCGGACACATACACGAGATACAGAAGGAGAAGGCCATCCTCACCTCCAACCTGCCCACACTAATCAGGTATGACACCTACACCAAGCGGGGGCGACGCTAATGCCACCATATCGTAAGTAACACTACTAATATTACTTACAAACTTACCTATTGACAATATCCCTATATTGTGTCAAAAATTAATTATTTCTACTAAAACATCTAATAGTATCTAATAATAACAATTCTCTCATTATTTGATTTGAGATTTTCTAGCTAAGTTGAGAGAAATAAGTAATAAACAATAAGCATATGAAAAATCTACTGACTTTGATTAGTTGTCATCATTCTTCATAATCACATAATGTTGTGGTTAACAGAGCGACGTCAGACGACGAGATGCTCTCTACGACGGACCACGACGGCGAGCTGGGCAGCACTGACGACCTGAGTACCGGGGCCAGTTCCATGCGGTCGCAGAGACTCTTACACCGACAGCTCTCCTCAGACGACCCCATCATGGTGTAACGCCACAGTCTTCACACCGTGGATCATATCAATACATGGACGTTTACACCCGGGCTGCAGCAACGTAAGTGCGTCAAATACTCTGGAGCCTCCACTCAGATACTATGCAATGATGTCCAAGTTTTGCCATGATAATTATAAATGTTGTCAAAACATGCATGATTCGATAAGTTTCCTATATTCAAATTCATGACAGAATAAATTAGTTCAATGTTCCTGTGCGTTATTTTACATTTTAATTGTTTAGAATTACACCATTGTAGAGTGTTTTAAAACTCGCCGGATAGTATTTATTGTATGTTTGCGACTTGTCCCGTACTGTTGCTAATAGTTAGCGAAGAAATAACTTCAAATAGAGATTGATAAGCAACACTCCTGTTCTTGTATATCGTACTATGTGCTATGTAATTGAGCTGTTTTAGACAAGTATACATGTGCTAGCAGTAGTGTGTGCGTGCGCAGTCGACGTAGCCGTTGTTCTACCGTACTTAGACGTAGTGATGAGCTTATTTCAGTAAGTCATAGTCGCCGCTACTACATCTTGGCGATTGCCCAAACTTGTGATGTGTGAATATAAAAGTATTTTTTCGTACATAAAAATATTTACATTCATCTTTGCACTGACGTATTTTATGATATATTTTCTGTGTAAATATGTAAATCTTGTCTAAAGGTGATTTTAAAAATTATAGCAATATATTGTTCTTCTTTCGTATTTTGTTATTAGACGACTTAAGATGACACGTGACTGTATTTTCAAAGTTTGCGATTGGTTGGTAGGTTACAACTACTAGCTACTTGGTGAAAAGTGATCCATTCCATTTTGTGTAATTATTTTATTTAGGTATATTATGTCGTCTCTTTGTCGACGCAAAATGGTAACAAAATTGTCTGACACACATCAAAAGAATATACCAAATTGGTGTTTATTCTTAACTTTCATATAGTTTTAAGACGATGAATTAGTGATGTTGTAATTCTGAGTTAGCTCGTGAGTCGTGTAATGTTCTGTAGAAAAGTTCAAAATTAAACCAATCCAAAGACATCACTTAATGACGTTAGAATTACGCAATTTTATTGAGATTTTGTGATCCTAGTTAACTAATCATGTTCCAAACTATTAATTATTTTATAAACCAAAATTTATATCTAGTTGCTTTGCCTTCATGATATACTTACTATATTATTTACCAACTTGTATGTTATATGTGAATGTTGTAAAGCATTCAGAACATTTTAATCTGGTTTCAAAAATAATATTTTACATTAAATATTTTGCCTGAGTACTTATGATCATAATGGATGTCCTAGACATTTAATGGTTATTTTACGTTTATTATTATGTTTTAAAATATAACAATTTCTTCCTACTACGGTACTTGGCGCCTCAACAGGTGTTAAGTTTGTAATTCATATTCCTATGGTTTAATATTATTATCCCAAATATGATCATGAACACCATGTACCTTGCCTCTATCTTAATTTGCTTTCATATTCTAAAAGACTGTCTTAAAATAAGCTATTGAATTTATTGTTAAGTCACAAATATTTTACCCGCTTTTTATTAATTAGTTTTTAACAATTTACTATACAAACAACGAATTACTCTGTGACAACTTGTAATGTTTGTTAGCCTCTCGTTTAACTATCGTCTGTGGACATATTTTATAGCTCAATATTTATGATGGACTGTATTAACTTACTTATATTCTAATAAGCTTAAATAAACTTTTTGTACCATTTATAATGCCACGAAATTTGTTTGAATCTCACAGTTGATACTGAGGCGTACCTTTTGAGCAATTTACACAGAACAGAAAAGTGAATGAAGAAAACTATTCTTAGACTTATTTGCATTTGTTAAATTTAAATGAACCGTGGAAGTGCATGTCTTATCAAGGTGCCGAACAAATACTATATTTTTATGTATAAAAAACTCTGTTGTTTCTCGTTTATTGGGGTTGTGTCGCAGTAATCTAGTGTACTTTCTGTGCCTTCAACTAGTTTGCTTTCAGCAGTCTCTGACTGGCCTGAACATGTCTAAAAGTCTAGCTATTATTGTTGATGGTTTACATTTATTAGTATTCTTGTATAGTGTTGTTAGCGTCAACATTAATATTAGCCACATACATTCTACATTTCAAGTATATAAATATATGTGTAACGTGGTTAGGTCTCGATAATATAATCGCATCGTGTTAACGAGCTCCCTATCAGCGAACATACTCATAATCATAATTTTAAACTAAGTTATTTTACAAGAAAAATTAATGAATGTGCAATGTGGCTACGACTAGGAATGAACACTTTAGAAGTGTATGTAGATATTCGCCTGTTCCGCATAAGGTTTATGTAAATAATTTATTAGTTCTATGACAACTCTTAGCAAGGTACTATTTTATCTTAAGGACTGCTATAGTCTCTGCCACTGTTTATTTGTGAAAGTGCCTATCGATCATTGTTTCATTTTAAATCTCTATTGGTGCATTATATCATTGGATTGTTGAAATTTTATCGTAGTTCGTCGTTTCATATTAAATATCATTCGAAGTTAAATTTTAAACCTAAAATTGTATGTGCAACATCACATTTTATTTTTCTGTTGCCAACTAGCAATGTAACAGTTATTTTATTACATGTTTATGGAACTGATTATAAGATATTAGTTAGATATTTCAGTAAGTTACAGACAACTGGCATTTGTTTATTCAACCCTGTACTTGTATTTGCTATAAGGACCAATAATAAGCTGTTTACACATGGTCGTTTTATATACCTGTATGTCATTTGACTGTGAACTTTGTCCTAAATGTTAATCAATAATGAATCTTGTATCATATAAACATGTATATTGTTCAACTATTTTTAGGGATCCTATAATGTGTCAATATAAATGAAATGTAACCAAAACATTATACTGTATACAAAATATGAAAATAAAAAAAAAGAATAATGAGATAAATGTGTTTAATTATATAATTATAAATCATGATTAATTTGTTTCCATCTCTATTTCCGATACTTTAGTCTGGCAAGGCAGTTTACCGATAGGACAAGTTGACCAGTCTAATTCATTGGCAGCTAATTTCCAAATACTGTTGATTTCTGGGTGTGTACCAGGCCTGTTGATTGTATCTTCATTTCCACATTCCTGTTCAGTAATTTCAACAATCATAACATCATCATTTTCTTCCAAATCATCAACTGTGTAAATCACAGAAGTTGTAGTAACGGGGAACTTTTCTGGAGTTGATATCAATTTAGCCAATGTGCAAATTTTTTGTGAGACCATCGTTGGCAGATTCGGCTCAAGTAAATCTAACAGATCACTTATAAAGTAAGTTAAATAATTACTGTAAGCAGTAATTATTGGGTTGATTTCACTGATGTCTTGTAGCTCAGCAGGGACAGATTTATGAAGGTCCAACAGAAGTCTATTTTTGATGCTACTGCCAGGGTACCAATGTTCATATAAGCGTTTTAAATCTTTCCTCTTCTTTGAAGTTTTGTCATCAAAACTCATTCTGGAAAAATATACAAGAATAAGTACCTAACTAATATTTGAAACAAATGCAAAGCAAATTAAGTTTCAAAAGTTATATGTACTTACTTTCTCATTTTTTTATCAATATTTTGTGATATTTTGAGAGCAGCTAAAATTTCTGATAGCCACAAGGCAGATAGTTTAGATTTAAAATGTCCACTTTCTTGACTTTGTGTGATCTTTATAAGGCCCAAAATTAAATTCAACAATAGATCATTTGTATGAAGGAAAGCCAACAACATTTCAAAGCATTGAACATAGCTACTGCATAATTTATTTTTGTATTTAAAGTCACTTGCACCAAAGAAGTATAAAAGTTCCTTTGAAAGCAACAGCGACTCATTTCCAAGTAATATCTCATTCATAGCTGCACTCGGCTCCTTCACCTTCAAGAGCTTTTTACCTTCAAGGTTCAATGTGTTAATAAGTGAATTAATAGACACAGTTTTTAGATTGGACAGATCAACATGGTCCTGAAGCAATTCTATCGCATTACTTACTATTGTATCTCTCATTTTCGCATTTGGTATTTCTGATAAGTTTTTGATTTTCAGTTTTGTCTGAGTGCATATCCCTAATGAAATATAAAAATTAAACAGTGCTGCGATTTTGTATGAATCTCCAGCAACAGGGTATTCCTGTCCGCAAACATAATCTTGAATGTATGGCTTTAGTTTGTCCCAGTAATTTAATTGAAGCCAGTGTAAACTAATTGCACATCCATCCCTTAGCAATTTTAAAGGCGGCAGTGTGTTACTGTGCGCTGTATCGTGTCGCAAGTCAACGACCCAGTCTGGGACGCCTAAGGTTCTAGCTGCTTGGTATAAACTGGAGCCTTTTACTGTTACTGTGTCTAACATATGGTTAACAAATCGCATGATGGCAGATGAATATGCCAAACGCAGTAATTGATCACTGCTTCCATCTTCAGAATTCTTTTTGTCTTCAATGTGAACTTGCAACAAACTCAATGTTGACTCAATGCCGGATGGCAGAGATGGGCTTCTGGCTTTCCACACAAGTAAACGTTCAAGCAACTTTTCTTTATTTGAAGACGTATTTGCTAAATCGTTATAGACACTGTGCCACTCATCGCTGTTAAACCACGGAACGACATGGTAAGACTCACTCATTTTGAATGACTACTATTAATAGGATTAATTAATCAATCCGATAAAATATAAATACAATCATACTATAACTAAAATATAACCTATAAATACCGATTCATTCAATATTTGACGTTTAGTCAGTTGTCAGTGTCAATGTCATCTTCAATATTTTTGACGAATTATTGCAGGAGACAGAGTGAATTAAGCATTATAGGCACAAAAAGAGACTGTACAACTATGAGAAACCCCAAAGAGTATAATAATATATAGGGTAAGAAGCCTCGTTGGCCAAGTGGTAGCAAGTGCGAAGACGGCAAGGGGTCTCGAGTTCGATTCCCGGGTCGGGCAAAATATTACTGCATGGGTTTTAAAAAAATTCTCAGTAGTAGAACTGAGTCTGGAATTGATTGTGCCCGGGGTATGGCAATAGGCTCACCCCCTATTACATGGGACTTATAACATAAATAGTGAAAAGTGGGTGTTACATTGTACAGTGGCATAATGTGCACCTCAACCTACACCTTCGGGGATAAAAGGCGTGATGTTATGTCATAGGTAAGAAGCCCGGTCGCAAAGCACCACGGAAATTTGACTAAAAACTAAGTGTGAGAGGTGTTATACTTGCTTCCAAAATAGGTTTGCAAGACCGCTTACACGCACGGTTAGTTCTAGATTCCACAAGGTCCCTATAATATAATAATAAACTACACCTGACGAAAAAATCTATCAGTGTTTTTGAAGGTGGGAGAATCATCAAATCGCCTCATCCAGGCGGGAGAAGTCCCGCCTGGATGAGGCGAGAGGGAGTGTCAGACTCTTAGTGACTAAAAACCATCCCGTTCCTACTCCTACACTTCGAACCGGAGCCCCGGCAACCCATGACTTCCTCCGCGGCTCCGTATAACATAACCGTGTTACGTTCATATAGCCAGAGACCACACTTCCAGCATATGTGATAGGCAGACTGTTCATATTGCAACTCAAACATTGGCACTATGGTGAATCAGCAGGTATTAATGAGAACAACATGGTTTTAAAGTTGCCATGGCCAGTAAGAAATTGGGCAACACAGTGATCCACCTCCAACCATGACCTCTCTAGCTGCTCAAGCTCATGCACGGATGGGAAGAACTGATAAAGGAGGCGGCCCTTGGTAGAAGATTCCCATATACACTGCCTGCCGTTCAGTTATAAGTTCACCTCAGACGTCAATTAATGGCTTAAACAATCTAGCTATTTTGTTTGAATCACGTGGTAGAAAGCTTGCGGAACCATTAGGTAAAGCATTGTAGTACATAGCAGCACGTCGCTGCACCTTAACTGGAAATACTCCCACAAGCATAGATAGTGCCTCAGTGCTAACCATCCTATAAGCCTTACACAAGAAAATCAAGGTTAGAGGCTGGCCTTGGAGAAGATTTCGCCGTACCGCGCCTAATTATGGCCCTACCAGCTTATAGACACACGTGTGCGCGTGCAGTGCCGCGTAGCACACGCATCCCAGTGGATCGTGGAACACACTGTAGCGGAATACCCAGCGTGGGCAGAGCACCGCCGTGCCCTCAGGGAAGTTATCGGCGATGGCGACCTTTCGCGTCCGACCCTAGTGCGGGTCATGATGCGGAGCGAGGGGGACAGGGATGCCGTCTCCTCCTTTTGCGAAGTAGTCATGCTAGTCAGGCAGCGAAGCGCTACCTCCTCGCAACCCAGCCATCGCGAAGGACACTCCTGGCGTCGGGGATCGCGGGACGATATCCGGCCACCGTAATGGCGAGCATGGGTGGCTCACTGTCCGACCAGAACCAGACCCGAGCGTACGGCGCGTCGCTTTCCGTGCGCGCCTCGACGAGCCCAACAGGGCTGATTCCGATTCGGAGTCGCGGAGAACCTAACGGGTTACCGGAGCTCCGGCTCGAAGCGCAGTAGAAGGAACGGGATAGTTTTTAGTCAGTAAGAGTCCGACACTCCCTCCCGCCTCACCCAGGTGGGAGCAGTCATTCGATGATTCCCCCCCCCCTTAAACCAAACTGATTATTGTGGAATTTTGGTCCACCTGGCAGTAAAGGAGGAACGATAAGTCGCTCAAGGACTTTCCCTAAAGATGTTAAAAGCGTGATAGGTCGATATGACTTAGGCCCATCGGGTGGTTTGTTTCCATTCTTAGAGATTACACGAATGAATCCAAGTCGCCATATACGAGCAAAGACGCCTTCCGCGATACAACGGTTCAATACAGTTAGAATCGCATCAGCCGCGGATTTACACGTTTCTGTAATCATTTTATTTAAGACTGTCTTTACCAGATGATTTATTCAAAGGCAAAGTTTTAACAATAGTTCCGTGCTTCCAACAGGAAGATCAGACACTGGTGGTATAGAGGTAACCACGGACCCTTCCTATCTAATTTCTGTACAATCCTCCGTGGCAAATCACCCTTGACATTCTCCACCGAAGCCCTATAGACCTGGCAACTCTAAACGCAATCAGTGCTTCATTAAAAACGGTACCAGTTACCTTACGTTTCTTTAGTCTATTTAAATGTTTATACGCTTTACGAAAGTGTTTCCGCTGTTCGACTAGTTATTCCACCAGTCGCAATATCGGCATAGTAAATAAAGGCGTCTGACATGATTTCCGCACTCTCCTCGGCGGAGAGATCTCCGCGACTGAAGTCTTTGACTTGAGATGCAAACAATGAGCTAAAGAAGTTCCAATCCTCGCCCTTAGTCTTGTACCTAAGGCTATCATTGCAATATGATAATGGGTAATGTAATGTTGAATGTATTGTTGCTGGGTAATGTTGAAACAAATTCGTACACGATCAGGAGATGATCACTACACGACGCATCTGGTAGAACACGCCACCTATCCAAGCTAACGTCCGCACTAGAAAGTGTAACAAGATTCGCCCATTTGGCTGCAAGTAGGTAGTGCATTAGGGATGTTATGAATAGCGAGATTTATTTCAGCATTGAATTCTTCAACAGCAGAGTGCCGTTCTATGTCAGTAGCCCTAACTTTGCCATACCACAAGGAAGAAGGTTTCTTGAAACGTTTACATGCTACGCAAGTTGGAGTAAAATTGTGTTTTTTATAAGAGGGCAGTTTTCGCTTTCGTGTGCCTCGGCGCAATTACCGCAAGTAGGTGTCTTTGCAGCACAATGTTTTCTTAGGTGCCCGAACGCGAACTGCTGACACAGATGGCACCTGACTAGCTCGATGTCCAGTGGCGTAGCGTGCACAGGGGGGGCCCCGTATAAAAATTTGTTTATGGGTTTATGGGGCCCTTGAAGGGTAAACATTTCTAATAAGAGATTTTTCAAATAAAATACTTATAATTTGTGTGAAAACCGAAAATATTTTCAGGCAACTCCCTCTGCTCTAATTAGCAGACCTTAATTACTTTTATTTTTCTAAGTTTCTGCCAACCTTTGAACGCATGCTTTACGCGGGAAAAATTGTTTTTTTTTTACTTTTATGATTACTGAAATATAATAAAAATTGGGAAGTTTTTATTAATTTTTGCTTAGGCACGTTGGGGGCCCCTGTAGTCCGGGGGCCCCGTATAATTGATACGGCAGATACGGCGCTAGCTACGCCCCTGTCGATGTCATCGATAAAACGGCAGATAGCCCAATCGATAAACTTTAGTTAAAACTAGATGTTTACGTATACAGGGTTGGTCTCGTCTTTGTCCTCTTGAAAATCTTGCGATATCCCAAAATCTAGAGGTTCTAAACAAAAAGTAAAAAAATACTGTCACCCCCTAGACGTACATTAAAATATTTTTCCTGATTGATGGGGTGGAAATAAGCTTGGGACTGAAAATGACCCCATTTATAAAATCACAAATGTATGTACCCTTCATATTGAGCCTTTTGCTTATACTCAGGAGTAGAATTACAAACTGTGTAGTATGTGCTATTTACTGCGAACTTTGGATACACTTAAAATAGAACCTAATAATTGATCATCGACGCAGCGTGTGATATATGTTTGGGTGACGTACCCAAACATATTCCGTAACTGAGAGTCCGAAGATTTGCTTGATCTGAAAAATGAACCTGACGCCCTTTGTCTGGCAGTCGCTTTAGCGACCACACAACAAATGAAGCAGGGAAACTGTGTTGAAGGAGGATTTTTGGGTAGTAAAAATTGAATAAAAAACGGTTAAAGAATTATTATTTTTTTTATTAAAAAACTGATTCCAAAGCAAATGTTGATCATAATATTCACATGCAGTTAAAACGCTACATGTTTTAATTTTTTACAATCTTTTTGATTCACATAAAATTACGTAGATTCATCATATTTTATTTTAAATTAATACTTTTATGTAAGATGTCCTAAGTACATAATCAGCTTTGATAATTTTACAATAAGAAAGTTGACAAAACAAACATAATTTGTTGAATTTTGACTATGGCAAAATATAATAATAACAACAACATTTTGATTGAATAGATAATACATTCTGACTTAAATATTCTATACATTTATAGACAGTTCAACTGTTGTTTATTCTCCTTTGGCACTAACATAACGTTCTGAAAATAATATTAATAATACAAGTCATGTCGCGTTTTCACTGCCGGCGATATCGACGGCTCGTCTAAATGCACATTTCACCGGGACCGGACGCCCGGACCGACAAACTCAACGAACGAAACGACACGAGTAAAAAACAACGGAGTCGCACGAGCGACCCTCCGCGGGCCGCGATAAATATCTATCAATATATAATCTCGATCAACAAATATAATTCAATAGGCAATAGTAGGACAATACGAAGTTTAACTCTACCGACGTTATCACAATGGGGGGCGCGCGCGGCGCCGGGCGCACTCATAAGTCCACCGTCGCCAGGTTCTGCGTCGGCGCCCGCGCAGGGCCCGGCGACGAGGGACCCGGCGCCGCAGGGCTCGACGCCGCGGTGCCCGGGCTGGCCGGCGGCTCGGGCCGCGCGTGGAACTTGCCGGGCAGCGACGCCAGCGCCGACAGCGCCGCGTCCGCGTGCGGGATGCGGCGCATGATCTTGCCCGACGTGATGAGGCGGCCGAAGCCCTCCTGGTGCGCGAAGGCGTACCCCGAGCGCACGGAGCGGCGCGCGCGGCGGGCGGACGGCGTGCGCGGGGCGGGCGCGGCGGCCCGCCAGCGCTGCCGGGCGCGCAGCCGCTCCGCCAGCGTCGGCCGCGTCCACGAGCACGCCAGGCGCCACGACACCACCGGCACCATCAGGATGATCATCTGTCGGACAGCGCGCCGTCAGTGCCCAGTCATACACAGTACCCTAGTGACACTAAGTATGGCTGGAGTATACTCACGGTGAGGACGGCGGTGAACCAGAAGGTGGCCTGCGTGAGCGCGACCGTGAGCGAGCCCACGTACGGGCCGCCGATCGCGTAATTATAGAAATAATCTAGAACGAAGTACGACACCAGTGATCCCCATATCGTTATATGGTTAAACACTGTCCAGTATGTCGTATCCAAGGCTATCTGAAATTACAACTTTGTGGTTAGTTTACCTACAATTTGTTACCGTTAATAAATTAATTTGTATGAGAGTATAAGTACCTGTGTTGTATTGTCTATAATTAATATTGTTGCTACTACAGATCCTAGTAACATGTGATCTGACAGAATCAAGCCATCCGGCGCCAAACCATCTTTGTATGTACCTGAAATTAATTTATATGATGTAGTTATAATCTGTAGTGTTCATAAAAGTAAGAAGTAATAAAAATAGTAGCGTTCATGTATTATTCAATCCACCAATAGTTAACGTCTATGCTGTTAACGCAGCATGCATTTTGAAAAAAAAGCACATCAATATCTCACCATAAGGTATTAAGAAGAGGACGAGCGAGGTGAAGCATCCATGCAGCGTGGACTTGATGAACTCTGTCTTGTTGAAGAGTTGGCTGGTATGTCCGGGCGCGTACAGCTTGGGGAACTGCAGCGACGTCGTGTCCGACACGTCCTGCTCGAACACGCCCAGCGCCAGCACCGGCAGCGACGTGTAGAACAAGTTGTACACGGAGATGAACATCTCGTCGAACACCGTCTGGCAACCAAAATAACTAAGCTGCAGTTATTGGTAATTCTTAGTTACTCAACATTAGGTAAAATGCCCTTTGTATTACAATTTTCATTTCAAGAAGGAAAGACCTAGTCTGCATAAAATAAAGAAAAATGATTAGAATGGTTTACAAACCTGCGCACTAAATCCGCAGAAAAACGCGAACCAGAAATGACAGACGGTGAATGCGAAGTTCTTGTAGAAGAAGTATCGCAGGAACTTGCACATCCTATAGTAAGACCATCGGCCGTGGACTAGGAGTAGCCGCTGCAGGAACCGGAACTGGGCGATGGAGTAGTCGGACGCCAACACTGCCTGCATGCCCTCCTGCCCCGATATACCCACGCCTATGTGCGCCGCTGGGGAAAGAAATAAAACAATATTCAAATTCAAATTCAAATTCAAATTATTTATTTGCACAAATATGGGTACATCATGTTGTTCATAGTTTATACAGTCATATAATAATATAGATCGCCATATTCCGGCTTTCGCCATGCAAAGTTAAGTGACAACAATTTAAGTCAAGATAAAAAAGATTAATTTTAAGGTCAAAAATAGTGGGTTTACGTCATAAGGAATAATTATTATTATTAAGTCAGAAAATAGCATATAGGTAAATTAAAGTTTTAAATCTTTGTCGATAAAAATTCTAATATGTCACAAAATCGAATATCATCTATACATAATATTTAATAAAATTGTTACTATCTAAAATACAATTAAAATTTAATGTCATACAGTTACTCATACATTAATAGTGTATCTGTGTGCTCCAATATTTACATTTCGATTCCGGATATATTGTCCTCTAAAAATTCCTTTATGGAGTAATAGGCTTTTGCCAAAAGTAGACATTTTAATTTACTTTTAAATGAATGGTCGTTTGTTGTTTCCAATAATGTGGTGGGTAAATGGTTGTATAATCTAGGTATCATGCAGAATACACTTTTACTTAGGAGTCCAGTTCTGTTTGGCATGCAGCTTAGTTTTAACTGTTGTCTCCTACTTTTTAATTTTGGAAAGAGATTTGTATTTTGCCTAGCAAACATTATTAGGTCAAAAATATAAATACACCGGAATGTCATTATCTTAATATTAACAAATGTAGATCTACAACTTTCGGTTTGTTTCATTCTGAATATGGCTCTGACGCATCTTTTCTGAGCTCTAAAAATCGCGTCTCTTTCTGTACAATTGCCCCAGAACATTGCACCAAATTTCAATATGGGGGTGACATACCCATGGTATGCCGTAAAAACAGCTGACGTATTGACCGTTCTAGACAACATGTATATTGCGTACGAGTACTGACTAAGTCTCGAGCACAACGTTTCCGCATGCAGCTTCCAACTCAGCTGCGAATCCATCTGCAATCCCAAAAATCTGGTTGTATCAACTATCTCAATCTTGGTCTGCGAGTGGTGAATATTTATGTCATCTACTAACTTGGGAGTCCTATTTTGAAACGCCATTAATTTAGTTTTTTCTAAGTTAACTTTAAGGTTATTTAAAGTCAACCATTGTATGATAGTGGTTAATGTGTGATTTATGTCAAGTTCAATCTGAGTTTTGTCCTTGCCCGTAAATATAATTGTGCTATCGTCAGCGAATAAGACACAGTTGTGATTAATGGCTTTAGGTAGGTCATTTATATATATAATGAATAATAATGGTCCCATCACACTACCCTGTGGCACACCAAATTTATTTTCAATAAAATCTGATTTGTAAGTTTTTATTTCTTTGGAAATAGAGCATATTCTAGTTATGTGTGTTGACTGTTTCCTATTGCATAGATAACTCTTTATAAGGTTATGTACATTACCTCTAACCCCATAAGCATATAATTTCTCAAGCAAGATAACATGATCAACATAATCAAATGCTTTTGTTAAGTCCATATAGAGCGCATATGCATGACTTTTTGAATCGATGCTAACCATAATGTGTTTCAAGAATGAGTAAATTGCCAAATTGATACTTTTGTTTTTCCTAAAGCCTACTTGTTCCTTAGTGAATAGGTTATTAGTTTCAAAGTAACTGTATAATCTCTCGTGAATCACCTTCTCAATTACTTTGGATATAACAGGTACTAACGCTATTGGTCTGTAACAGCCCATGTCATTTTTATCATTTTTTTTGAATAAGGGTTTAATAATAGTCTTTTTTAATATTTCTGGGAAGACACCCTGGTAAATGCAAATATTAATAACATGCCCGAGTACATGCGATATTTTATCAGAAACGTGTTTTAAGACTTTGGTAGTAATGTCATCATATCCTGTACTATTAGTCGATTTCAAGTTTGTAATTATTTTGTGTATTTCATTCTGTGTAACAGGTGCCATAAATAAAGATTTTGGTGCAATATCTATACATGTAGGTGCTTTGTTAGGTTCCAATTTTGTAATTTGGTTAATGAAATATTTGTTAAAACTATTAGCAATCTCTAAGGGGCTTTTAATTGTGGTTCCATTGGTGGTTACTATCTGTTGTATTTCCGGCTTTGGTAAGTTAATCTTGCTTCTATTAATAACATTCCAAGTTGCCTTACATTTGTTTCGAGCATTGTTTATATAATGGTCATTTTTAGATTTTTGTGTAAGGTTAATTATACGTTTAAGCCTTGAGGATAGCGTTGTAAAGCTTTTTCTATTGATTTCGGTCTTGGTTTTACGATATTGCCACAGAAGTTGGCGTTTACGTTTGCAGCACTGCTTTATACCCTTAGTGATCCATGCTGCTTTCGGTTTTAAAGATATTTTTATACGTTTTATAGGGAAACATAGATAATAGAACGTACTAAACAAGTCATGAAACATATTAAAAGCGATATTAGGCTCATTACAATAAAAAATCTCATTAAAACTTAAAGCATTTATACATTCTCTAAATTTACTTAAATTTTCTTTACTATAATCCCGGCTTTTAATATACCAATGACCTAGTGAACTACTGACTTTTACTGGGCACGTAATCAATTGCGCACTATGGTCGGACAACGCAAGCTCTAAAACTTCAGTTGAACAGCCGCGAATGTTAAAAAATATATTATCTATACATGTTCCGCTTGCTATTCGAGTGGGTTCATTTATTCCGATTTTTAAATTAAAGGATCTAATAATTTCATTTAGCTCTGTTGACTCTTTGGTATTTTTGAGCATATTAATATTTAAGTCACCACAAATTATTATTTTATTTTTACCAAGGGAGTAGCGATTTAATAGAGAGGTTATCATATCAAAGAATTTTTTTATGTCATTCGAGTATACTCGAGGAGGCCGATAGATACAGAATATATATATTTTATGTTCGGGTAGATGTATACCTGAACATTCAACTATACCCTCAAATGAGAATTTTTTAATGTTTTGGACTGTCAAGAAGCGTTGTGAATTGTGAACAAGAATACAAGATCCACCACGTCGTTTTTTACGACAAAATATAGAACCAACTGAATAATTTGGGACGCACAACAATTTCCAGTCACCCTCAGTCATGTTGTGCTCGGTTATGCATACAATATCTATATTTTTTTACTAATCAAAGATTCAAGAGATGCAGTCAACACGTCAGACTTATTCAGCAGACCATTAATATTTTGATGTAGTACATTAATTTGGTTGTACACGAAAAAGATCGTCATTACCATCCTCCGGAATGTAAGTGTTACAATTTACTACATTACTATTATTTGTTACCACTTCAATGTGTTGAAATATGGAATAGTCAACTAAAATGTTTTTAATAATATGTTTATATATATCTTCCATGCCTTGTTTATTAATTTTTCCACTTGTATAAGAGAACATGTCTAACGATAAGTTATAATTACTGTCAAAAAAATATGAATATTCATTATTTTGAATGTCAAAGTGTAAAAGTTTATTGAACATTTCAACTTTGTAGTTATAAATCGGGGCACCTGTGATATAGGTTGCTGCACAAATAATCTTGTTGGTGTGGGTCACTTTCTGTAAGGCTTCTTTTATCTGAATTATGGTTTCTATATGGGTTTTGTCTGATCTGACATCATTTTCTCCAATATGTAGTATGCAATAATCATTTAAAGTAAAATCACGAAGTTTCTTCTCAATGTCGTACAAAAGGTCCCTAGCAGTACCATTCGGGACTACATAGTGGCAAAAATCAAAGTAAGGTGAGAATATACCTTCAATGATGGGGAGAGAATGCTTGTATTGGTTAGTGCTTAGGATACATAGTTTGTACTTGGCTTTCATTTCAGTAAATTGGTGTGTTTTCTGAAGTGTAGTCTGCTGTTTTGAGGCTGTAGCTTCTTTTGGCTCAGTGGCGCATGTTTGAGTTTCCTTATTGACCATTACATATGGGTGTTGGGATTTTTTTGTACTATATGGAGTCGATATTTCTGTATCTTTAGAGCTGTTCATCCTATTTGCCTTTGATTTATTTTTGCGGCTTGATCTCGGGGTCATGCTTTTCCTTTCTGGTGTTGAGCATATCTTTCTATATGTGATATTGCATTTTATCATATTCTGCAAATCACTTTTTAGACGAAAGTTCTCACTATTGAGATTTTCTATTTCTAAATGTGCACTCTGTAACTGTCTAGAAAGTGTATATAATAATTATTATTATTTAAAAGTTTTCACTTTTTCATTAGCAGCTAGTATTATACCCGTACTACAAGAAATGTAGTGGATTGATAAAAAAATACTGATTTGTATCCGTCTAGAAACAAAAAGGTTTTATATACCAAACCTACCTTTGATCATAGAGACGTCATTAGCGCCGTCCCCGATGGCTAACGTGACGGCTTTCCGACTCTTCTTGATGAGTTCTACCACCATTGCTTTCTGCAATGGCGTCACTCGACAACAGATCACTGATCGACATTGTAATACTACATCTAAAAATCTGAAACAATAAATACTTTGTAACATACTGGAGGGTATAGAAATATGAAACAATTTACATTTTATACCTCTAGTATTTGAATGTGGACAATTTTCCTAAAGCTGGTGCTAAACATGTATTTTGTTATTCATAACTCTTCACTGAATGGCTGAGCAAAAAGTTATTAGGTTTTATTGCCAACAATTTAATAATTTCTCAGTAACAGAACGGAGTCTGAAATTTTGCCCGGTAAACGACAACAAGGTCACCCTTATTACATATTACATGGGACTCATATAACTAGTTAACCCTCTTAGGCACGAATTATGAAATTAAAAAGAAAAAAATTTTTTTAATGTATTTTAATAGGGCTTGTAGGACAAAATATAAAGTGAAAAAAAAAAGTATCTTATTTTAAAGGTTGGTGTTACATCATACAACTCCTTAGTTCGGGGATTACAAGGCATTATGACGTAGTATGTACTCACTTCTCCTCAAGTTTAGGATGCAGACAGTGTACGAGCGAGTGTCCGTTGATGACGATGGCGAACCCGTTGGTGTCGTCGTTGTGTTCGTGTGAGTCGGCCGAGTAGGGGGCGCCACCGGACACGTACTCGTTGCTGTAACAGTCTGGCTCACTACAGTCGTACAGCTTGACTTAACATTTTATATTATTGTAAGGCATTTTAGGGGGAGATAATTGAGTCAATTTGTAATCTCACACATTTATAATCTCTAATAGGACTTTTTTAATAATCGTATATGACTTTAGACTTTACTTAGGTATTTAGAAAACATTTTCTTTTTGAAATACAGAATTTACTGTTTTAAAGACTCTTTCTTATTCATTTATCTATCCAGTAACAATTTTACTAAATATTGACTTATTTAAAAAAATCCTTAAAATAAACTAGATCGGCTCCAATTATGTTCATTTATAATTGAAAAAACAAATCAGGGATAGACGGACTATTTTCAAGACCTGTTTTTTTTTTTTTTTTTTTTAAGGGGGGAAAATCATTGAATGACTTCTCCCGCCTGGGTGAGGCGGGAGGGAGTGTCAGACTCTTACTGACTAAAAACCACCCCGTTCCTTCTCCTGCACGTCGAGCCGGAGCCCCGGTTACCCGTTAGGTTCTCCGCGACTCCGAATCGGTATCGGCCGTATTGGGCCCCATCTGTGGTGGTCTGATGGCTCTTTGAGGCGCGCGCGGAACGCGACGCGCCGTACGCTCGGGTCTGTTTCTGGTCGGACGGGGAGCCACCCATGCTCGCCGTCCGCAGGCCCGCGCTTACGGTGGCCGGAGATCGTCTCGCGATCCCCGACGCCCGGTGTGTCCTTCGCGATGGCTGGGTTGCGAGGAGGCAGCGCTTCGCTGCCTCACGCGTCCCGCCTCCTCCTTAGCTAGCATCACTGCTTCGCAAAAGGAGGAGACGGCATCCCAGTCCCCCTCGCTCCGCATCATGGCCTGCACTAGGCCCGGACGCGAGAGGTCGCCATCGCCGATCACTTCCCTGAGGACACGGCGGTGCTCAGCCCACGAAGGGCATTCTCCCACCGTGTGTTCCACCGTGTCCCCAGGGCGGTCCTCGCAGTGATGACACCCGGGCGTTTCCTCCCGCCCCATCAGACACAGGTACCTCCTGAAACTTCCATGTCCGGTGAGGACCTGCGTCAGGCGGTAGGTGAGGACGCCGTAGCGTCTCTCAAGCCACTCCTCAAAGAGGGGACTTACCGCTGCGATGGCAGCGAGCCCAGCCCTCGGTTGCGACAGTCGTTGCTGCCATTCCGCCATGAGATCGCGCCGGAGCTCATCCCGCCACGCACCTATTTGGCGCGGCAGCGGGGTTTCGCCCCGGCGACGTGCCTCCGCGCGCATGCCGTACACGCGCGCGAGCACCTTCGCCTCCAGATCCCACGGCGGTAATCCGGCAAGGAGGTTCGCCGACTCCCCAGAGATCGTGCGGTATCCGCGGATCATTCGGATCGCCATGACCCTCTGTGCCATGAGCAGCGTCCGAGCGGGACGCCGCAACAGGTTTGGCGCCCAAACAGGGGCGCCGTAGAGGGCCATGGACCGCACGACCCCGGCGTATAACCTCCGGCAGGAGGCGTTTGGCCCCCCGAGGTTGGGGAGGATGCGTTTAAACGCAGCCCCCGTCCTCTCCAACTTTGGGGCCAAACGTCGGAAGTGTTCTATGAAGTTCCACCGACTGTCGAGGACGAGTCCTAGGTACTTCATCGTCGTCTCGACGTCGATGGTAACTCCTCCCGCCGTTATTTGGGACCCACCCGGAGGTGGCGCGTTCCCGCGGCCATGAAAACTCATGGCCTCGGACTTGTGGAGCGCCACCTCGAGTCCCAACTGCCGGATTCTCTCAACGACTGTCGCAACCGCTGTCGCCATTAAGTCGGCCGCCGCCTGGTGTGACCTCCCGTGCGCTAGCACCAGCGTATCGTCGGCGTAGCATATTGTGCTAACGCCGTTCGGGAGGTCGGTGCGCAGCACCCAGTCATAGCCGATGTTCCACAGGAGCGGCCCCAGAACCGAACCCTGTGGAACACCGCGTGACATCTCTCGCCGGTTCCACTCGCCCCGGTGACCGGGGTAGCTGACGGACCTGTCCGTCAGGTAAGCCTCGATTACACGACGGAGGTAGGTAGGCACCCGATGATATCGGAGTGCCTCCAAGATGCAGCTCCAGGGCAGGGAGTTGAAGGCGTTGGCGATGTCCAGAGACACCGCCACTACGACCTTACCCCTGGACACTGCAGTCCCCGTCGTGAGGTCTCTAACGCGCATGATGGCGTCCACCGTGGAGCGCCCTCTGCGGAAGCCGAACTGGCCGTCCGACAAGTCCGGCCCAATGTCCGTCAGGTGCGCGACGAGGCGGTTCGAAATGATTCTTTCGAAGACTTTCCCCACCTCGTCGAGCAACACTATGGGTTTCAAGACCTGTAAATGAACATAACTTGAGTTAGAAATCACACGAAGACACACAGAACGCTTCACATTTTGCTAACAGAACAATTGCACACAAATTTCAAAATACCAGCACATCAATATACTCCAAAACTGTCTTTCTTTAATAGATTTTAAACCTTAACATCTTTGAGACAGAGTGGATCTATCAAAGAAACTTTGTTGTAGCTTGACGTGCCGTACTAAAAATTAGGTAGAATCAAAATAGTCTACAATCATTATTCATATGGTGATGTCTACAATACTAATCTAGGTGTCGATTTCAAAGATAATAAAGATAATATATAAGGTTAGAGAAGGAGCACTCAGGCTTGGTGTACAGACATACGTGTGGACAGAACTACCGCTATATTAGTAGGGAAATGACACATTTTAGTTACAAAACGTTGTTAGTTAACAAATTGTTATTTTAAAGTCAAATAAAGCGATGAAAAGGTTAATATAAGATCCAATTTTCTATGTATTAATTTTATACAGCTAAAGCCACAAAAACATCACTAATTGCGTTCACATTTGACATTTTGAAGCCTGGCTTAAGCACATACATTTAAAGCTTTTTCGTAATTTTGTTGTCGAATAAGATGTCACAAAGCATGTATTGTAGGATAAATGCACATAGTACGATTAATAATTCTAGTACATAAATTATATATCTTTTATAAGGATATTCATAGATTTAACGTTAATAAACACGTATCATAAACATTGGAATCCTTGGTGAAAAATGAATTAACTTTTAATTTAACACTTGAATTTTCGAACTCACTTCCATTTATGGACTTGATGATAATTAGAAACTAAGTACGAGTTTCCATTTAGTGTAGTATTTAGTATAGACAGTAGTGTATAGAGCTAGCGGTGCGGGTGCGGTGCGGTAGTAGGGCGTGTGTCTGTCTACCTGCAGTGAGTGCGAGAGTATTGTCCCCACCTAAATGTCCCGACGGACAGAGAGTACACATAGACAGTAGTGTATAGAGCTAGCGGTGCGGGTGCGGTGCGGTAGTAGGGCGTGTGTCTGTCTACCTGCAGTGAGTGCGAGAGTATTGTCCCCACCTAAATGTCCCGACGGACAGAGAGTACACATAGACAGTAGTGTATAGAGCTAGCGGTGCGGGTGCGGTGCGGTAGTAGGGCGTGTGTCTGTCTACCTGCAGTGAGTGCGAGAGTATTGTCCCCACCTAAATGTCCCGACGGACAGAGAGTACACATAGACAGTAGTGTATAGAGCTAGCGGTGCGGGTGCGGTGCGGTAGTAGGGCGTGTGTCTGTCTACCTGCAGTGAGTGCGAGAGTATTGTCCCCACCTAAATGTCCCGACGGACAGAGAGTACACATAGACAGTAGTGTATAGAGCTAGCGGTGCGGGTGCGGTGCGGTAGTAGGGCGTGTGTCTGTCTACCTGCAGTGAGTGCGAGAGTATTGTCCCCACCTAAATGTCCCGACGGACAGAGAGTACACATAGACAGTAGTGTATAGAGCTAGCGGTGCGGGTGCGGTGCGGTAGTAGGGCGTGTGTCTGTCTACCTGCAGTGAGTGCGAGAGTATTGTCCCCACCTAAATGTCCCGACGGACAGAGAGTACACATAGACAGTAGTGTATAGAGCTAGCGGTGCGGGTGCGGTGCGGTAGTAGGGCGTGTGTCTGTCTACCTGCAGTGAGTGCGAGAGTATTGTCCCCACCTAAATGTCACGACGGACACGGCGGGCGCGTTCAGTTTGACATTGGCGCGGCCGGGGGACGCGCGCGACACGCCCGCCCCGCCGTTCGCCTCGCCTGGAGACTTTGCCTCTGATGAACCTGTGCAGAAGTCAATTACTTTGATCAGAGGTTGGTCCGATGTCACTTAAGAAAAGTTAAAAAAGAAACGAATACAAAAAAAGGTGAGGTGAATATAAGATGAGGTGAAAGGTGGTCTAAATTTTTTTCACAACAAATCATGTGCATAAGGTACTCTAATTGAAATCAGAGTGAAACCTATTCAAGGAGGGTTTTCGCGTCGCTAGACAAGCCAATTGAAACGCTACATTAACGCATTTAACACATTTTATTGGCAATTGTCAACCTATTAGTTAGCCTATTACCCATCAATGACTAAGAATTAGAACCTTGCGCCTGATTAGAGACCAAATGATATTTTAATTTTTTGGGGTGGATGGATGGATGGCAAACGAGTAGAAGCCTGTGGCTCCGTTCATAGACACCATCGATATCAAGTGCGTTGCCCACCTTTTGGGGGTAAGGCATTTACAAATCCCCCAGATTTGAGGATGGGAGGAGATAATTGGGCCTTCGGTAACCTCACTGACACGAAACACGACGCGAGCGTTGTTCCACGCCGGCTTTTTGGAAGACGTTTGTATCACGTATGTTTCAAAATATGCTTACCGTGAGGCATGAATGTGTTGACGACTCGTATACTGTCCCTGCACTTGGCGAGCTGTCTGTCCACGTCGTCGTACGAGGCGCCGTCTATGACGAACACCTCCGCCATGTCGTCTGTGAGTAGCTGACATGAGTAGCCGATGTTTATCGCTGTTTCTGTAAATTAAATGTGTTTTGTGAATAAAAGCATTGAAGAATATAATACACTAGCTACTTTCGCGCGGTTTCACACGTTCTGCTCAGCTCCTATTGGTCATAGCGTGATGTTTTATAGCCTATAGCCATCCTCGATAAATGCGCTATCTAACACAAAAATAATTATTCAAATCAGACTTGTACTTACGGAGATTAGCGCGTTCAAACAAACAAACAAACAAAAAAACAATTTTTTCCGCTTTATATAATAGTATAAGATTACAGCTACATTGTGAACATAAAGGCGTTTTACAAAAATAAGTAAAATTAGTTTTAGTGTGAATAAATTTTAAAATGGAGAAATACTTTGGAAGATTCTCTAAGTTAAGTTTTTAGTCCACGTCATAGGTATGTTTTGGACTCGAAAAGACGCATCAAGCAATTATTCGCAAATACAGGTAAAATGTTTATTTACCTTGTTTATCGCCGGTTAAGACCCACACCTTGATGCCGGCCATACTGAGATTCGCTATTGTTTCTGGTACACCGTCTTGTAATTTGTCTTCTATTGCTGTTACGCCTGTTAACAAATGTAAAAAAAATCATTCATTGTTAATATAATCACTTTTTTATGGGATGGAGAGGGATAAACGACCTTATGGATCACCGAATGGTAAGCAATGATCGCCACCCATGAGGATTCACATTCGATTGTAACACCAGAAGAGATACAACTTCATTGCCCCCTCTTGTATGGGGGATTGGGTTTCCGGTAATATTCATTTGGTTTTCTTTGAAGCCGTGATATCAAATAAGTCAAGCCAGCCTATTCATACCGAAGCTCCCTTTTGTGTTTACATACTGGAAGATGATTTTTATTTCCCAAAGCGTGAACAAAGGTGGTTCATCAGGATGAAGTTGTTTGTTGAATGTCTTTGATATAATGGCTGATGAAGATGACATTGAATATCTTATATTAACTAAAAATTGCGGTTCACTCACATGAAAATACTGAGAAAGTCGGTAGGCTACTGCAATAGGCTGCGAGACTTCGCTGCGACCGCGCACGCTACTCATGAGGAAGAACCCCTCTGTGGTTCGAAACTAGTAGAGCTCTTCGCAGTATTTCAACGTGAGTAACTCGCGATTTTTAGTTATTTTGGATGTCTCACGATAGTTATTATCTCATATTATGTATGCTCCTTACCCATGAGCAGTAGATCAGTCTCGATCTCCTCGTAGATGGCGTCGAGTTGTTCGTCCCTGTCGTGGAGCGCCAGTGCGGCGGCGTGGTGCCTCCGCTTCCACTCCGCGAAGCCGCGCTCCTCCAGCGGACGCCACGCCAGCGCCAGCGTACGCAGGCCTTCGCCCGCGAATTTCTAATACAAACCATTATTCATTAGTCAAGACAAACACATAGATTAAAAATATTGTTCTTTATTATTATCATTATTTAATATGTTACGTAAAGAACAGATAACAAATATTGCACCCAGGGATCAGGCTGGGTATTTACAGTTAAACCATCGCAAAGCCAGTTTTATTTTATCAAGGACGGGTTTAAGTAGAGTGAATGAATGTAAAGATACTTACATTTAAATGTTCCTGTGTCTTTGACTTTACATCTGTTTGACTTCCACTTTTTAATCTGTCATATATTACATTATCAGCACCTTTTGTATATAACCTAATTTCACCATCCTTCCTCAATATCACGGACATTCTTTTCCTAACATTATTAAAATCTAATATACATAACAATTCATACACCTGGAACATAAAGAAAACAATTTTGTACCACTAAAGACAAAACAAAAACTAAATTCAAGACTTAAAAACTTAATAAGAGTATACATACCTCTGTTTTACCCATTACTTCTATTGTAATACTATTAGGCGAGCGTTCTCTGAACACGAAACCAAAATTTCTTGCTGCTGAAACCAGGGCAGACTCGTCGGGCGATTGCGCCTGAAATAACATATTACAAAATTTATGGTCGTTGTTTCCATCCGTTTCGTTACGACATAGCCCAAAGGATCAGTAAGCTGAAGTGGCAGTGGGCCGGTCACATCTGTCGAAGAACCGATAAACGTTGGGGTAAACGTGTTCTAGAGTGGAGACGATCCAGCTAGGTGAAGTGACGATATCCGCAAGGTGGCTGACAGTGGTTGGATGAGAAGAACTGAAGACCGAGCTCAGTGGCGTGCCATTGGAGAGGCTTATGTCCAGCAGTGGACGAATACGGGCTGTTGATGATGATGTTTCCATCTAGGGCAGATGTTTTCTTCCATAGTACCCCATAAACACAGAACCATACGGCGCGTCTATCTAGTCTGATTAGCCGAGGTAATAATGTGTACTTAAAAACTAATAGACAAATTATGCAGGCACCGACAGTGTATTCTTGTGAGGTATATTAATTGGATAAGGGGCAGAGGAGCACATAACAGATCACCTAATGGTAATACTCTCTTAAAAATACTCACTTACGACTAGATATTTTTTTTATAACAGAATTTACTTTTCTTAAAAGTCGATCAGTTCGAAAATATCAAAGGCGATGTATTTCTACAGTTTTATTGTGAGCTGTTTTTTAAAATCTTTCACCAAATCCATATTCTTACCTGGTACTCCAGCCTGCCGTTCTTCTGGTCAGGCATGACCGTATGACACAGTGCGAGCAGACGAAAGAAGTCGTGGACATTCTTGTCGCCTCGCTTCACTGCGTCCAGGAGTGTGCTGTCGAAGAACTTGAACTCCGGCTCGTATTCAGGGTTAAACGAGAAGTCCAAAGGCTCCGAGCTCTGTTACACGTAAATACTTAATTATTGTCAGGAAGGTTGAGTAATGGCAACAAATCTACGGATTTCTTTCTTTTTTGAAAATATGGAATGGGAAAAGCAACTGCAGAAATGAGTTTGTCTGTCGTTTTGGTAGAATATAGCTTGACCTCTTTTGGTTGGACACCCCAATAATTACTATGTACGGGGTGTAAAGTCGTAGGTATATATCTAATGCAATGGTGACCGTTAAAATTTATTGCTTATAAAGAGTTCAGAGTCCTTAGGATGAGTTTCATTTACGTTTAAAGTATTCGAAACGAGTACCTACGCGTTCGGCACTCTGAGTGGCGGGCGCCAATGAACCAACCAATCAGAGCGCCGAACGCGTACTCGTTACGATTACTTTAAACGTAAAGCAAACTCGTACTAAGGCCTCCGAACCATTAAAAGATTTGCTGATGAAACGATTAATTTTAAGGGCAGGTTGCACAATTAAAATATTAATAAAGATTTTATTAAGAAAAGAGTATTTTTAGCAATAAGTATGAATTTACAGTATTCAAATATCACGGTACAGAGATCAAACTATATTTAAGACGATCTATAAAAAATGTTCAGCAAAATACAAAAGGAAGTCTAGGCTAGTATCTAAAAATACTAAATAAAAACTGTAAGAATGAGCAACTGAATGTAATCTAAAGTTGTTAAAACATTGCTAGCATGTTTTAGAAGTTACGTATGTAATACAAAGAGTGTTGCTAAGAATTCTTTGTTGCCTTCCCCATTATTTTAATTTCTTTTTTTATTTTATTTTTTACGTAGATTTGTCTGTGGTTCTACAGATACAATTAATAGTGTTAATGCTTACAAACAACAAACACACGGTGCGAAGCCAACATGCATACAAAAATAGCATTAGTTAATTACATATAGACAAGGACATACATACAACTTATACATATTATTAGTAGTTTGTGTGTAGGGAAACATTACATAAAAAGAGCCCAATAGAAATTATTATTATTTTTTGAGCCAAGAAAGATAGAAATTAGTTGTCTTCGTATCATAAATACATTTGTTTAGTTTATACTAAATTCAGAAACGTTAATAAGCTAAGGATGTTTAGAAATAAAAAAAATATATACGGTAGAATACAGAAATCCTACTTCGTACATAGTGCGGGAGCGAGTCATAAGTGGTGACTTGCTACTTCACTTGTGTGGGGTTAGCTCGAGAACATTCCAGAAGTACAGAGGATATACAGAAGAGGGGGGATAGGAACTTAAAACACAGGTGCCAGGACCGCTGCCCGCTCTAAATACGAGCACCGACAACTTAGAACATCGATCAGATATGCTTCAAGTCATATCCAAGCAAACTAAATAGTAAATGACATTAGCAGACATTTAACTTAATTTTAATCGAGCATATAGCGAGTATCCGATTTTTTTTTAGTAAAATGTTTCGCACGCCACCACTAAGCATGGGTGCGTATGGCCGTACGCTGTAAAATATTTGCATTGTAACAATAACACATAATGAACCTTATTTCTATGGTGATAGGGTCTACAGTCTACACGAAGCGTATTGCTGAACAATGACGTCGCAACAGCGACTAGACATACTCGTCTGTTGACAGAAAAAAACGATTGACAGTACTACGGAGCTTGGTGAATAGAACATGCTATGGGCACGATCTGCGCTGAAGCGAATACTAACGCTAGATACTAATAAACACAGCGCACGGCTTAGTCGAGTAGGAAGAAGTTAAAGGATTATTTCATAGTACAGAAATAATGGGGGAATTACAGCAAAGACACTAAGCACACCAGCAGGGCGTGCGAAACACGCATGGTTAGCGGGCAGTCATGGCCGCGGGAGTCGTATTAGTAGCGGGGCAGCGGCGCGTGTAGTGAGTGCGGCGGTATCGCGGGCAGAGTTACGAGTATGTGCTGCGTACGCGCGGGCGCCGGCCGCCGGGCGTGCTGCGGCCCGCGTCCTGCTCCAGCTCCAGCAGGCGCGCGCGCGCCGCGCCCCGCGCCCCGCCCCCGCCGGCCCCGCCCCCGGCCCCGCCCCCGGCCCCGCCCGCGCCGCGCTGTCGCTGCGTCACCACACACACATCACACTCCACCCTACATCGCCTACCTACCCTACTCCTAGGTAAACGTCTAAACGTGCAGCTATTGAAATTTTTCTTTCAATACTTTGAGGTCTAAATTGTCGCGAGCAATTTTCACTTCAAGTAATTATTACTATCACAATTAATGTTTTTATGTTATTGATCCTCTAAGGGTTGCGGTCTAACAATGACAAATGTTCCCCATTATGTGTTTATGTCTGCAGGGCACAATACTGCACCGCTGATGTGTGTGACCATGCAAATAAAACTCAAACGAAATATAAGGATCTAGTGATGCGCTTGGTAGATGTTCGATTGAAATATTCATCCATGAAGTGAACATATTATAACACAAACATGATACTGAGGTGTGATACTATGTATATATCCACAAACTAACTGTAAAACAAACACAAACAGTATGACATAACAATAAAATTCAAACAGTTCACATAACCCCAAAAGCGTGAGCAAACGTGGACAATTTCATCATTTACAGGACAAAACGTAAAGTCCAAAGTACCTACTGTTTTGAAAATCAAAGTCAAACATGCAAAATAAAAGATGTATAACTGGTCGTGCGAGTCTTGTTGAATTTCAAGTGCTTAGTGATACTTTACATACTTTATACAGACTGCATAAACCTACATGCATGTGTCTATCGACTATGGTCTAGAGCATGTGCTGTTCGATAAATAACTTTGAAAGTGGGTACTTGGTCCGTGGCCTTGTTTGGAATTGAACGTACATGACGTACCTCGGCGAGGTCTATAGTTTCACCGGTGGTTTCGTCCACGACGTCTCCGTAGCAAACGCCCGCTATCGAACACTTGTTGAACGTCATTATGTTCTGAGTGAGAGTTCCCGTTTTATCTGAGAATATGTACTGGATCTGGCCTGGAAGTAACAGTACTCATGAGAACTTAACTTTATTTAAGATATTTAAGCATTTGTATGCATACGATACATGCATACAAGAAGCTGCGCAATATTTGCGCAAACAGTTGCGCACACATTGCGCAGTGTTGGGATTTATTACTGAATTAGTTGACGTTTTAAATAATTAATTAGGTGATAAAACCTTCATTAAACTTACCAAGTTCCTCATTTAAAGTGGTAGTTCGCGCCTTTGCCGCGGTACCAGTCTTTTCGTAATACATTTTCTCGTCCCAGTTTATGAGGAAACTCTGGGCAAACCTTATTACCTATAACAGGAAAATATTTGAGCTGAGTAATCTATTTCATTACATCATTTTAAGTTATTACACAAACAATATTATAACCTTTTTAAGTTTTAAGTATGTGTCATTTGAATACAGTTGAAAATAATTTGTGGTTAAACACCATAAACATCAATAATAAATTTATTATTTTCAATATTAATTTGATATTACTGTTTACACGATTGATGTTGTTGTTTTTGAGTGTAGTTTTTTTCTAATTTACTTTATAATTCTAAATGGATTATGGAATGCTTTTGGTTGATACTGACCTCTACAGAGACATAGAGTGATATAGGCACGACAGTGTTCATGACGATGGCGTATGAGAAGAAGACGAGCAGGGCGATGACGAGCGCGCCCCAGGTGGGCTCGGCCGGCACCAGCGTGTCCCAGGGCAGGTAGGCCTGGAAGTAGCGCCCCACCAGCCACTCCCACACGCCACACGCCACCGTGCAGAACACGCACATCGACAGCAAGAAGAATACTATCTGCAACCGATAAACATGCCTTTTAATATGGAGATATTTTATAGGAAATTATTATTTTTGTAAAAATGTAAGTAGGGCTATAGTACTTTTGTCTCTCAAAATACATCATATACTAAATAGATGTGGCTAGTAAATCAAAATAATTTATTTACGACAAGACATAAAAGAAAGACTGTAGTCTTATTTTATTTGCGCTAAAGCTGCGCTTAAATATACTTGCGCAAACTATACTTTGATACACAAATTTTGCGCAAAATGATGAAATTTTAAAAAACACAAATTGTTGTATTTTCTGCATAGTTAACACTGCTTTAACACCTTGAACGCCATGGGGGACAAGGTATGGGCCACGTTAGCGGAGGATTTACCCTTAACAGTTTTCTGTCGGCAGTCAAAGCCTTAACTCGTCGAGTACCGTCATTATAGACACAATTATAGAATAATAGGTTGCGGTCACCGGTGACCGCTGGGTTTTGACAGTTTAATGATCCGTAACATAAAACATTATGAAGTTAAATAATAACTTACCCCTATAATAAGAAAATTAAGTAGCCTATCTATGCTGGTGCGCTTGAATTTGGTCTTGCCGGAGTTCTGCATGAGTTTGGTGTCCTTCCCGGCGAATACGACAACGCCATAACACCACTGCGTGTTACGTAGTACGCAGCCACGCAGTAGGATCTTGTCGTTGTCGAGGGAGAAGTGCTGGTTGCGCCAGCTCAGCGTACCTGCGAAAAAGATAAATGACCTTTAATACAAGAGTATAACGATGATAATTGCGTTTGTGTGAATGTGGTCAACATTTTGGGCACATAAATTTATCTTACAATGAAAACGTACACCATATCGATCTCCAAAACTCAACACCCTTTTTTCAATATTATTTAAACATTCTCCGAAAAACATAAGGTCGAAATTCCATCAAACATGTACAGATTTAAATCCATAGTTTGATATGATGGCAATCTAAAGTATAACATTATTAGAAAATACTATCAGATAAACTTTACAACATTTATGGTATTGAACGGCAGTGAAGTCGTATGGCCGACAGTTATGACGTCATAATCGAAGTGATAGCGAGGGGGTGCGGTGATCGACGGGACAGGCGATCGACTGCTATGTTTATTCAACCGAGATCCTCTGTTGGTGCTTATTTTCCATTACTATAAGAACTCGGTGGTATAGTGATTAGAGGTACAAATTCAACTGCAAGTATATTTTGTTTCGAATCCCGGGTTGGGAGAAGTATTGTATTACCGATATTCAATAAGTATTATATTGAATATTAGTTTTTACAATCGGTTAAAAAACAACAACGTAGATAAATGTGTTCGCATGACCTAATAAGCCAAATATTTGTATTAATTGCTCAAATTAGCCAAACGACCGTATTAAGTGGTTCCTAACAAAAATGTTATTGTTATTTTAATTAAAGAAACAATTTGTATCTTTAGTCGCTATGAGGCAAAATGTTCTTTATGTCAATTAATTTTAAGTCTATATAATAACATACATTATAATATACCTAATAGTTAGTTTCTCTAACAGTTTCCTTGTTTGTGTATTTTTGAATCCGATACCTGATTACGATGAAGTCAAAAAACATCAATATTTTCCACTCCTATTTTATAGCTTACTCTTGTCACGTAATCGATTGGAAACTACTTTATAAAAGCTTGTTAATGTTTCAAAATTAAAATATATAATCTTATTAAGGAGTATGTACGTCAATTATCAACTACACCATTACTTCTATAAATCCTCTGGAGGTTTTAAGGGCAGATCTCTATCTCTTGTGAAATACGGTCGCTTAACTGTATGTGATCAAGGACAACCAAATCCCAAACGAATTGGGAAACGACTTGTAGATTTATTTCGCACGGAACAAAACTTTTAGTAAAACAATTACAATAATTGGTTTTCTTCCGATAAAAACCTAGCAATGATTATTGTAATAAATACATACTACCAAGTAAAATTTTTTTGCATAGATAAAAGGCTGATTAAAGCTTAACAGAGTTCAACGAAGTTTTCCAGTCAATACTACATAAATATAAAGGAGAGAATAACGGCCGAATACTGAAAGGCTACTCAATTTTAATTAGTACTTAAATATCGTGCCATCTCTGTCATTTTACAAAGAATTTGTAGTGACAGCATTATGCGCGCGAATTAAAATTGAGTGGCGTTTGAATAGTTGGACATAAGTCTTCCGATAGCAAATACCATGTTAGGGTAGGTATATTAAGTTTAAAATACAATACACATACCCTAGTAAAAAAAATAGTAATGTGTGTCTTGAACACAGTCAAGCAGAGATCGCACGATGGTGTACGTGTCATGTTCGTGAACGGGCGCCGTCAACTGGGATTGGTCAGCTCCAGACTGTATATTTCTTTTTTTTTAATGTCCTTTAGGGTTATTTTTTTTCGATCTCTTTGACTATATTTTAGTGTTACATTGTTCTCGCACAACCCAAACAACAAAACTGTAACTGGAGAATTGTGAACTTGATTGAAAAAGAGTAACCTATGGAGTTTCTTGCTCGTTCTTCTCCACAGGAATCTACACCTTGGAATGAGCAAATAGCTTCACTTGTTAATTTTCTTTATTGACGTTCAAAAGTGCCTCTATGGTCTAATTGAAATAAATGATTTTGACTTTGACTTGACATATTTTTATGATTACTTAAACTACTCCTTAGTAACGAAATTGTATCGAAAACCACATGGATGCCGGTATATATGACACAAGAGAAAATACATCGTGTCTCGTGTAGATCTGACAGACTATTTATTTATTTTGTATTTATTGACATTTCAAAAGTACAAAATTATGGATTAATTGAAATAAATGCTTTGACTTTGATCTGCGTTCGCAGCACACTACGGGTTATACGGGTTAGATGATTCAGAGTGCGATAGTTACTATACAAATAATTAGTTGTAAGCAATTAAGATAACTAGAAGAAAGTGTACTCCAGTACAGATAATATTATTATAAATAAACTGTGTCACTGACAGAGAATAACCCAAGTCCGTATGATTCACACGTTCAAGTACAAATACTCGATTTAGATTCCATCCATCAATATGATAAAGTGCTTGCTGTATGTCCGTATTGCACCCAGCGAGCGTATTATATGACCTCCTCGAAAAACTGCCTGAGAAAAACGGTGTTGCAGTTTCGAAATTAATCACGGTAAAGGAATTTATATTTTTCCATAACGTACCTAAAATAATATAACATCACGCCTTTTATCTTCGAAGGGGAAGACAGAGGTGCACATTAAGCTACTGTACAATGTAACACCCACTTTTTACTATTTAAAGTCCCAAGTAATAGGAGGTGAGCCTATTGCCATATACGTACCTAAAATATACCAGAAATAATGGAGTATTAATTTTACCAGGTCATAGTTTGTCCATTTATTTGTTATCGAAATGAATTATGACTTTCTTCTTGTAATGGGTTGTCGTTGTCGAGAAAAATCAGACCTGGTTTTATGTTTTGCGTACATAAATAGTGAGCGTTGACATTTAAGTTGTGCAATCGTTTACCTCTGTCTATCCTTTGAAGGGTTTTTGTACCACTTGCTTCGATCACTACATATTCTGTTTAACTTTCATGTTGATCTATGTAGATTGTAGACTAAAGCAATCATACAATCAAGCCGGGCTTATCTTACATCTAAACGAGGAAATGAACGACAAATGCTCAAAATGTATAGTGTCCAAAACATGAGAAATAAAATCCAATATTTGTGGAACGAATCACGTTTAGTCATTGTTTAAATTTTGAGACGTGACTAAAATAATGGTATCGGCACGGTTTGTGCAGTGGCTGTATGTTGAGCGTGGTGGTATGTGACTATGTGCATACCATGGGTTCAATCGAAGCAATCTTTACATGGTTGGATGCAAGAAAAATAGCAATAATAGGGTAGTTTCATAAATTTTAATTTTATGTCCGTCTGGTACATTCATTTCAACCTTAGAAACGATATTTTCTTTTCTGACAAAATTAAATACTTTCGACGATATATTAATTTGACATATCGTGTGACGTCACAGCGTGTCACATTTTGTAGCACGTTATGACGTAACAACCTCCCACTCCTAAACTTTGCGCCATTTTATCTAAGTATCGATACGATTGACTTAATACGAGAAAATAAAAAATACGTGTCTAAAATTTTTCAGTATCTGACGGACTAATTAGATTTTTTATTTTGATACCCTGGACACAACCCAATTCTACGATTGCATTACGACAAATAATAAAACACAAATCAAAAAGATTCTATCTGAAACGAGAATTTGATCCTAAACTCCTTACTCAGAAGTTACGCTTGTGACCACTACAAAAGTGGCAGTAAAACTGTTAACGACACAAAAACACTGTAAGCTCGACATTAATTCCCAACAAAACCATAGTAACTTTGATTAAGTTTGTGTAATCCAAATGGAAGGTTAATCGCGGATTTGAGAATCATAAGAATTTGCTTTGTTAAGTACTTTGTAATAAGACGGTTAGGTGTCAGCTATTGGCAAGCGATTTCAAAGTTACTTAATCAAGCGGCAACTATGTGCGACTTCCACAGTACATTTCGCAAATATAGCGAAACGAATAATCAGCAAAAACCACAAGGAATTGCGAATATAGTTTGTGAAAGAAACTATTTCCTTACTATGTTGCCAGTCTTGTTGATAACGTCTTTAATTATAACTATAAAAATAAATTAATACTTATTCTTATACATAATGTTGTATTGTATTCATGTCAACCGAGCGTCACATTCAGTGTATATCGAGAAAATAATTAGAAGTCGTAACAAACCGTAGTCATATTGTAGGACTTACCATCAAACTTATTAAGTAGATTGTTGGGTGTTTCGCAGACGATCTCACCGTCGAAAGCACCCAGTTGTGCGTCGTCCTGCCCCATTGCAGCCGTCTCTAAAAGGCACTGACGACATTTCAAATTCGTCTCCCTGCAACCAAACAACAATAGCATTCAATATTCCTTTATTAGCCGATACTGTACTGAACATTCTTGATGAAATCAGTCGTGCATTCAGCCGCTTTAAACTTGAAGTTCTTTTTGGTTTTGGTTTAGGTTTAAAATTGGTGATATTATTCCTCTATGCTAATGGTTCTTAAACCATGGTGCTACAAATTTTCATCTACTCTTTTTGCTAAAAAAGAAAAATAATATGAACTGACCCATCCAACTCGGCAGTCTCTATGTAACAGAGACCGTTGGGCTCCGAGCTGCTGAGGAGCAAAATGTCCGCCGCGACGAACTGGTCGTTCTCCAGCCTGATGACGTCTCCCACCTGAACAGACGCCCACTTCTCCTCCACAAGCTTGCCATTGCGCAGAGTCTTCGCCCGCCTGTGGTTTACTTGTGAATCGTTTTGATGACGTTGCTGAAAAAAACATTACTATATTAGACATTGAAATTTTATATTTATTTAGTACCTAGTTAGTATTTAACTTGGTGTGACTAACATAGCCAAACCTATTAGGCGTAGCGTAGTGCTCATGCGTAACGGTTGCGATTATCGCGTAAAGAATCTGATACTAACCTAATCTTTTAATAACAAATTACTCTCAAGGCATAAAGAAACATCACCCATTCATAGTCCTATCTCAGACTTTCAGATAACCATGAAGTGTCTCATAAGTCTCATAAAGAACCTCCCCAACAGAAATCTAATATGTTAATGACATCATGAGTAGGTGCACTAAAGAAGGCCAAACATAGTCCTTCAAAAAGGCCAGATGCGTAGTCAGATATTGCGTATTTATGAGCAGATGTTTGACGTTAGATTTAATAGAAATATGTAAGGAATGCTGTACTTTTCCTACATGTATAAGGAAAATCGCGCGAGTTGCGAGTGATTACAGTAAAGTTTCTTCAACCCGCTGACCGTAAATAGGAACAAATTATATACTAAAAATATAGCAGCCATTAAAGTACTGATCAGACCAACTGATAATATTAATGTAGTGCCTAAAAATCCCTCTTATAGCCACTGATTCAAAGTTTTAGTTCGAACTAGAGATTTTACTTGCGTGTTTCTTTCTTAAATTGTAACGCGATGTTAGATTTTTACATACATTATTTCGCTCTTTTAAATCAAGAAAAGAAATATATTTTTTGTTATTGTTTTGCAAATCCAAATCTATCCGAGAGATTATCGCTTTCATAATCTCATCAACTTAATAGGAAATATCAGTATAGACAGACAGGTATATTCAATCAGGTATACAGTCGGTAGATGTTATTCCACAAGGGGATTCTGTATGCATAATCCGATTCAAAACCAGGGCACTCTTGTTAGTGATACAACAAGATGGAGATCGCTTAATACCTCTTTGGTTTAGTTTAGACTTAGTTATTGGTTAATCGATACTCAGACACGTTTGACAGTACACGCACGTTACAAACATTTAAATTCGAATATAGAACACAATGTGAGAAAAAAAAATAAGCCTTATGTATTGTACAGAGCAGTGCACAAACAACACTAGAACTTAAGACTACTAAAAGGGTCGATGTTAACATTTCCGGACGTAAAAGTAAAAGAACTCTAGTTTGACCCTCAAATCAAAGTAACAATCTGTGTACGATCTACTTAAAACTTTTTTGTTAAAAAGGTAATTAATGTCAAGCGAAAGTGTTTCGGAAGTGCGTATATCTACAGAGCGGACATATAAACTGTGTCAGAGCTCTTAAATTCACCCATTAAAAGGTTTATTTGCTCACGTTAGTGGGAACATAACAAAGAATATAAAGGGGCCTATTCATAGACAAGGTCATGATAATATGTGAAGGCCGTAACGGTGCTACAAATGCAAGACTTGTTTAAAAATTCACGATAACGCTAACCTTCCTTATAATCGAGTTTAAAAATAAATTACAGGTAATTGATAGAAAACTTTAAATGCTACACATAAGGTATAGATAAAATTAAATGTTTAAATTTTAGGAACAGGTAGTGTTATTTTTGAACACTAATTCTGCACTATTTGCTATTTTGATGATGGTTGCAACGTTAACAAATTACGCCTTGAGGAGTTTCGCTAAAATTAGCGATGGTTACTCTACACATGCCATGGTCTTTAATTATTTATAAATGAACAGTCCATTTACCCAAACACGTGAACGCGTATACGTTCATTCAATGTCTAGAGAAATGATAATTTTTCGAACAACTAAGTACTGTCACACACAAGGTGAAAAATAAACAAAATATTTGATAGTATCAGAGTGACCTATTGTCATGGTAAATAATAATTTCCAAGGTTAAAAATATAAAAACTCAATGGACATGGACATAAATCAAGATCGTAAAGGACCTCAGACCTCTAGTTTAGTCATGAGCATAAAGACGTAGCGTGTACCGACAGTCCATTGATTTCATGTGAAATTTACAAAAAAACTTATTTGAAAAACATTTGTCTATACAAAACAATACAATAGTGCCCCTTTATAATTATAATTTCTAAAAAGATCATCCAAATAATAAACTTATTCGGATATTCACGACACGGATGACATTAACGAATCACTTACAAATAATCTCGATTGTCGATTGCATAATTGACTATCGGAAATCAAGTTATGCTGTTATAGTTCGATATCTGTTGAGCCCCGTCCATCCACTGCACGACAGTCCACTGTATATTCGCAGGAGTTGATCTCTCAAAAATGTTTATAGATTTCCAACTTTACAGGGGTATAATGAACTGGCGTTCGTACATAACTAACATATAATCGCTAATTAAATCAAATGATCTAGTCATATATTGCACATTTTGTCACGGATCACTAATTAAGTACGTCTGCGTCCTTGATCCACAATAGATGACATAATAGGTCAGTGAGCATTAGCGACAATGTGCCTAGACAAGGACAGCATGCGTAGTCAGTTTTATTATTTGATTACTCCTACATACACTCATTAACACTGAATTGGTCTAATGACGATTTCTTTGTAAAACACCATTTTTTTGTTACTTTAGAGTGTTTATTTATTGCACGAAGCTCCGAAACTCGTTTTTAGGGACTTCCTGATTTACGTAAGGACAAAATTTCGATCATATTATCCACCTTAATTATATGACACATTACCAGAAAGGAAAAAAGACATAATGAACGACTAATGAATTATTAAAAGATATACTGTCCAAGGCTGCCTTACAAAACGGAATCAATTCCATTCAATCGCTTTACAACTTTACGTAATAGTACAACAGATAGAATCATTTCCAAAAATTCTTAACTTCGTTAAAAAATGTTCAAACTATAAAATACGAAATTTAGTACACATCCGTGTTATTATTTTAACGAGCCAAATGACGCAGCGTCGCGGCTCGAGTTCGATTACCGCATCGGGATATAAAGTTGGCTCGCCAGATGTTTGCTGCGAGGTTTTGTACGATTATGGACTATTAAACTGTAGTTTACAGGTTACTTACATATGTATATTGTATATGTAGCTATTATGTATTAGGTACATAGTACAACTGCAGAGTTAAGGTGCGGTAGAGATAGCGTATATGGCATTGCGAAAATCAATGTCGGATCTAGGGTTAGACAAGTTTTGGCAGTTCCTTTTCTGAATATCCGGTTATAAAAGTCCACTATCGTGAGACATAATATTATGCTTACGCATACAGCGAAGTATCCAGACAGACAGGTCATTGACATATCAGCATTTATTGTTCTATGATGTATAAAAGTGCCTTCTTAATTTAATATTACTTACAAAATCGTCGTACGCGTCCTTGACGGCAGTGAGAGCAAGTACACCGATCAGTGGTATCGCAGTAGTGATAGGTGTGAGCGATGAGATGGCCGGGATCAGCTGCAGCACCAACAGGCACAAGAAGTAGAAGTTCGCCAGCCGCTGGAACTGCTCCAGCAGATTCAGCGGCAGGAACGTTATGATCGAATACTTCGATGTCTTGATGAAGTTGCTCTGTAACAAAAGAGATTTATAAATATCCATTCGATCGTCGATTCAAGCTATTTCTTTTTCCTTTCAATTGCAGTCGGAATCGTACTACAAAATCTATTCCGATGAAAATGTTCTACGCTCCAACTCGTCGGATTGGAAGTTCCACATGCCAACAGGGCAGTTATCAGCTACCAACTTCCAGCCTCCGGTCTATTAATAGTTAACGTTTTGACAGGAAAACCTAGTAACACTTTTAGTTCGATCTGGTGACCACAAAGAGACCTTGTAATTGTTATCCACAATACTGTACGCAACCACTAGGCTAACAAGCCAGGGTAAATAATTATGTTATTTGGACATTATTGTTAGCCCAATTTATACACCAGTTGCCATGTGAATATTGGAAGAATAGGTGAGGTTTCTATTTTTATCTATATCGTGGATAAAGTTCAAGAATTTCTATATCTATCTACTAAATTACATACATAACATAACATCACGCCTTTTATCCCCGAAGGGGTAGGCAGAGGTGCACACAGAAGTAACACCCACTTTTCACTATTTATGTTATGAGTCCCATGTAATAGGGAGTGAGCCTATTGCCATATACCGGGCACATTTCCAGACCCCGTGCTACTACTGAGATTTTTTTAAAAACCCAGTAATACTTTGCCCGACCCGGGAATCGAACCCGAGACCCCTTGCCCGGCAGTCGCACTCGCGACCACTCGGCCAACGAGGCAGTCGCATCTACTAAATTCTTTGGTGGAAAACTACCAAAACACATTAGATCGCCCGTAGCTTCCCAAGATACTCTTAGGATCAAAGTTCAAGACGAAATCTATTCACCAAATGATCCGGAAGCGAGTACGCTGACGAATACTCATTCAGATGATATAATTAGGAATTACATCTTATCAGTGTATGATTTCATATTGTTCACACATCCCGGCCTACACTTAATTATACATAGGCCGCGCAAAATCTTTGTTTACGTCATTTTCTGTTCATGCCAGTATAACGCATGCGTATTGTTGAATCTATGTCCAAAATAGAGTAAAGATCTACGATCAGCCAGGTACTCCTGTTTATAAAGCAGGTTAACGGGTGTTCTATTGTTCCACTTGTTAATAACCTAAGTTTGTAGAACACGTAAATTTTAGGTTATGTATATTTATGTAGGTACGGTAACTAACTATAGCTAGGTTTCGCTATCGTGCGTGACTGTTTAACAGAGGTCCTTATATGTATTTTTAGATTTGTACAACTCCAAAATTCTCTAACAGCACGTTCGTCTTTGATGCCAATATTTCAAAACAAACGAGTATTGTTTTCTTTTTAAAACTAATATTTATAGAAAAAAAACTATATCCCACCACGTCACGCTTCGATCAATTCAATGATCAAAAATGAATACTAATAATAAATAATTAACAGAACTGCCGGAATTAGGGCACGGCTGACAAGAGTTCACTAATTAAATCTGTCACTTTTCATTGACCCGCCCTAATCATCAATCATCCATTTTAGTTGAATGAATTAATCCTAATTAATCAGCTATTTCAAAGACATTGCTTAACTACGGATTATTTCGTAAAAGAAATGCATGAAAGCACTCAAGAAGAACGGAAATAATAAATGTAAATATAACAATAAACAAAACTAGTTACATTTTAATTGCATTATTGCGTAAGCTTAGTACAGCTCGATGTGAAAACAATAACTTTTAAAGTTTTCAGTTTGAGGAGATTCCGTTATAGAAGATTTTACAAGACTACACGGGCAAACTAATTGAATAAACCAAAAACTAATAACAAACAAAAAGTCAAAACTAAAAAGCAAACAATAACTATTATTAGTACTGATAGGTTACTCACCCTCACTGATAGGTAAGAATTCGGAACATAGTACCTCCTCCTTTTTTTGAAGTCGGTAAAAACCATCATTATTAATTTATGATCAGAATACAATTAAGAAAAAACCTATCAGTATTCCTATAACTAGAACGGGTTTGATAATAACTTACAGACAAAGATCATCAGATTAATGTCTATATTACAATAAAACTTACAGTAACTGATTTATTCGAGCAGAAATTGAATAACTACCAACCGACCGTAATTTTTCAGTATCAATCATCAAAGCATACGCGTTCAGCGCTCTGATTGGCCGGCTCCAATGGACCAACCCATCAAAGCATTGAAAGCGGTCTCGTTTCGATTACTTTAAACGTAAAACAAATTCGTACGTGCTCGTACTAAGGCCTCAGCCTGTGACAGTTCACGGTTGGACTATGAGCCTACTCTACCGACGGGGGTTTGCCATAATCTCTTAGAAGGTGGAAGAAATTGTTAGTTCTCCAGTGTTTAACACTTTAGTCAGTTTAATCTAACATGGTGCCTCCTCTGGCTCCTTAAAGTCAAAGTATTTATTTCAACTAAACAATACACAGGCACTTTAGAAACATCAACAAAAGAAAAACGTCTGTAATCTGTCCGTCAGTTAAGTTAGGCGATTGGTAATCCTATACCTTATTATATGTATGTTTAAATCCTCGGCATCTTCCTTCTTTAGCTAGCTAAAGAAAGAAGATGTTCATCTTCTCGTAATTTGAAGCCTCCAGGTCTCTTTCTAGTGCTGTTTAATTGTGCTACGTGGCCTATCTTTCCATCACCATTTACTCTAGATAAAAACAAACTACTGAACTAATATCCTATACTGTCGAATGTAGAACATTTTTCTCAGGAATCGGGACTTGCCCATCTGCCCATAAATCTACCCCAGAGTAGTCGAGTATCGACCGCACCATAAATTCATGGCTATGTCATTAAAAGCAAGTGCTTTCTTACTTGGACTTACTGTAAAAGTCTTCTTCAATACTTATAACAATTTATGGTCCTTCGGTACCAAAGTATTATTTATAGAAGGTCTCTTATGGTAAGTGGTCGAAAAGAATCGAGTAAAATTTTCTAATTCAAGTTTCGGATTCCTGGATCCCGGATATTTGGGTATCTGGTAATTACATGGAAAAAAATTAATGTCATAATGGATCATAGAGTAACAAAACTGTAGTCTGTAGTAAGTAGTACTGGAAGTAGAAGCTGCAGTTAATTAAGTTTATAATGTACTATAGAAAATATAAATCAACTTACGGCATAGCGGAACTGCGCGTTGTATTCTCTGTTGTTCGATTTGATTCTCCGTTCATTCTCTGCAACAATAAACAATAATACTTAGACATCATTCTCACAAACTGACTTGCAAACAGATTTATTGATCTAATTATCATAATTAATATCAATACAGTGGCATAAATAAACGATTGTTTCTAAATGTTACTTCGGTTTAAACTTGCTGAAGTACCCACACACTTTGAACACATCGTTATTTTTGATGGATATCTAAAATTCTTTTGTTTGTTTGAATGTAAACGAACTGACTAATTTGTACCTCAACGAGCGTGCAAACAATGTCTGCATATCCTCATTAAATTGAATGGTCACAAAGAGAATACAATGTAGAAATAAAATAAGTAACCAACATCCTTAGAAGAATAGGGCTTTTGGAATCAACAAGACACTGTTCTACTTGGAAATTGGAATAACCTAGTTAATCTAGTGCTAAAAATAAGCTATTACTAGAAATAATGAAAGTGAAACACATTCAATTTTTTTTTTTCGTATTTTTATCTGATTCTATGGTAAGATAAAAAAATACGATTATGAATCGGTTTTCCTGTTATTTCCAAAGAGATTTTAAATCCACTTAAATTGAATTCTTTTACCAACCTCGTAACGCACTCATGATTTTAAAAAAATATGACCACTGAATTAGCTGCAGAACGAAGGTGCAGAAGAACTGGTTACAATCGCAGTACGTATAGGATTAAAAATTGGTGCACAGGACACAGAAGAATTTCACTAACTACTACTTTGTTGTTACTTGATTCAACTGACAATGAACGTATCTTCGAGTAGAAATGAAAAAATATATGTAGAGCACATATTAATTTTCTTAATCATATGTCCTACATATTAACACTCCATTATCGAAATTATCAATTCACTTTACGAGTTGTGTGTGGGAGAAAAAATAATAAAATACAGAAGATGTATGAAAAGGTGACAAGAAGGCGGTCCTTCTATTATAACAACTGTCGTATTACGAAAATGATATTACATTCGTTTATTTTTAAATTTATGATATTTAGGAACCTCTGAAGCAGCATGTACTATATTTATTAGTTATAGTAGGTTGGGCCTAAAGGACGAAATTAACAATTGTAGGTGTACTTTCTATGACACAATGACTTTCAAATTACCTTAACAGTAAAACGTCCAAAAAAAGACGTCATAAAACGAGGGAAATCCTATACGACAGAATTCTGTTATAATAGTACTATCAGTGATAAACTGTTATCGGTTATAAACGTTATCTTCATAATAAAAGGATAATTTAATTTATGTAAATACTTAAACCCAGTACGAGACGCGAGAAAAACCTAACAGTTCTCTTATCACCATGACTTTTACTAATGTCGAAACTAGAATAATCTCAGCGACTTTCCATTGTTTTTTATGTATAAGTGTTGTAGTCTAGAAGGCACATGTGACATGTCACTGTAAAGGCATTGGTAAACTATTGATTGCTGCTTTACCGCAGATATATTGATGGCAACTTAATTGCAGGACGATCAACAAATACACCTTTTGTGTTATTATTAGGCAGGCTTACACGAATTTTTACCTTATGATACAAAACAGACTTCAATAATAAGTGCTTGAATCATAAAAATAAACGCATAGGGGTACCCTTTCATTCAAAAGTAATTATAGTACAAGATGGCAGACTATAACTGAGTGCATCTGCAAAGAACGTGCCCCGTCAACGGGCACAGGGATAATTAACTAACCGCCTATTCATGAAGTCTGCTTTAAATGCTACAGCTGAGCTCCTGAATAGGTACTTCGGGAAAAGTAAAACACGTTTAAAAAATATGTCACGTATATTCTCTTGACTTGGAATAAATGTTTTAAGGAGTCAGCGCTCCATTAAACAATTGAGGGGCCATTGAGAAATGTCTCCGTAATAAACAGACAAAGAAAAACACCCACACGTAATTGCAGTGCTCTGCCAAAAAGATCCCTTCACAAACATTCTGCAAATAACGACTATAATTTAATAGCACTTAAGATCTAATTAATATCTCTCTAAACCGACTTGTAATTAACAATTAATCATGTTCCTGTGTCCAATAACATCTATTTGTCAAAGGATGTAGCCCCACGGTGCGCAGCTACAAAATAACTTCCAGGGCAATAACTTCATTATAGGAGTTGAACGTTTCTGTATATTGACAATTTCTATAGCGGATGTAGCAACATCTACCTCTACATAGAGCTGTTGATCTGTTCATCGTCTCGTAGTGGTTACGAGTGCGTCTCGACTGGGCGCCGAGGGGACGGCGATCGATCTCCTCCCAGTTTGCGACTAATAACATTTTCAGGGGCATCGTCTCCACCACACACCCTTACTGAATCACATTACAATGCTAGACCTAAACACGGCCGAGACGTTCATGTTCAAGTTTCCTGGACGTGTCTCGTCTTAGGTTTATTCATATTCCATTACGTGTACTGTAACCCTACTAGATGTGTATGTCTTATTTCAATATCAGATAATATTTATTACAAAATATGTGTAGAATAATAATACCTTCGAGTATTTGACTAAAGTATTACACGACACATGCAATATAATTTACAGACGTGTATCCAAATAGAAATGTATTACTGTTACCCAACCAATTATTAAATTATTGAGGAATACTCAAGATTCCGGTTTCACAACTCTCATGTAAGAATGTAGCCACAATAATTCGAACATTTGAAAAAGAAATCAAGGACAAAGCTACCGAGTTGAAGGACAAGGTGAAGATAAATTAATTTTCCTCCCTTCAACTTTTAACAAAGTGACGAAAATGTCGCTGAGATAATAATGCTGAGGGTAAAATGCTTAAAAAGGTCCAGAACAATTTATAGGCGGTCATTTTACGAGTCGAAAGGAACAACAAAGAACTTGAGGACTCAAGGTTATTATTTCTCTTAGTGTTCGGGTGCTTCCGAAGGCTAAATCAATAATTACACCATTGATTCGAAATTTATTTTCGAACCTTCTTGGAAAGTTTCGTTCTCCTTGATTCTTATTTTACTTTACAGAAATGTGTTTTTTCTATTAATGGTCATATAGAAACTAAAATTCCATTACCCGTGATCAGCACGTGGCACTGGGGCACTAAAACTTGCGATATGGTAAGTAATTAATTACCAATCCATGTTAAATTAACAATCGTGATAATAGGCAGAAACCGATATTACTGATGAACACGAATACGTGATTAGGTGAAGATTCGAAGACCTTTTTATTACATCCCGAACCGAATTAATGGATGCCATATTTTAGTCTTGGATAGCAGCGGATAATGACATTTCTTTCTCATTTTCTTTTAGATATTTCTTTGTTTTATATCATCATTTGATTGTTAAATCCACAATAGTGACTGCCTGATTGACTTAAGAGGTTTGACTCAGAAGATTTCTTGGCATTGGGCAAAATTTGTGGTCCTTTCCTACAGACGGACTGCAAATGAAAGCATCAGCGACTCTACAAGCTCTGATATTAAAATGTGTTATCTACACTTATTTTGGGCAGACACATCAGAGATTTTGGCTTGGTGACGGCAATCAACCGGAATATTTAAAGAATTTCAAACAAATGACTCATCATGTTCATTTTCAGCTGTTATCCTCCCACAGCGTCTCATTGTCCTGTGATTGTGCTGCCGGTTACATCCAGGTTGTACTTCCAATTTCTTGTTATGTCGTTGACCTCAGCTGGCCTTCATTCATCGGCTGGCAGCTTGTCTAGCTCAGTGTTATGCAAATCCCATTGTATTGAATCCGATATTATGATTCACAATTACAATTGCCAATTATGTCCAATTTAAATAATGTTCAATTTTATATAGATTTATCTATTTTGGCATACTTCTTAAACACTATTATAATAAGTCAAACAAATCATGTCACGAATACTCGGAATACTGCTGATGATATGCTGATTTGAAAAAATTACCAGTGTTTAATATAATTTTTAGATACCCAGTATTTTACGCTGGTATTTTCATCAGATTTTGCAAGTACGAGGTATCATACAAAAATATACCTCTATTTGCCTCACTTCAGGGTTTAGGCCTGGCATGTTAATATGTATGTATAATTACCAAATTAGATCTCTGCCTTTTTGTTTACCTCAGTCATTATGTACTTGACTATTTAATATTAATTTTGTACTTTTTAAATGTAGGTGCGAAACCGAATACCTCGTATTAGACACAGTTATAAAAGGCAACACCGAAACGCCATTTTCTCGAAGGAAAAGGGTCCTAACTCTGCAACTTCATTCATGGAATTATTAAGTAATCCCGTTTTCCACATGGCACATTTCATCATAACACACCATTTTGTTTCGAAAGGCACTATTTAATGCCACAACAAAATAATCTAATTACGCGCGATTTACATGCAGTGGTGCTGATAATTCCTTTGCTCGTGAAAAAAACATGGAGCAAACAGGTAGCTACGCAGTTTTTTGTATTGATTACCATGAGAATATTGTATTACTCTATTAACACACTTCCCTGAAGTACGGAAGTTGACATATTGGCAAAAGAATTGCATCCTAATTAAATTTAGTGAAGTGAAACATTAGCGGGTAATCGATAACAACAGCGCGGGGTCATACGCGAAGCGCTGAAGCGCCGTCTCACCCCGGCCGTTGACCGTACGGGGGCGCGCCGACACCGACCTTGTCCACTATGTACAATTGTGCATCATCTCTATTCCTGAAATGACTCATCATCAATCGGGGGAAGTCGCTCTACCATTCACAGCGAGCCGGCCAAAACGAAAACATGTCGGCGAGCGTCTGAGTAGAATACCAAGGCGTTACGCAAACGATATCAGCGTCGCTTGCACGCTGCGAGACACGTACGATACTAGATGACGCAGGACTTCGCCGGCGGCCAACGAAATAAAATTCAATAAGACGTTTTTATCGGTAAGATCTTAATGACAGCAACAAATCAATAGATACCGACCGCACGAGACGAAAGTACGGAACCGATGATTGTGCCTAGCGCGGCGGTGCGACGGGGCGGGCTGGTCTCGGCGCACCAGCTTGCCCAGCAGCTCGAGGAGGGACAGGCGCAGCGGGCGCGGCGGCACGCGCGGCTCTTCGCCCTCCGCGCCCAGCACCTCCAGCTCCACAGCCTCGGATCGCGCGCACATCCGCGCCGTTACCGCCGCCCCATGTCGCGCGCCGCTCCGCGCGGCCACCCCGGCGGTTGGCCCGCTCCGCACCCGGTACACGCCGCACGTCACTCGCCGCTCGCGACACGCGCCCGCACGCGCGCTCTGTCCCGTCGCAGGGCCGAGACTCGTGTGCCGCACACACTAGCGCCGTCTGCTCGGCGCGCGCATCCCACACCGATACTGATTATGCCACCGCCCCGGTGTTGCTATCTCTTCTCAGTGTTACTTAATAAAACTGATAGCCATGGGGAAAATCTAAAATCTTGATCATGTGACGGTTGTGAAAATATGCCTCGCATTCCAATTTCAACGATATGCCAAATCTCCAAATACAAGTTAATCCTAAAATTAACTATTCGTCACTTGGTCTGCGGCCGAGAGGGTACCGAACGCAACACTTGTTTAAAACTTCCGCAAATTGGAAACTCACTATGTTTAATATTTTTCTAATATATTATGATGTAAACAATTTTTATCGTGTCTGCTAAAAAAATGAAAAAGTGTGGATACTTCAACAAAGCGTTTTACTAACTCCATAATAAACCTCGCAGGTGAAAAAGGAATTAGCGAAGAAAGATTTTTAAAATGTCCTGGCCAGATTTATGATGCGAGCGGCAAGCGTTGGAGCTAAGTAAGGAGCCCAGTATAAGTTGAAACTCGCCCTTTATCGTGTCTGGCTAACTTCCGCACAAAAGCATTTTACACGTCCTAGCTTCTGTCAAGATAAATTGCTTTTTCGTACATCAAGCTAAGAAAGTCTTTCTTAGTTTCGTAATTAAACGAGATTTATTGAGATTTCAAGTGTAACTAACCTCACTATTGGAAGTATTATAAAAAGGTTCGATGAGGTAACGTAACATGAGATTAATTATAAAAACACCTAATACACAATATTGTAAGCAAATATTTTTCTTTGGAAATCACTGGAGAAAAACAGAGGCATTTATTGAAACAAGTGGGCAACTTTGACATAATACAAAACAGGTACAGACACAAACCGTCTAGTTGGCAAAATTTCAACAGGAAAGGCCCTTACTACAAGGAACAATAGAGTACAATGGCGTCTGGACCTGACTTTATCTGGTTCCACTCGAATATTTCCGACGACATTCAATTTATTTCTCAAGATAATTTCAAAAAGTCTTTGCGATGTTTTAGTTAACCGAGTGCCCTTGCATCATAAATTGTGTCCAGCAATAACCTTTATATAATTCCTCAGGGATCCAAACTCTAGACTAATTTTACTTAGAGCATACATCGGTAATCCCAGAGGTTGGGATTTTAGGTCACCACTTAGGAATACAATATTATGTAAACACACGCTTATGTACAATTTACATGGCGTGTTCCGAGCTCTTCTTGGCCAGCGCCAGAGAACGCGTCGTCCATTGCTGATGTTTATATAAAACTATTAAATCGCATTAGCGGACATTACTTTCCTTCGACGTTTAATACGAGCACGAGGCATCGATTATTAAATGGTAAATGCACTATGCTGTGTAGTCTACTCAATAGCACTTCAGATGTGCATACAATGTTATCATTGCTGATTGAGTGAGTTATTCCAAAAATATTTGCAACGTTAACAGTTTTGGCACTAGTTTCTTTTTAATCGAAGCTTCTGAGAAGTAATAAACATTACCGTCTGTTGTTCTAATAAGAGATAGATATAGTTTATTGTATATAATTTCCAGTTTTGGCTTGTTGATAGCCATGCAACAATGGGATGATCATGACCTCTTTTTAAGTGTTTCCGAAAGCGAAAAAAAAGGTTAAAACATTAACGAATAGTTCCAAGAAATATTTTTGAAAGACATTTGGATACTTAAATTACATCTTAATCCTCGTGCGCAGTATTTAATAAAGCGTCCTCTCAACTAACGACACAGTCACGACAATTCATTTGTTTCATATTTTGCAGCCAAACCTGGTGTTACATTTAAAGTCACAAAGCACAAAATGTATGAAGAATATACATATAAATCTATAAACATATATCTCCTTGTCACATAGAGTTCAAGACAGACAAAGGTTAACCTGCATACTTTATTGGATATTTAACCAACCGGCAACACCATGACAGCTTAACCGATATAGTAAACAAACGTTCAAACTTTGAACAAGTAATGAACACATATCAAATATTTGTCTAAAGCATAAAATCACGGCGGTGTCAAAAGTTAGACAGACATTAATTGTTGGTGGTAGAACTATGGATGACGGTCCCGATGGAAGGGGCGGATTTTTCATTCAGCTTACAGTAAAATTAACTTAGATTAAATAAAGATTTCGACTTCAAAGTGAACCCATTCATTTGCCATATCCATTTCTCAAATTAATTGGAAAATAAGTAGTAGGACGTAATCTGGTATCTTAAGCTCTTTAAGAATAGGTTACGACATTCAGCTTAAACAGTACCAATATCAGTGTGACAAAGAGGTAAAATTTAAATAAGAAAATATTTCCAGCTTAAAAAAATGTCTTTCATCTATCGAAGTCAATGACGAAGAATGTCCACTGCTATTGAACATCTATCCCTGAATCCATAGGCTAGACAACAAAGAATCAAAAGGAATATAATTTCTAGTCTACTTATTAAAAATGTAATTCTATGTAAAAGTGATCGATTGGACGTGTACAAACCATAATAATTATATTCCTTCACAAATCGAATTAAGGAGTAAAACGAAGGACGGTATAATTATCATCTTACGGCATACAATAATGACAGTGGACGGTCAGTGTCATGGATGACGTGCAATTATAAGTTCAATATCATAAGTGATCGATATTGGAGCCGTAAGTGAAGGTAACGAGAAAATGGAACAAATTGGAGCAATCAACAGAGTTCAAGAGGACGATTGGAATTATTAAAATATTTCTTTATTCCTTTGGTATTTATGAAAAAAATTAGTAATTAAAGTTGATAAACTGTAGTCGCACAGTATTCATCAAGTGTTATTAATGTAAAAGTTCGACTGATAATTACTATCTTTACACTTGAGTCAAATTGTATCATCAGAGGCCTTAGTACGAGTTTGTATTACGTTTAATGTAATCGTAACGAGTACACGTTCGGCGCTTTGATTGGTTGCTTCATTGCTGCCGGCCAATCAGAGTGCCGAACACATTCTGGTTTCGAATACTTTAAATGTAAATGAAACTCGTACTAAAGCCTCTGTTAGCTTCATCTACATTTTAGTTCCTCCTCACAACTTACGCGGCCTTGACCAGATCTTAACAAAGTCGTATTTGTGTCTTGTGGCGTAAGCTTTGTTCTGGTTGCAATAAATTTATTTCTACGCAAATGAAAATATAATTCAAGTGATGTTTCGTGTAAATAAAAAGTCTTGAATGAATCATGTGGACTGAGTCAAACCACATTGGTAGCTCTGAAAGCTTCGCTGATATCATAAAGTACATTAATAACAGAAATGTTACATCAGGTTAACATGAAACATTAAACATTATAGGTATTGTCAATATGAATATGATTTTACAAGAAAATAGTTGAACATCAAGTTAACTTTTGCAATTCTGAGGTCGTCTCCGAATTCAAAGATGTTGAGTGTGGGCGTTAGATTTGAACTTACACGTTTCATAGACACAGAATTAATATATCTATGACCTATTGATATTCGGTTGTTTTAGGTCTGGGCGATTGTATTTGTTACGCAAGAGATATTCAAAGTGCGTGGGCTGGATAATAACTTCAAATGATTTAAGAAATCAAATCTGCGTTATTAAAACAACACTACTTATAGCTTCTATCTTAGAAAGGTAGGAAGGTCTCTGGCAGGAAAGATGGTCAGTATTATTTGTTCTTGAAGAACACATGAGAAAAATAAATAAGGCCTTTAATGATATTTTATTTGTGGTGTCCTTGCAAACTTGTCCAGATACCCAAAGCTTGAACTGTGTTCGACGCTCTGGATAAGCTGAAGAACTTGGAACACCATCTTAGATAGATATGTACTCGTGTATAATAAACAGAATAGCAAAGTGACCTTGAGGACAGGTGTTTAGTACAGTGGGCGGGAAGACACTCACCTTGGCCATGTGTTCTCGCCGAGGACTTTCCCATGTCGGCCGCACCATCGACACACATATACACTCACACTTGCGCGCGACACTTAAACACTGCGTACTTATACTTATAGGTCGGTATAAAAGAGGCGTACAAAAAGTTAGACGTTATATTATCGAAGGACACTTGAGGGTTAAGCTAGGTCTCCTACGGAGAAGCAGGTGGTAGGGTGGCGTCGAAGGCGGAGGGCCGCGCGGCGCGATCGGCATTCTGTGCACCGCCAGAGCACTTCGTCTTCCTGGAACAAATAAAAATTAAATTTGTAACTTCAAACAGAAAATAAAATGCAACTTCAAAAGTATCGCCAACTTGCAGTTTCTGTGATAATATTTTGAACATACTAAAAATAAACTGTATTGCATTTACTAGTCGCTTAAATCTCTTTCTATCCACTGTATGTATTTAGAGTCTGTTGTTTGTCCTCTACTAATAAGTATTTTGATTAAGCGTTGTACTGATAAAACTCAATTGGATCACCGTCATTGTGGTTTGTGGTTTAAACACCTACGTCACTTTGATAAACTATCCACTTAAGCCTCAACATTCTAAGCTCTTAAGATTCACGCGACACTTTATTACTAGGTATTAGTTGAAGTATGAGTCGAACAATTAAATCAGAGGAATCTTCAAAACAGACCTTGTTCAGTTTTGTATTAATTGTTATTGAATGAACCTTGATATGAGAATTCGCAATCACTAATGAAGATGATGACGATAAGGCAGAAATGTGAATCGAACGTATCGGCATACGTGTGAAGTGAAGTGTGTTAATAGTTCAACCGATTGTCGACCCATGTTTAGAAATACTGGTTGAATGAATGTTTCATTGAGCGTGTTTAAACAAACTCATCTATAAAAGGTTAAGGTTCTAAGGACAAAATTTAATTACATAGGTAATTTCATTTTATTATCGAAATATTTAACAAAGACGAACAAGACTATTTTTGCAAGAGGCGCTATTTAGTCAATTCAAAATGGTAGTTCACTCAGGAATATTTCCTCTAACAGACTAGTTCTACTGTTTATCGTCTTATTTCACCAGCCTGTTGTCTGCTAGAATAACGTACGTCATACTTGCCGAACTTTATAATTTTTAGAACGGTGTTAACAATCTGGTTTTAGCACCGTTGTGTGAAAAGAATTTAAGTATTAACACAATAAGTACGCTTGCACGTAAATACCTTAAATCACGCGTACAAGCAATAAGTCTACGTATCCATAGAAGATGAATAGCTTGAAATTACTATAATGATAGTATTACCTACTCTATCAGTTGTTTCATATTGCTATACTATTACAATTTGTGGTAAACAATTGGAATAGATAATATCAATAGATTTAATGAAAACAAGTCACGACAAAGCCACTAATTTGGTCTCTTGTTATTGTTCTGCACTTAACTTTACTACTACTTACGGTTACTTATGATTAGTTATGATATGATACAAATTATAATTTCAATTGCGTTTGTAGGAAAAATAGACGATACTATCATAAAGCCCAATTTGCTTAACTCCATTGTTAATTTATAGTTAATCTAAAGTGAAGGAGTCTTTAGATAGACTACCGAAAATACTTCTGCAAACACGGTTTCCAATCGAGTATTATCCATTTTCGTAAACCTTGCTGTTCGATATTGCATGGTTACACGCTTCAGAACAATTACCGGCAAATACCAACAACGCCAAACGGTTTGCAACGGAGACAATGATAATCTGCAATTACGTTCTTTGATAAGAAGCGTCTTATCAAAGCACTTGACAAGAACAGAATAACATTTTCGATTTAACCATGTAGGTATGAAAACTGGCGGTGTTTTTCGACCTCCTAGAAACAACCAGACAACCAGTGCTAATGACGAGACAATTAACGTTTATTGGGAGAATTGAGATGCGCCGCTTGATACAGTCACGTGCCGTCATCTTTATATCAACGACGGACTTGAAAGATATTCAATGAACAATTGTTTGAAAAAATTACAACTAGTGATCAAGGTTAGGCAAGTGTTACAATAATGATTCAACTGTATAAAATGCAGTGATTATGTTTAAGTATCATTACACATATTATATACAGACATTCTAGTAATCAATAATACACAGGTGGGTGTATCGGTATCTGATACTGTTAATATCTTTTACACTCTTTGAAATGCAACATTTACTTATCTCGACACTATTTCGTAGCCTAGATCTGGTACGCTGACATTTCTTCTTCATTGCATAACTTTAGTGTGAGATTATTCTAACAAAATTGGATTTGCATTTAAAATGAAGGACGTAAGTAATATTAATATTTTTATCCAATATAAAATATTTGCAAATACATATTATGTCAATGGTGCGATTACATTTTTTTGCATGTTTTGTATTGTATTCGAGAAGGATAAGCATGTGAATTTTATCAGTGGCAACAGCCAACAGGATATAATGTTCCTGTATCGCTTTATATAGTTTGCGTACATTAAATAAAGCACTTTGCGGTTTTATGGTAGTTTGATTATTATCACAATTATTATTTTTCCCGTTTTATAGGTAAATTCCCTTTATATAAGAGTAGAGGCAAAAACATGGCGTCGACTCCGTTTCTATGACAAGAGGTTAGCTAGCTAATTATATTTCAGTGTGGAAAAAATAAGGGCACTTCTGAAATAAGGGTTGATTCGATTGCTTGTAGGGCTGTAGCCTTCTAGTAAATTGAGTCGCGTCGTGTTATCTTGAGTGTTCCTCACCACTTATAGGTTTCCACTTGGTAACAATGCTATTTCAAGATCGTATCTTATCGATACCGTAATTTAACTTGATTTGAACAAGAACTGCACACGTATTAAAAAAATAACGAGATCTTGTTAAGTGCATTGTAATTTATATTATAATATTCTTGTAAATAAATAAAATGGAGTATTGGTGTTGACTGTGTTGGCGGAATACTGACTTTACTCGTTAAATATTTCTTCTTCTTGCCCTGTTTCCATTTTCCCCCTGTCAAAAGCCATTATAATACAAACATCTATGCCTTTCGAATAAATCTTCACACAATCTGTCCATCTTATACTTTTCGATCAAATATCAAAGGAAATATATAACTCGCACTTACTTTTGGCCTTTTTAATATTTACAAATGGGTAATGTATGTACAAACTACTTTACTATAAATAATTATACCAATCATCTCAGTATAATTCAAATATTACTTCGCATTTTCCTCTCAATTCTAAGTACACGCGTACTTAAAAGTGTGGACCCTTGGATGACGTCATAAAACATGTTAAACCTTGACTGTTTATTGTGCTACATACGGTATACGCAGTACACACAGTGATTTTATAACATTATCATATCAGTAAGTCCTTTTCTACTCAAAGTTGCGGGTGTCCATGGGCGGCTTTAGCTTGGCTTACCATCAGGTGATCCATCTGCTCGTTTGCCTCATATTCCATAAAAAAATAGAATATATGATCAGATATAAATATTTCTAGGTACGACATTAATAATAATAATATTAAGGTCAGGCCATAAGTTAAATGTCGTCCACCTGGGCTGTCAACTACGATGATGTGATCAATATTTGAGTTGTGAATTATATAAGATAGTAATCTATTTGATTATAATAAAATTCTGTCTTTTGTCGGCCAACACTGGAACTTCAAATTCAATGAACAGGTGTACAGGTGTACCTTACAGTACACGTGTTCTTTAAAATAAATACTCATAGAGATCTTCAGGACCTTCCAAAATTACCACTATTTCGTGCTCCTACGATAACAACTTGTCAAAATGCTGTCTCAAAATTAATTAATCAACTTGATATAAGGCTTTCAATAATAATATAAAGATCGCTTGTAGAATCTGGAAAGAAACTAAAAAATCGCAAGTCAAAGATCAATAAGAGAAATATGAATCAGACGGTGGACAGTGAGTCAGTTTCTTCTCTATAATTATTATACTCAACTGATAATGATAATTTTATAATTATATTATTAATAATTAATCAAACAGCACCGTCCTTCAGAAATACTTTGCTAGTAACCACAGACAGGTCCCTATATCAATATTGTCGTTAGATTTCATAAGGAAAATTGAGTTTATCCAGTAAAGTCTACAATATTATAATGGTTTGTTTTATCTACTGACGCAAAGAGTACAGGGTTGATAGAACTTATGATTCCTAGGTATAAAAATATGCGTGCAAACTACCTCAATTGTTCAAACACATGAATAGAATTGTAGAAGTCACACCTATAATTAAATATCACTATAGCGTGCATGTAAATGATGTTTTGTTTTTACTGAAATCATCAAAGCGAAATACAGTACTTATTTTTCTATCAGCATTTACTGCTATCTTTTAAAAAAAATACAACATAGTGATGTTGTGCAATAATGTTATAAATTTAAGTTTAGCTCAGGAGTTCCCCAGGGTACTATGTTAGGCCCATTTCTATTAAATTAAAATAAGAGTAGTGGCTATTAATTTAATACTTTTTTGAGTTCGAGATAATAATATCTACAAAGTGAATATTAGGTAAAATTCCTTTCACTCAATGGACAATATAAAATATTCGAATTCTTTTGTCACCAATCATTATTCTTTTCATGTTTTATTTAAGTTATACGATTGGTAGTAGTACCACTATCCCCATTTTTCCAAATTCGGAGACCTCGTTTTTTTAAAACAATATCGAATCAATTCTAAATAGATACACATCGAAACCCTTCTTCGTTTACTTTATTTGATGTACTGTAAACATTTATCGTTAGGATTTTTTTACTATAGGGATGACCTACATTTTATGTAGCAGTAACAACCTTAATTCTTCGTTTGTAGGTCAAAGGGTTTGGCCCAAGCGACGATGAGGAGTTGTTTCGGTTAAACTGACTCTAAGACGTACATTTGTATAATGTGTTGTAAGGTTCATTAAGTAATGCCAATATACTCCAAGTGCTTTGAAAATAATTTGGACACATTTTGTTGGATTTAACCCATTTGGGACCAAATGCAAACTACACATAATTTAATAAAAAAAACTTTATTAACTCAATGAAATGACGTCCACAAACTAATATCAGCAAAAAAAATTCAAAAAATATATTTAGAAGTATTAAAAAAAATGCCGTCCTTGATTGGGGACAATGGGCTCATGTGTAGTACGTTTCGAAGTAGTAACTGTTTTCGACACATAACGTTCTAACGCATTATTTGCATTGATATCACAGTTTTTTTATGAAGAATTGCGTGTCGGAACAGATATTAACTAAATCTCTGCGGAAAATATCTAAATCAATTTGATGTGACGCGCCTGTATTTTTTTTGCGGGTAAAAATCATGCATTGCGTTTTTCACCTGGGGGACTCTTACTGGCTAAAAACCAACACGTTCCTAATTCTGCTTCAAGCCGAAGCCCCGGTGACCCACTAGGTTATTCATAGTGGTCGGGCATCTGTCCTACTGAGCCATCTCGATCTAACTCGGTCTGATAGCACTTTGAAGAGCGCGCGTAACGCCACGCGCCTTATAGGTTCAGGTCTGGTTCTGGGCGGCGATCTGTTCTTGCTACTATGACTGCTTCGCAGAAAGCGATGGTTTTCCAGTTTTCCCCTCGCTCCGCACCACCAGAACCAAAGCTGGACGTTGAAGATTATCGTCGTCGATCACTTCCCGGAGGAGACGGTGGTGCTCAATGTATACAGGGCATAATGCTACTCTATCCTCTGGGTGGACCTCGCTGTGGCGACACCAGAATACAGCTGGAGGAAATGCCCCCTACCGCTGAATTCTGGTATCGAATGCGACGCCTGGTACTGTAGATGGAGTTCTGCATCGTCGATCTTGATGCCCATCAGATTTTAAATATGAACGCGTAAAGATAAGACTTGATATAGAATTGGTGATGCTTATCGTGAATTAGCATATGTAGTCACCAAGTATTAACTATAACTAAGTTTAGCCTATAGGTGACCTTTATAAATTGGTAAACAAAATACAAATCAGGTATAAATGTTTTAAAAATATACTACAGATGTGCCCATTGTCCCCAAACGGGGACACCATAAGATTTTCTAACTTTCCCCTAAGCGGAATTGAAAGTATAAGGATATTCTTCAATATTGTTTTAAATGACACTATAAGCAAGCAATAATCACAAAAAAGTTTTATAATTCTTCATAGTAACATACTATAAAACGGCTCTGCTTTCGATAATAATTCCCATTTCACTTCCTCTTGATAAAATTGTCAATATGACCCCCTTTTTGTAGGAATTTGTCAAAACTTCTAATAATTTTAGGAAAGTACACTACTTCTCATAAAAAATACTAATGAAAATTGAAGATAGCTAAACAAATGAATAACTAGCGGGTAAAAGAAGACCTGTCCCCGTATGGGGACGGCAGATCCAAATGGGTTAAAATCTAAAGAGTCTGGATTAGTTCCATGCTTTTTGTTTTTTTTTTTGTACCCAATGTTTTCATATCGAGAAATACCCATACTTAATGGTATACTTTTCGATAAAATTTGATACATTTTTATAAATAAAATATAGAGCCCATTAGGCCATTGCCTCATTTCCTTATGACGCAACATTTGAAATGACAGTGACTGGTCGTTTGTAACCCCTACTCAACCAGTTATTGATGGGACGAGAGACCACTACAAATACAATGAGATTTACCTAACCAGCGTAACAGAGATAGCATTTTCTTTATCAATTCCTATCAGATATTAAATCAATACTAACATAATGATATATGTCACATACGGGTCAAGTCCAACACTATAGGAGAAATATTTTTCTTTAGTAAATGGGCGATTTCTAACTTTCCTGTCATTATAAATTGTCAGATTTTGTAACGTAAAAAAATATATTTGGTGAGTTTGTAAATTCATTCAAATTTTGAGTTTTACTGATACATACCTTTACAGAAGAATAAAATTGACTTTCGCTAGCTTTTAGTATGGAAGAATTGTCAAATATTCATAGGTATTCCTCAGTTAAAATGTATCTGTAGTTGGAAAAATCGGTCCTAAGTTACGAAATGTAATCAAAAGGTAAAGCAACAAACTCGAGTAAAGAGTCCGTTTCGAAATATCATTATCATTTCCCAATTTAATGCTAAAAAGTCAGTTGAGAGTAGTAATAAAAACTATGCAAATAAACAATAGAGATAGCATACTGAAATAAAGTATATTTTCATTATTCACTATTTTAATTACACTGTTTCCTTGTACAGTTACTTTAGTTGTTTTCTTGTAAAAAATTCCTCATTTCTTCTGAATAATAAATAAAACTAATTTTAAATGTTGATTTAAATATATAAATATATATTTTTATTATTTTTAAATTTCAGGACTTAAGTACTTTTATTTTCGTAAAAAAATATGTGGTGAACTTAGGTAATCCAATTTAAAAGAATATTGATTGACCCATGGGATCATAAATATAAGTAAAGATTTTAAAAGCACTAGATACTGAAAACACGAGTTTTATTTTCTTTTAATGAGTGCACGTTTTATGACTTTATAAAACGGTAATCATTATAATGATCAATAAATAATACCATAATTATAGTAAAGTGCAATATTTAATAAATTATTGAATTTGCAATAATCTCCATTATCGGCACGATTAATACATAACATGCTATTAAAATAGATAAATCATGCAACCAAAGCCTCCTTCCGTGTTTAAAAAAAAATGTTTTGTTTATGAACTCACATTATAGAAATAGGTTTCGCCCAGACGAATCTCAGACAATCCAATGAGACGCTGAGTCCGCGTTAACACGTCACATTCACATTACAAAAATAATTTTCGATTAATATTAGAGTTAAATCATTAATTTGTAATAATAAAATAATATAAGGCACACCGGTAAAGCGCTATCAAATTGTTCGCGACTTTATTTCTCGGCTTTATTTGTAAAACAATTATTATATGGAGAGCGCTTGCCAAGCGAGCGTGTGACTCGGAACGGTGAACGAAACGCACTGTTTTGATAGTGTATTTTAGCGTACGTAACAGCGAACCTCAAGGTGAGTTGGAGCTCTACCAAACTTCGGCTACGATACCACTTCCATTGATGGTTTCGATTCACTCCACTTCCAATGCTGGCTTTCGTACGACGCCTTTCAAACATTATAGAGCCATTTCAAGCAATCGACAATGAAGTCAAAAGCATTTCTCTAATACGAGTTACAAGCTGTATGGTGATTAAAACTTTAAAGGGAACGTGAATATTTAAGTAAGATGTTAAAACTTGAAATCCTTAACTTACTTTTGAGCTTTAGGTCAAATTTCTGCATTTGGAGTAAAGACTAATTGAAAATGAAATCATTCGAATTAAAAACAGCATTTGAAATAATATTGACGACGGAGCAAGGTGATTTATAGTTTATAGAATTGCAGTGGAAGTGGTGAGGGGTAAATCAATAAAACGATTCTTTCTAAGCGAATCAATTTCCTGTAGGTAGTTTATACAGCATTCACTAACACCGTTTGTAGTGGGCCATTATGTCGACAGGTCTTGTGCAACGGCACACATGGATGGCTAGACACTGTTACTACTGACGACATTATCGATGCAATATGACAACACTGCCGGTGCAAATTTAACCGTTCACAGGATCGCAACAGCACACAAATTGCTACTAATGAGCAATAACGATAATTGCCTGGCTTTCAGGAGAGGAATGAGATACAGTGACTCATATTAAATGGCCACAGAAAAATAACCCTGAAGACTATCTGTCTATTTGCGATGAATCACAAAAAAACAAGATTGTTAACATTATTTACAGAAAATAAAATACTTGTGAAAGTGACGATGCCACAAGGTCTAAGAAAAATAGAGCGATAATATGCAGTTTTTTTTTTTGTAAACCTTTAAAAGACAATTTGTTTAGGAAGCAAGCGTATTTCTTGGTTAGACTTGCGATATCACGAGGTGTATTTATCGGTCCTTGAAACGATTGAAACGTTCGAGGTTTAATAGAAGTTGATTTATTAAATACCATTAGAAATTGACCGTGAATATTCTGGAAAATTCCCAATACCAATTTTCGAGGACTATATAAAATTGGTTTAAGTTACCTGGACGCTTGTCTAGACATCTTGTAAATATTATCTCGTCCGTGACTTCATTCGCGGACCATATGCGCAAGAGTATCGTCTTAAGAATGTAGAGCGGCAAATTATTTTATTTTTGTAATATGTTTAACATTAACTAATTTGGCCACACTGGATCATACTGGTTCACATGTATCAGAATTGGGTCTTTTTGTAATGGCAGAATTTAATAAGCTTGTTGGTTTAGTTTCAGTATATGCGTACGTTTTATCGGCTTTAGGTCTTATGATTAATTCCAGACTCAATTCATGGCGGTCACTTCTAAAATAATTGCACCTTGCCGAATCTGGGTAAGACTTAACACTAACCTTAACCTAGTTAGGAAAAGACTCGAGAAGATAAATTTATGGACTCTGAATACCAATACACAAGTCTTTATTGCTTCTTAGTAAATTGGTTAGTGAGTATGAACTACATTGTATTGTCATCCATCAACATCAGCGTACAAAAGGATATTGCTATTGACTATGACGCCCACGGAACCAAAGGGTGGCCTAGTCTACGCTCAGAACACGAGTAAACACAAAATAGAACTACTACAAACTATTTTAGCAAAGCTGTAGGATGAATTTCAATTCAATATTCAACAAAAATAAAAATAAATCGGTGAATAATCAGTGAAAGCAGTCACGCAGGGTTGGCAACGGTCCAATATAAAATAGTTTTTGCATCTTGTTCTGGATAAATGAATTATAACTTAATAGGGCTGGACGCGGACGTTAACGTTCATTGTAGCAACATTATGGACCCAATTACCGACGCTTATTGTTAATTACATGTAGTGCGTATCAGTAATTTACTGGTAATTCACCGTATACATATTTGTCCCGAACCAAAAAATTATAATGGTAGTTTACATAAACATTATGTTAGTGAAGTCAAATGCCTCATTAAGACAAGTCTTTACTTTTGTTTCCACTGCAATTGTGTTAATCTTGTTGTTGCACTAAATACAGCGTTAGGAAATAAATGAGACGTTATGTCTTTCAGCATTTCAAGGACTAATTAGCGCTACAAGTTTTGAATTCGTGCAAACAAATACTTATTTTCTAGAACATTAATTTTCCAAAGCTAAACGTAAACGGCTAAATATAACGTCAATGCAGTAGTTTATTATTAATTACCAAATTATCAAAGGGTTACAACATCTTCGTAAACAACGTCAAACTAAACGGATATATGGGCCATTATTGAACTATATACTCAGCGTCAATTTGTGTAACTAAACTACTAGATTGTTCGTATAAGCTTATGGTATATATGGGTCCGTTAGCAAAATCAAATCGCGCCAAATTAGGTCGGACGCAGGCCGAGTAAATATAGCCGCCCCTTAAACAATGGATAAACCTTTGACATCGAGCCTTAACAGCAACAAAGAAGAACTAGTTTGCCGTAAAACGCTTACGTGTTTCCGCGTTCTACTTTCAGGAACATTAAAGCTCATTCCCGGCCGTGATTGAGTTAGGCGTGGCGTGACACCCATCATGCGTCCATGCGGTCACTATCAATATAGACTCGTCAGCGGAATCGATTAGCTGATAGGGTTTGATGGGGTCACCCACAGACAAATAATCGGATTATACTCCGTTTGATTACGACGCTGATTAGCTAATATTATTCTATTAATTAAGCAGTTAATGTGTACTGTTATCTCGTTGTTTAACGTGCCTGTGAAATTATGATTCCCTTTTAATTACTTTTCTATGCGTGACACGGCAACTTTATTTGGAATGATGTGCAGTCTTTTAGTGTTGAAGTTGTAATAATTTATTGATGTACGTAACATACAGCATGTAGTTTCTCAAGACTTTAAGAACTCTAACCGGTGACTAATGTCATCATTTATGTAGACGGTGTGATTTTGTACATATGACAACCGAGTAACAAACATTTAGTTCAACATGTGTCATCAAACAGCTGTTAATTCACATTTTTATCAAATGAAAAATATACATTTATTTGTCAATTTAAAAAAAATAAAACATGTGAGAACAAAGTCAACGGTCGTGAAATCAGTTCACACATTAATTAACTTAATGCATGGTCAAACATGGATCAATCAAAGTAAATCATAAGCGAGGTTGTAATGTAATTAAACATACGTTTTTTAATTAATTAAAAACAAACTGAAACGTTGTTGTTTTTAATTTGGCAAACATCAACGCGTGACGGCCGCGCCTCTGAAGTGACGGCCTTCAAAGACAATACACCCTTCTTCCGCATTTAGATCGCGTTTTCGCATTTCGCGAAAAGTTAGTAAAATCATCCATCAACGTTGTTGACGTCTCAAACAATGGTCACCTAATTGTACGCAATAACTTTGTATTTTAGGCGGCGATACAAAAATTTTGTGGTAGGAGTTTCTTAGCGATATTGTTCTAGCCATGCGGCACCTGGTCATCATCTATCTCGGTGTCACGGCTGAACAATCAGCAATGACTAGTCACCGCTGTCATTTTCGAGGACAGACTACTTTCAAGCAAAAAAGAGCATTAAAATAATTGGGATAAAGACTCACCTGAAGCCGAAACAACAACTTAAGTCTTAGAGACAGTGGGTCATTACTGCCATGGTGATTACCTGTTAACAACAGTAAACCATTATAACTACATTTAAGTTAATTATTTAGCCAGACACACCCATTTATTTGATTGTCCATTTCACGTATACACTAAATACCCATAGTTTTATGTAAGCGATAGAACAGATGGGTTCAAAATGGTTAAAACGTTAGAAAACGTACAACGTTTAACATGTATGTCTTAATGATAGAATCACAATATTTCAATATGATTTATTTACATTCGCTTCTAGTACGTTTGTAAGTAGGTGATCTAGTTATAAATCTTCTATTTGCGAATTGGAATTACACATGAACGATTCCATATCGTAAAGTAGGATAAGTAAGGAAACTTTATTTCTTTTTAATGCTTAAGATTTAACCGCATCGCACGTTTAAATTTATATTTCTTTCTGACCAAATTTAGGCAAAATCAAGATATTACTTTAGGAAACAACAGTAACTTTATAATTCAATTCATTCTTGTTCAGTTCAGACCATTTGAGACCTTATAGAGGCAAAAATAAAATACTTAGTGATATTGAGATCACAATAACACTTTTTAAGGCATATTTTACATGAAACTTGATAATACCTTTACTTTTCCTGTATATCTACAGTTTCCCTTGTACTTTTCCTGGTCCCATACTATAAAAACAGAGTTAACTTAACTCTAAAACTAAATTGTCTCGGCATTCTTGAATAATAGACGGGAGAAGTCATTCGATGAGTACCCGCCGTTAAAAAAAGAATAATCTAATAAATATGACACTAAATTAACTAAAATCGCGGGTTACTCACGTGAATATACTGAGAAAAGCTCTACTAGTTTCGAACCACAGACGGGTTCTTCCTCATGAGCAGCGTGCGCGGTCGTGGCGATGTCGCGCAGCCTACCAGTAGGCATAGTTATTATAAAAACAAAAATGACACTGCTTTCCTGACGCTGCGCGGCTCAGTTTTTACAAATCAATTGCAAGAAGAAGTAACAAATTCGATGACGGCCACAGTCAAACATGCATAGAAAATAATGACATCGTAAATTCGTGATTGGATGGGATAGTAAGTCAAAATGACTGAAAAATGTGCAGGCGCATGATAACACGATTTCCGATCGTAAGATAAAACCCCCTCCAAACTCCTTTTTTATGGAATGGGTAAACGATCCGACGGATCAGCTGATGGTAAGCGATCAGCGCCATCCATGAACACCTGCAACTGCAAGACCACAAACTCTCTTGCTTTAACATTTCTTTTTACTAGCAGAACATTATCATCTCTTTCCACCTGACCAGACTAATGAAGCAGAAGGGTTAGTACGAGTACAAGTAAAGAAATCGTAACAAGTACGCGTTCGTGGCTCTGATTGGCCGGCTCCAATAAAACAACCAATCAGGGCGCCGAACGCGGTTTTGTTTCGATTACTTTAAACGTAAAACAAATTCGTACTAAGGCCTCAGTTTAATAGGTCGCTTAACTTAATAAATTGCAATTGCAATTGAAACTAAATTAATCATTTCTACGAACGGAATTGTTGACAGATACCTAATACAAATACAATAGAAGTGTTTTACCTGTTACAATATTATGATTACTGATTTACCCACTGGATGATAACAATTGATGATATCATCAATACTAAATGAATATTGCATGCGAGAATTATAGAATATGAACTAAAACTGAACTATGAAGGAGTTTTAATATTAAAACATTTGTGGGGATGTTAAATCTTTTCATAAATATGATTGGTACACTACTTCTGAAACTATAAGGAGATCAGACGACAGTGCTTTGAATATATAACGATGCAAATACGTCACCAAATGTATGTGGGTATTTTATCATCATTAGCCAATAAATGCCCACTGCTGAGCAAAGCCTTTTCTTACATGGAGAAGGTATGAGCATCAATCACCACGCTAACTCAATGCGGGTTGGCGATTTTAAACTTATAATTAGAAATTATAAGCCCAGGTATGTAGGTATTTAGAGGTATATAATGCAAAAGCAAATCGTTTAAAAGATAAAGCATTTCTTTCAACCTTGCGATGAAAGAAAATATTTAAAATCAAAGATATCTTTAGTGTTACAATTACGTAAATATGAATACTGTACCATTTACCATTTACAATTATCTTCATTGCATTATCTGATATACTCAATACTAAAGATTACGTTTTATCTGAATGAGATTAAGACAAACGTAAGGTCTTAACTTTAATAACTTAGTCGTAATCAATTGAAAGCATTTTCCCCTGCAGACAAACGGCATTAATGTTCTACTGATGCACTGTCGCAACGTTCACTGGTATCTACATGGAACTTCTTCGTGATTACAAAATAACCATAATTTAGCGGCTATCAGCAAATAGTTGCCACTGTTAACCGTAAAAAGGAGGTCGATCCCAAGAAAGAACCTTGGGGAACGTTTCGCTCGGACAACCCTGCTATGACAAGAGATTAGGGTGGGCTCGGGCGTGGCAGGCGCACCGCGAAATGTCGCGCCATTTCGCTGATGACGTCACTGGCCGCGCCTGACATTTTCGGATAAAGCAACAAGGCAGCCCTACCTACCTTCCTCGCTGATAACCGAAAAAGCTTAATAGCTTTCAGAGCTTTTGCGGGTTATTCGCTCCGCATGCTCGCGCTTCTGCCGCGGTGCCTTACCTTGACATTTTGATATATTACGTATATAGACGGTACACATAATGTCTAATTCTAGCACCAGCAGTGTCCATAAGCTCCAGGGGACGTCACCATTAATATTTCCGCTCTGTTTCTATTCGGGTTAAGTTTTTCTGCAAATAGTGCAATTCAAACGAAATACAAAATTCGGAGCCAACAAATTCTTGGGATCACTTTGTTATAAACAAAATACACATGTAAGAAACAATCTTTTGTAAATATTTTTTTTATTCTCACAACATTGAACATACATAGTTCGTTTTTTTCCAAGGTACACACGCTATTTAGTCCACTCTCATAGAGGAGCTCCAACTAGCAACTAAGGATTTTAACAGCAAAATATGAAAGATGTTCAATCAATCGGATGAGATAAAGCAGCTCAGCAGTTGCGATCGGGACCTAGACAAACGAGGTATTTTAATCACTTTTACTTTCTGTGGGCTTGATTGACGCATTTCTGATATCAATACATTCTGTTTTGTTTGAGTAATATTAGTAGGGTACGGCGGATCATTAGTTGGCATCATTAAACGCCCGAAATCGTCAATGTGCGTGGATGACGTCAAATCGTCACCTGTCATTGGACCCCTCCCTTACCCCATTAGAAAGCTACAAATGGACGGTATTATGCGATAGACTTGTGTCTACTAAGTATTAGCAAGTTTTTATGACATTCAAAACTATTCCCTTAACAATGAACTAAATTACGGTGTACTTTTTTGGCAAGGCTTTTTTCTTGATCATCAATTTCATTTTTATTTGCCTATCTATATTAGATAGCAGTCTTAAATAATGCATTCTGATTGAGAACGAAATATAATCGTCAATTCCAGTAGCAAGTGCTTAATCGTTTATTTCCATTAATCACAGTAAATCTCTGACGCATAGTAATATTGGTTAACTAAATCGCGTGCAGACTTTTTAATATTTTTATAGCTGACATGGGTCAATAGACCGTTGGACGATGGCTACTGGCCGTAAGTGAACTAACCAACGAAGTAATTCCATTGTCAAAATTAGCATGCTAATGATCGAGGTCATGCTCTTGCGAATCAAGCGAAGCGAACTATGTAATTTATGAAAATATGGCCTCATATTTAGTTTTTTCGGACTGAAGGAGTAGATTTTTGGAAGCAATCCATAAAATTGATAGTTTCTTGTAAGTCACCGCTGCACGTATCAACTGAATCAACGAAGGGGTTTCTCAGAATAAGGTCACAATCGACTTTAAGGACGCGACGCTACAGTTTTCGGATATGAAATCTCATGAGTCACCGGTCCTTGTATTCGTCATGTAACCTAATATAGTAGTTTCCTGAAGGGATAGGCGAAAATGTTATTGCTATTTTCCTATTCCTATTTAATAGGGAGTAGGTAGTAGAGGTATAGAGTTAAGATACAAGCAATATTTTTACATAACCTGGAAATGCGCCCGTAGCTTACTACGGTTCCCAGGTTATTAAGTATTATAAGTTAAAAGTTTTAACCCATTACCATGGGTATATAACTATATATACGGCATACCTGCCGGGAGCGTAGATTACGCGAGAGAATGTGTTTTCTATTGTGTCTCATATGGCTGGCAGATAAAAGGTTAATCGACTGTTACGCAGTCTTCAATGCATCCAAAATTGTGAACACGTAGATTATTTTGTCACTTTCGAAGTTCCGCCACTTCCACCTTCACAGAGTGCCTTAATTTTTTTGGGTTTTATACATTCCAAGACAAACTTGAAGCAGTATAATTCCGTATATTCTGTCGACTACATTAGTCAAATTGAAAAGGCTTCCAGCGAATTTAAAACAAGGAAATGATAGTCTTTATTGCCCAATTCCGTTACTATGCCTCAGGACAGATTGAGATTAATCATAAAATTTTAAAGTACCCATTTATAAAATTGGGAGCCTTGTGTTCGTGAATGGTATAGAAGTATAAAACAAAAACATTCAGTACTTTCCTCGCTTACGCATAACAAAGAATTACGATCCAAGAACGATCATAAACTAGGAATTTCAAAATGAACGACTAAAGTTGAGTAAAAATTATATTAGTTAATTTAAGTTAATCAGGTCACATAGGCGGTTTCTATACCTATGCCTGTATAGAAACCGCCGTATGTGACCTGTTTTACGACAAACATATTAATCTATAGTTAAGATTTCCTTCCGACTATGCACCGTTAAAAGTTTGTAGCTACACAGATTAAATGGTTAATTTCACAACTTAAACTCGATATGAGAAATGGGATTGGAAGGTCAGACAGGAATCTCTTATGGAGAAACACAGTGAAGTGTAAAAGTCACATAAACTTGAAAACAATATTGACATTTGAACATCCAATTGCGAAAAGAAAGTTCAAGGAGACGAACCGTCGACATTCGTTCGACTTGAATAATTGAAACGATTAATTGATCGATAGGCGTGAGAGTGGCAGCAGCCGACGCGACGGTAAGCTCTAGTCACGTCACTACTTACAATAAAGCAATATTAATAAATAATCATGGAATCTTCGTGTAACAAGTTCGACAAATGATTGTGCAATGATTGCCTAAGTGATTATGTGAAAATGAACATAACTGCTTTACAAGTACACTGTTGATTATTATGTAAGATAAGTTTTTTAATTTATTTTTATTCTAGACTGATCTTCAATTTAGACTGTATCACTCAATCACTTATATGTCAACAATCAGATTCTAATTGGTCTTTGAGATAAATATCTACATTTTGTGATATTGATATCTCATGACAATCTGGTAACATTTAGGTTTGATAACCGATACAATATCCACATTTCACATGAATATGACTCATATTCCCTTGATCTGACACTGAACTCAAATATGTCATCGATATTATACTAATTAAACTTTTCTCAACCTTATAACTGTACACTAATTATTTATGATGAGTAATAATGTATAATTAATTACCTTTTGATACATTCACTTTAATAATTTTGATCTAAGGGTGGTACAAAATACTGAGTCATAGTGAAGAGGTCAATTTCGAACTTGGGTTGGGCTAGTTGGAACTCACATGTCACGTGTCATCACGCTTATTATTTATTGGTCGAGAGGGTGAACAGAGCTGCACTTGCAAATTCGGTTAATGTACTTAAAGTAACATATACTTTTCGCTGATTGGTATTCTTGATTTCCTCATTCAAGACTTGTGATAACTAGAGTAACCGCTAAACATAAGAAAGACACCTGTGTGACAAATTAGCTGTGGTTTCACAGCTATTTACAAGCAGACAGGAAACATAACTGGGTAAAATAAATAATTAAAAGTGTGCACTGTAATGCATTTCAATATTTGCTCAGCACTATAAGGTAACACCTAACATGACTAATTATTATTGTGAGAAATTATTTAAGTATCTCAATATTTTTTAAGTTTGACATTGGCCTCTTTGAGTTAATGATAAGTTATTAAAGCATGAGAATATTTTAATATAAACATTAACTCGTTGAGTACCGTCTTTGTAGACACAATTATAGAACAATAGGTTGCGGTCACCGGTGACCGCTTGGTGTTTGACAGTTTAAAAATTACAATATAAAACTTTGATTTATTACTGTTACTAACTACAAAGTTCTTAATGTCCAATGTAAAGTAACTAAAAGTTTTTTGCAAATTACCAATATGTAACTACTTAACTCGTCGAGTACCGGTTTTGTAGACACAATTATAGAACAATAGGTTGCGGTCACCGGTGACCGCTTGGTGTTTGACAGTTTAAATATTTGCAACTCAAAATTAAAAATTTTGTTTTCTTTTTTTTACTTGCTTTTTATTCAATAGTTTAGTTGTATTTAATGTCCAATTAGATTCTTAATTCTCTCAAGGAAAAGAATTAGCAACACACAATAAGATACAAAAAGGATAAATTTCATTGATTGAAACTTAACAAATTAATTAATAAATTAATGAAAATTATAAATACAATTAAAATGTTGATAGTTAGTCTAATTATGTAATTTATTTAAGGGTAATTGGTAAATTCACGTTGCAGAAGTAGGAGGAATGGCATAATGTAAGTAGGTAATAAAAACACAAGTGGGTAATCTTGACAGTGTAATAAAACGGTCTTTATCATTATCAGATAAGTAATGTAGTTGAAACTGTCTCATTTACCAGTTGTCAGTAAGATATCCAATGTTCGAAATACATTAGAAGATCCTTATTTGTTATTATTTACATTCAACACCATTCTTCTGAAGACAAATAAGTAACAAGCATTATCAGATGTCAAGTCTGCTTTAGTGAAGGATTTGTCTTCTTACATCACTAGGATTATTCTAACAGTTAATAAATAAACTCTAATTCATTTAATGTTTCAAAGTGAAAGTATCAAAGCAGAAGTTGACATCATTCAACGAAATAACCATCAACAGTTATTGAGAAATGAAAAGCAAATACATACATGTAAACGATCCTGGATGAAAAATGGACACATCTGCCACTATCACTATATGCTGTTATTATTATTTATACCGACTCAACTCGTTTTTCCTTGATAAAATTAATAAACTCAACGTTATCCACTACTCACCGCAAATCAGAATTACTGACCGACCGCACTGAACTAAATTAAGTAGGGGAACAGGGTTGCCAAAGCTAAGCTAATTCATCAAAATCCCCAAAAATCCTGATCGAATTCCCCAAATTTGGGGATAAAAATCCGCTGATTCCCCACAAATTCCCCTCAAAAGGTTTTTTTTATAAAATGATACTATAATCAATGAGTTAAATAATATTTAGTTTTTATCTTTTATATTTTTTTCCGTATATTAGTTCGAAGGGTTAAACTTGACACTGTCGTCCAGTTTTTTAATCCCTTGCAATCTATTGCGATTTTCAGTTTTTAAATTTTTAAGGAGACTAAATTTGCGCTCGACTTCTTGACGACTCGATGCATTTGATAAAGGCAATTTCAGCAATAATGAAATAACAATTTTTATGTTTGAGAACAGGTATTCTCCCGCAGCGTTTTTCATGCAAAACAATAGCCGCACGAGGTACAATTTCATCTTTTTTCAAATCTTCCATACTTTCTCCAGCCTTCATACTTAATGATTGAAAAAATGTTGTCATCGATAATAAACGATGGAACATTTTCCGATGAGAATATGAAGTCAAAATCCCCACATTTTCCCCACATAATGCCAATCCCCAATAAATCCCCAACTAACTTGAAATTCCCCGCAGTTTGGAGAATTCCCCACAGATTGGCAACCCTGTAGGGGAAGGATGACCAGGGTTGCCAAAGCTAATTCATCAAAATCCCCAAAAATCCTGATCGAATCCCCAAATTTGGGGATAAAAATCCGCTGATTCCCCACAAATTCCCCTCAAAAGTTTTTTTTATAGAATGATACTATAATCAATGAGTTAAATAATATTTAGTTTTTATCTTTTATATTTTTTTCCGTATATTAGTTCGAAGGGTTAAACTTGACACTGTCGTCCAGTTTTTTAATCCCATGCAATCTATTGCGATTTTCAGTTTTTAAATTTTTAAGGAGACTAAATTTGCGCTCGACTTCTCGACGACTCGATGCATTTGATAAAGGCAATTTCAGCAATAATGAAATAACAATTTTTATGTTTGAGAACAGGTATTCTCCCGCAGCGTTTTTCATGCAAAACAATAGCCGCACGAGGTACAATTTCATCTTTTTTCAAATCTTCCATACTTTCAACTTAAGGACCTTCATACTTTATGATTCAAAAAATGTTGTCATCGATAATAAACGATGAAACATTTTCCGATGAGAATATGAAGTCAAAATCCCCACATTTTCCCCACATAATGCCAATCCCCAATAAATCCCCAACCAACTTGAAATTCCCCGCAGTTTGGGGAATTCCCCACAGATTGGCAACCCTGAGGATGACCGAGTTGAAAATGACATGTCTACCTGACCAAAGAGCATGAAATTTTGCTTGACCAGAAATAACAAATCACGTTTTTCATTAGATTTAAATAAAAAAGGACTTTCCATAATAGAGTTATTATGCTGAATTGGCAAGGATAACAATTTTTACTGTTATGAAGCCTATATAAATACAGTTTTTTGGACATTCATGATATAAAAAGTCTAAAAAAAGATTTGCTTCGGTTTCGATAGTCGATATCGACTGCTCGTCATCCCGGTCCCCTTGTTCATTTTTTAGTCTATGGTTTGTGTCAATGTCAAACTTTGAAGCAGTCATTCATTCGTTCATTCATTGTCAAAATTGTCAACAACGTTGTTGGTTGGAGTCCCGAATGGAGTTGGAGTAGCATTTTTCAGAAACTTAAAGTTTGTATCGTTATTGAAAGCTTTAAATTATACCCAATTTCAATCAGATAGTAATTAAATTCTTTCTCACTGTAATAGCAATATTGTCAAAGTAATATAAAGTAAGTCTTTATTTTAGTTGATTTCCACGAGTTTGGAGATAATGAGCACAATGAATATTTCCATTGAAAAGAAGAGATCCGACTGTCCAGCCTTACCCAAAGGCTGGCAACGGGAGGAAGTACTAAGAAAGACTGGTTTGTCTGCCGGAAAAGTTGATGTATACTACTACAGGTAAGAAACGAAACATTTACACTAAAAATCACTTCTCGACTTACAACAATGTTCATAGTTTAAATTCAATAAAATACTTTTTATTGTTTCCTTTACATTGTAATTAAATTTAAATCTAATTAAAAACAACAATTTCGTAAATCAAAATTAGCATGTTCACTGTCAGAATTAAATTAGGTTTATGCTAAGATACTATATTATATAGAAATAAAACCATTCACATACAATAGTGAATAACTTAGAATAAGCTAAAATCTGTAAATGAATGGTCAGTTAACATGGCTAATAAATTGTCTAACTTAACATTTACATATCCATCACTAAATCAGGGATTAACCGATGCTAATGCACTCCAGCTCTTGGCAAGTTGTTCCACAGTGACAGTAAACTTTTCTGTAGCCCAACAGGTAAAAAGTTTCGCAGTAAGGCTGAACTAGTTCGTTATCTGGGTGATAGTATGGACCTGTCGTGTTTCGACTTTCAGCAGGGTCAGATAAACACTATGCTGCTGTGCAAGGCCAAGAAAGCACGCGCGCAGTTTGATTACAGGTTCCCATTAGTGCCATAACTTCTTCCACTTGTGTTGTGATCATTAGTGCAGTCCTGCTTATGTTCCATCTGTATTTATAATGCTATCCAATAGAAGCTTGTAATAAGTGTGCCTAGGTATAGTTTTGCTCTTTGTGTGTGAACAGTGATTATGTTTTGTGTTTTGAAACATAATCAGTGTTGTTTGTGTTTGTAGTAGTTGTTTAGACATCACACCAGATGCACCGCTTGACACAAACCAGTTTTAGTACCTGTTTATATGTTAACCAAACTCCTTGTTAGAGCTTAGGCTTTTAGTGCTTCATCATATCATTGACCATTGCCACTGTATCATATTTCATACCTTGGCAGCTTTGCTAATGTTGTTTTATTAAGAAAACATAAAACCTGTGGCTTGAAAATGCAATAATAAAAGTAAAATATTGCGAGCATTATAGCCTAATTAAATGCCTGTAGTATGTTTATAACCTGTGGAAATCTGTTCCATGGTCACATTTAATATTTCATGTAGTACATAGACTGCTTAGACACCCTACAGGTATCTGCAAATCCCATTCATGACTTTTAATACATTATTTTCACTATTCTTTTACATTAAACTGCCTTGCTTGCTACACCATGCACAAAGCAGTATGTATTTTGTTTGTATTAGTAAATGAAAGTAATTAAAATAACAATAGATATAAGTTTGTGTTGTTTATTACTGTGAATTAATCATATTTTTTTGGTTTTTGAAATGGATATAATCATTGGTATTCGGGGTGAAGTTTTATTAACCCATTTATGTACGTAAAATTTGGACAGACGTGTCTTTTTGCTAATTTCTTTAATATGTTTTATCAAAATAACATTGCCTTACATTTTTATCACTGACTGACTCAATCAATTTGTTTGTCTACTCCGATATTGTAATAATGTAACTCGTCAGCAGTTACTAAACAATTAGCATTACATAAAAAAACATTTTACAGTGATAAACATTCAAAATTTTTTATTATGTATTTTAATGTGTTTGCTATATCATAAACATTTTATTTTTTCGATTTTATGGAACTTAATACATATCACTACTTGTCCATACAGTACTTGTCGTTATTTCATTATTCTAACTTATAAACTCACATTCACCTCATTTTTTTCCCAACATATTAGGGAAGAAAATCACCTATCAACCAACACTTAACGGGTGAAGGTAGTGTGTTAATTGTTAAAATGTTTAAATTAAGCATGTTTTGTGTTCCATGTGGCATGATTGTTTAGTCCATCAGTGTTATAGACTCCCCTTGAATTTAAAAACCTAGAAAAACTATTTCATTTGAATCTCAAAAGTAGAATCTAGATATCCAATTATTAAACATTGTAATATCTTTTCGAGCTTGTCAATTTATACATTTTTTGTTAATACAGGGGTGTTCGCTCTGATGCGTCTTTGGTACCACCTATTCGCCAGACTGCGTCGATTTTCAAGCAGCCAGTCACTGTCTATAAGACACAGGAAAGCAAAGTCAAAACAGACCTGAAACATGGGACACAGGAGAAACCAAAACAATTGTTCTGGGAAAAGAGGCTTGAAGTAAGTGATTTCATTCTTACATTGATATTTTGTAATAACCAACCAAGAATGGAAACACCTATACCAATAATACACCCACTAACCGCTAATTTGTTTTTTAAAAAACAATTTGGTAAGTACACAAAAAATTGTCCCATGCGGGAATCAAACTTGCGGCATGTGAACAAAATCTACTCTCAATTATTTTATAATTACCCTATTATGCAATTAATATAACTATGGCTTATTTATGTTTCAGGGTTTGACAGCGTGTGACGCGGATGGTGTAAAAGGCACCACATCGCTGCCGAAATATATCAAGCCCTTGGGACCATACAACTCCGATGCGACTATTATTCAGTCGCTGGCAACAGCTCTCCATGTTTCCTCTCAACCTATAACAGGTAGATATTTCAAAATTAAAACACATGTAAATATAAGAACGAGTTAGTTTAGAAAAATCTGTATGTCGCCTCAGCTTTTTGGACACAAAGTGACACAATGATTATTACTTTCAGGTCAAACTGGATCAAAGCAGTCCATCCTAGAGAACCCAGGGGTTTTTTTAAACCCTGAGCAGCCGGTGATAGCATCAGTGACTATCACGAAAGATGACGTGAGACGGCAGGAAGAGCGCGTGCGCCGTGCTCGCCAGAGATTGCGAGAAGCGCTTGCAGTCGTATAGGGTTACGCCGGCGACGGAGGGCCCAGCGCCGACTCCGTCGCCGACTTGTCAGTCTCGTCCCGACTGTCGGACTCCGCTGAAGCCTCTCCCAAACCCTCGTCTATGGACATGAACGTTGATGATTAAGTATTTTATATTATTGATGACGCCTGCCACGAGAATCTCGGCCATTTCTCTGTTAGGCACGTAAGAATTTTCCATGTTTTAATGTAAGGTGTAAAAATTAATTTGTCGACAAGACTTTGTAAAAATAAGCATAGATTACTTTAGTAGGAAGTCGAATATAGAATTGGTGGGTAATTCTCCAAAAAAAAAACCAAAATATTAACGGCGTCATTATCCTCAAGCCACAGTTAACAATTCTGCTGATTAAAATACAAATTTTAGTTTCAAAAAATTGAGCCATGTCACTGCTCTCACCCAATCCAATATAATACAGATGCTAATAAGTTACCGCGATGCTTAACAACGCGGGAGGATAATGATTTGTTAAATAAAAGTTAAAGTTTTTTGAAGAAACATCCTGGTGTGGTGTGTTTGTAATTAAGCGTGTTCGTAAGGTGTTATGCATAAAAAATAGAATTGAAGTGTGAACAGCAAAGTTATTATAATGTTAACAGCAACAGTTTAGTTTCTATAAATTTTTATGTACCATTTTTTTGTAAGGTGGAATACTTATTTTGTTTCATAAATTAAAGTGCGATTTATTTATATTTCAGTCAGGTTGCTGTTGTCCGAAACCAATCTAAAAAGGTTTTCAAATATTATATTATCTTATACATGCATTTTACATAATTTCTTTATAAATCTTCTCAATTGAATCAAACATTGGGAATGATAAATGATGGCTAATATTAAATTAAGTAAAAATAATTTTGTATATTAACAATAAAAATTGAATAAAACTATATTAACTTTAGTAATGTGTTTAATTTCATAAATATTTAAATAACAAAAAGTGAAGGAAGTGCAATGACACTAACATTATTAATTAAAATATGTTCACAACCATAAATAAATATGTCTATTACATTTCATTATTAAAATATAGGTAGATGATAGATATTAAAAATCGTAGCGATAATAATAATAAAAATTGTGTAGTTGAAATCAATATTTATAAAATATAATTAAACTTTGAGCTTGAAGCAATAACAAGTCCGAATCTGAGCAAAAGCTATTATTAGAAATCTAGCAAATCTGTAATTAAAAACTTTATGAAATAAGTAATATGTAATTCTTTTGTAATCAATAGGACTGACGAACATTATAAGGCTCTAAAATGGCACAGTGTTTCATGGAGACTATTTCAAAATGGACGGTTGCGTGTAGTATGAATTTGAGAAGCTGGCGTGCTTTATAAGTATCTAATAGAAATATATTTGAAATTCATATAATCTAATAGGACTTGTCATATAAAAATCTACTTGGGTCACCGGAGGTTTCATTTAATGCTCAATCGGTGGTCCCTCGCTATATCTTGTCAAAGCTAATAATTGAATCTTACTAAGCTAATTCATGTTAAAAATCAATTCCATTTGAAGATCAAAGTCTGATCAATGTCATCTTAATCTAGATCTACTTAACTGTTGAAACTACTCATAAGAATTAGGTATATTTTATCTAAATGGAACTCAAATATTAAAATCATGATACATGTCAGGTATACTAATATATCTGATACATATTTAAATCCCAATAAACAAACGGTAATACCAATTCTTATACATCTACATAAGGAAGAATTTTCTTCTAATATTGCTCATTGTGCACTCATTTTCCCTAACTACATAAAATTAATGACTAGACTAACAACAGACAATTTGTACGAAAACTTCCTTAACAACTATTTTTAAAAGCGTTTTTTATTAAATGACAATGTAGCATATTATGTATTTGAATATAGTTCATATTGAAAGGCCCCATTTTAAGCATAAAAATCTTAACATGATCATTTTAATACCAAGGGCTCTGACAAGTCGTAATGTTAATTAATTTCTATATTCACTACTTTCTATAAATATTAATTTGGTAAAATTTATCATGTAATTACAACATTTATTGATAAGGCAGCAATAATAATATGTATTACATTACTTTGAACTATGTAAGAGTAAGTTTTATATTAAATTGGAATGCATTAAAATTATCACAAATGATATGTAGACAAATAAATTAGATTAAATGTAAACCATCAGTCTGCAGCTGATACGTGAATGATATGTCCAAGTCCAGTTAAACAGTAAAGAAACATCTTAAGTCCATGGATAAAAATTTGAAAACAATACTGTCCCAATAAAATAATATCCAATGAAATAATACTGTATCATTCGTGATTGTAAATCTGGCATCTTTCTGGATATTATAAATGTTTGCCATTTGCTGTACATATTGTCAACACCTTCCAAATTGGCTATGGCTAAATGATGTGAAGGTATTCTCTTCCCTATTCCAATTCGTCTAAAATGTTCATTTATAGTATTCTGATCTGAGGTTGGAGTGGGACCAACATTCATTTTAGTTGAACATATCCAGTACAATATCGGACTAGCTGATGCCAAAAGTCTAGTGGTCACTTGTATATGCACAAACATTATGCAGAACACACAGAGAAATAACATATGCACAATATATACAAATACAATAGGATCATTGGCCCCAAAACACTTAGAATATTGCTTTGGCCTGTAAGGCATCTTATTTGAATACCCAATAATATTAGATCTCAATCCGAGTCTAAAACACAGTCTTATGTTACATATTACATAAGACAAGCAATGGTACATCACTAACACTATTATAGGTGCAGCAAGAATAAAGTTAGGAATCTGTTTCAATTTATAATATTTGAAGAAGCCAACATCCCAGTAATGACTTTGTATATAAGAATATGACAATGGTAAAGTACTGTTACACCATGGACTCTCTGCACTACCAGGTAAAACATAGTCTGTGTTAGACAAAAATTGTGGTAAATTGTGATCATTGTGTACACAATACTTCAAGTAATTATATGTTTGTACCAAAAGAAATGGCAACAGTGCTATTGTCACAGTCAAAAAAACTGATACAAGTGTCGTAAACAGTGGCAACAATAAGAATGGCAATATGATCTTATGTTTTAATGTCCTATATTTGTAAATAATTTCAGGTATAGTTCTCTCTATAACATTTTTAAAAGTTGCATAGAATATGAATCCTAAATTGACAGAACCATTTGACCGAGTGATCATGGAAAACCCGGCTGGTAGACCACTCACTATGTCAATGTTAGCAAATCTCAGAGTCTCGCTTTCAGTACACTTAAACATTGTATAAAACGACATCCATGCAAACAGTGATTCTGAATATGGTGCAGAGAAGAAAATACTTGCAGGATTAACACAATACAATATAACAGATTTATATGCTCTGCATTCACTACGTAAAATTCTTAAACTCAGTCTATGTAACACATCTGCTGATTTAATAAAAAATATAATATTTAAAATTGTTGCAGAAATTAACAAATTGCTATGAAAATTTAGCACTGTACCAAATACACTATTCAGTCCGTATGCAAAATATCTTACAAGTAATGGAAATAAAGGAAAGAATGCTAGACAATTTTCATATGTGTATCCAAACTGGGCAATATGTATAAAGTATTGGGCATCCCATCTTTTCATGCCCCCTAATAACTTATCGATGATGACATCCGCATTGGATTTACGTAAGTTTGGGTCTTCAGGGCTAATAAATACATTAGCATTATGGTCTGGTATGATAAGATTTGATATTGCTTGTAAGAAAATCAGTAGAATCCGAGTACTAAATGCAAACCATAAAATCTTCTGCCGTGGGGAATACATCTGAAATGCAACAATATTTTAGGCTATTTCTTTAGATGTACATAATACATACTCAATGCATTGTAAATAATAAATACCTTATCAATTCACTTTCTTCATTTAAGATTCCTCATAACCTAATCAATATTATTATTGTCAATAGATTGAAATTCATTACAAATTCCAACTCGTTCCGCTTTTAGGTGACAGTGACAGAGACGGCGTTCGCGTCGGTGAAATGTTTGACTTTGACAGTAATTTTCATACAGATATTAAACATTCCTTTATTTCCAAGTACCCTAAGCTTACCCGTCACACTATTTCATCCTTGTGTAGGCTCAGACTCGGCCACTGTAGTAGTCCGGTTTTCCTCAGCAAGATCCGCGTCCGCGACAGCTCACTGTGCGAATGCGGCCTTGACGAAGGAACTTTAGATCATATGTTTTTTTCGTGCCCCTTAAACTCCCAATCCTTTGACCTTTATCAAAAACTCCCCAGTATCCAAATCCCGCTTCCAATCAATTTCCACCTCCTTTTTACTCACTTTTCCCATAAACTAATCCATTGTTTAAGTAAATTCATCAATGAAAATGAGATTAAGATATGACGGTGTTCAATAATGTAAATGATGTACATACTTATCTGTCTGTATTGTGTATGTCCCCTCAACTGTTTTCTACACCTCTGTATATATACAGTAAAATAGTTGATAATAATTATATGTCACTAACCCAAATGTTTTGTCCTTTCAGCTACTAACAACTAAAAACTACCACAAAGTTAATTTCGACGGTTCATTAAACTACCGTCACCACTGGACACTGGCAGTATAGTCGACAAGATCATTTTGGAGACTCGTTTGCCAAAGAGGAAGAAAAAAAAAACATTCCTTTAAATCCAATTTCCAATTCCAAAAACGAAACCTGACAATAAATTGAGGTAATGTATGAAAGGGCTTTTTGGAGGCGCAGTGGATAGAAACTGGGATAGTTGGGTTCCATCTTCCAAGCAAGACTATCATATGTCAATTTTATCTATTTCTACTGAGGACTAATACATCCGATACGGGCCTGCGGACGGCGAGCATGGGTGGCTCGCCGCCCGACCAGAACCAGAGCCGAGCTTACGGCGCGTCGCGTGCCTTAAAGAGCCTTCAGACCACCACAGATGGGGCCCAATAAAGCTGATGCCGATAAGGACAGGAGTAGGAACAGGGTGGTAATTAGTCAGTAAGAGTCTGACACTCCCTCCTTTCCTTATACTTATTATACTCTTTACTCCCGCCACACCCAGGCGGGAGAAGTCATTCGATGATTTTCCTCAATACACATATTCGTTGCCTATACAGAACATTTATTTCTTAATTTTATTACCATTTGATGAGACCAAAGACGTGCTATATCGACAGGTCATACTGAATCGTTCAGGTTTAGGGACTTGTATCGAGGTAACGATATCTCTTGTTATCTACGTTCAGGATCAAATAAAAATCCAAAGGATTATTTTAAAGTCAGAGGGCTAAGAAGTACATTTTACGGGCGCAGCATATTCGTTAAACTATAATACTAGAATAGCCACAATAGGAATAAATAAAACAATCGTATTTAAATTTATTTATAATAATTGCATTCTGTCACGTAATAATATTGTTACACCCAGATTCATACGATTTTAAACAATTCTAGCAGTCTAGAACACATCACAGAGCACACGCTTTTTTAATTAAAACATGAATTTGATAAGCCAAATCAATAACTACTACTTCAAAGTAACAAAAACGTGGTGTCAAAAGCATTTAAGCTAGCTATTAAATAATAAAAGGAATGCGTAAATTTTTCTCATGTTCAAAATAAAGAGCAAGCCAATAAACATACGTCATTATCTAGTAGAAGAAAGGATATGTTTATAAATAAAGGTGCGCCTATGATCAATGCCTCTCTATACAAGAAATATTTAATACACAAAGTGATTCATCACTTCTGGGCAATTTTAACACATTTCCCTACAAAGATGAGCAACATTAGTACTCTTTCATACTTTTTACAACTTAAATTTAACTACCTATAAAACCACTACAATAGGCTACAAAAGAAAAGTGTAATATAAAAGTATTTTACCACCACAAAAAATAGATAAATATATTTTACATGGCTATAGACAAAAAGAACAAGCATAGACGGTATTGTTTTACAGGCAAGTTTTTTAAGTAAGTATATTTGGTTACACCAAGCATTGCAGTTATACAATGTTTTAAATTCATCTTAAAAAGCTGCCTGTATTATTAATAAGAGCACATATGAAGTAAAAGAAAACAATCGTGTTTTTGTCTTTTGTTATATTGATATATTTTTGTCCATATTCAACCAATATTCAGTTTAACCTGACACAATGCAAAATAATCAGTCAACCTTATATACCCCATTAAATTGTGACTAAAGTAAAAAATCACCAAGAAACTGAAATTATACAAAAAGTCAATAATTTTCGACAAAATGATAAACTTTTATTGCAAGTAAGTGCGTTTCTTCCACATATTTTTTTTCGAAGCAAATCTATTTACATAAACCTATTATTTACGTAATTCTACGCCAGTGAGTTCACATCTATAACATAGAGTATAACAAGAATACATTAAATTAAATCGTAGAAATATATTTTATATTCCTTTACAGTAGTATAATAAAAAAATGACGATTTCATCAGGAATCCTAGTGTTTTTATTACTTAATGTATAAACAACAATTTTGCGTATTGCCTAAAACAAGAAGGAATGAATTTTTATCATTACAATATTAATTAAAGGAAACTGAGACGTGCGTAACGACAAACACGGTACTAAATTTGAAGAGTGTTGTTATTGTTGAATTGTTGTCGCTAACTCATCCTTACTTACACCATTGCATTCAAAACAAAATCAAGTGATAGTGCTTCCATAAAATGACATTATTCAAAAACTACGCACATTTTAATGTTATGTAACTCAAAAACTATGCACGTTTTAATGTTATGTAACTAAACTTGTGTGTGTTAATAACTATTGAAATTACCTTTTAATAAATACGAAGGTGAAGTGTATTTTCAATACTTATTACTTGTTGAAAACACACTTTTTCGAATCCTGCCATTTTAAAAAGAGTAATTCAAATACATCACTCACACATTTTTTACCGAAACCGTAAACAATATAAATATGTAACTATAATGTTGTTACAAACTCACTTGGCACTATCAGCAAGCTGATATAATAGTCTATTTATGGGAGGGATAAGATGCATCAAAGTATTGGATAATTTGTAGCTGTATACTGTACCTAGCTTGTTTTTTTTGTATGGCGACCATCAATGTTAAGGGCCCAAAGCCATACCCATACCCTAAATATAATATCACGATATCTTACATACCACACGTGACCACGAGTAATTAAGCTTCAAACAATAAATAACTGTGATACAAAACAAAATGAACTTGATTTCGACCCGAATGGTAGTGAGATTGTAACTAAATTATAGTTTTAGAATGGTGTAAGCAAATCGTAGCCGCAGTAGTGGACGTCTAAGTTGCTAAGCGCTCGAGTGTTAGCTCATGGACAACTGGCCGAGGGCTAGTAACCTCTCCACCGCCGCGTTCACATCGCCGAATGTCGCGATTAGTGCTGAAAAAGACAACCATAGTCGTATTTAGTTTACGGATTTTGATATAAGTAGTTTAGTATAGTATAGTTGATACAACTGAAAAAATATTGAATGACAGGAACAACTTTACCAAAATTTTATGTGTATATTTTTTATACCATGACGGTGGCAAGAAATGCACAAGACCCACCTGATGGTAAGTGGTTACTGTGACCTATGAACGCTTGGAACACATGGGGCATTACATGCGTATATTGTTGAAAACTTGACAGGTATAAAGATCCTTCTAGCCCACTACTGTCAGCATCAGGATGTTTAAATTATTGTTTACCTTGCAGATTCGCTTCCCGGTTAAGGAAGCCCATAGCCGTAAGTTGTTCAAGTTGTTGCGAGTAGCGCTGCTCGGGCGGCTGTGATGAATTCGTCTGATTATTCGCCATGGCCGACATCATTCGCTGCATGAACTGTGTACGAAAAGTCATTTATTAATATTGGGGTACTTAACAGGCATGATCTGAAAACAATATACTTTTACATATACATACATGAACTTGCTAATGTCTTATCTACTGGTAATTGAACTTAAAGTTTAACATGTCTACAGAAAACTACCAAAACTTATAGAATATACTATAATGCAACTATAATAACAATCGCTTTTAACCATGAAATAGAAAGATAATATACATATGAAAATAACACAGTTTCTAATTAGAATTATTCTAGCGATTGATTAAAAACAAGTGATCAAGTACCACATCGAAGTGCGGGCGGTGTGCGTATGACTGCGACGGAGCCGGCACATATAGACAAAGTATTTTATGTCTACCTTGTTAGTGGTTTCACTGCAGTTAAGAGCAAATTACTCGAAACTTGTTGTGAAACCACTGTTTAATAATATTATACTGCAATTATAATTATCATAAGCGTTGTATTCACTTCAAGGTTAAGAATATCTATTTAAATTGTCTGAGAACTTTCTAGTTAAAAAATTGTTTATTAAATGACAAGACAATCGTTATTTCAAGCAGTGCAAATATTTTGCTTTAGTAAAATATTGTCTTATATTTATATATGGACAATATTACGATTCATATCACTTTATTCCTGTGTGTTCAATACCTATTGGATTAATACCTATTTCTTACGATTAGTAAGTAAATTAATTAGTTGAACAAAAAGCATTAGACGTAAATGTTATGGATCACAACCTGCGTGAAGAGTTCAGAGTTCTGTTGTTGGCGCGGGGGTGCATTGGGCGGCGCGGCCGGGGCTGGCGGCGTGGTGGTGGGGGTGGCCGTGGCATTGCCCACGCCCAGCCCCAGGTTGCCCACCAGTGACGGCGCTGCAGTGCGGAGCTGCTCCAACCCTTGCTGGATCTGGAGTAATGCGTTCAGGGCCTGTAACATAATCCATACATACATTAATAATATGAATTGACCTCACAAAGATGACTCATACAAACTTTGATAATGTTCATACAGTTTACTTATGCTCATGTTAATGTATTTACGGGTCATTGTATCACCGTCGTCATCCAAAACGCAAGTTGAAGGAGCCGCATAAACATTGCACAATATCTATCTCAATATACTCAAAATAGAGTAATTTAATTTTAGAAGATTTTTGTGAATAATTTTAGTAAAAAATTGTTTATTTCGCCCAAACACTGACCTGTGGGTTGGACATCATCTGCTGCATTTCTGGGTTCTGTAACTGTGCTAACATTTGCGGCATCATAGTGCGGATCTGTTCTTGTAGCTGAGGGTTGTTCGCGAACATCGGATTCTAAAATGAAACAGTGTCAATTAGAAAACAAGGAAATCTGTTAAAATGAGAAATTTGTAAGGGTACTGAAAATCTTAAACTAAAAAGTAGTTTGGAATCAAAATCAAACAAGATCACTTACTCCTTTTATAAAAAATATAGTACCTGGTTAATAAGCTGGGATGCCATGTCAGGGTCGGCAGCGAGGGCCTGGAGCATAGTGTTGGTGTAGGGTGCGGACAGCATGGACTGCACGAGACGAGGGTTCTCCGACATCTGCTGCAGCAGCGACTGCATGCCCGGCGTGTTGATGAGGCCGGGCCCGGTGCCCGCCGTCGTCGTGCCGCCGCCGGTCCCCGCAGCCCCGCCGCCGCCGCCACCACCACCACCGCGCTGCCAAGGGTTGGGTAACGGTTGCCTGTTCTCAGCACCCTGTTGCGGGTTTGTACCGTCTATGGGAAAAATTGTAATTAATTAAGTTGGTAATTGACCTAATATAACAGAATGTCGTCATGTAAAAGTCATTAGCACCAAGTACAAGAGTATAAGATTCCATTTTTCTAATATTCAAATACTATATCTAATCTCCATTATTAAGTTATTGTAAGATTTTACAGTAACTTCCATAAAATAAACTAGTGTATTGAACTTGATAAATGTAACTCACCAGAGTTGTCAACTAGTCCAGAGAAGGGGTTGCCTGCCATACTGCTAGCTACATTCAACATTGGCTCTTGGATGTCTCTGTACATGCGCTGCAACGCATTGTAGCCACCTGGAATAAGAAGAAGCAGAAGGATTATTTTTATTTCTCAAAAACAAAGAACAAGTATTATTTAATAAAATGTGGTAAACTAATGAATATACAGTAATCATAATCATAATATGCAGAGCAAAAAAATACGTAGTTTATAATGAAATTTCCAAGTTAACATAAACTGACATTTCTGTAGTAGATAAGTAAATCTAAATAAAAAAATTAAATCAAATAATATACCTTGCAAACAATAGTAGTGAATAGAATGTTACAATAAAATGTAAGAACAATAACTTAAGAATATCCAAATACAAAGTCGACATTTATTTAATTACAGTGTCCTCTTACTATGAAAGTATAATAAATATCTCCTGTGTATTCAATAAATAAATAATTCTGGTAGTGATTACTAACCAGGTATGCTTTCCAAGTTGGAGAGGGCACGGTCATGGGAACGCATGAGTTCCTGCAACATGGCGGGATTGCGAGCCAACTCCATAGTCTGCCGCAAAAGCTCAGGGTTGTTCAGCATGTGGCTTATCTCTGGATTCCTCTGTAATAATAAAATGCTATATTAAAACTTATTGTTTATGTTTTCTAATATTTATTTATATGTTGTACATCTAGATTTCTAGATGTCCATACAAAAATTGTTTAAAATTCAAACTTTTACTTAATTTTATTATTTGTACTATTCTGTTACTATTTAACTATACTGTTTGAAGAATTTCTAAAAATTTTTTATTTATTTATTTAGGGGACAAAAAACAGTTACATATTAAAATTTAACATAAAAAGTCTTACATTAAACAACAGCTATAATAAACATGTCACCCACACCATTGCCCATAATTTGGCATAAAGTATAACGGCAATAATGACCGTGTTACGGTAGTGTTATCGTAATTTAATTAAATTAAGGTTTACTAAAGAATACTTACTGCCATAAGATCCTGCATCTGTGGGTTGGATGTGATGAGTGTTCGCATGTTCTCGGGGTCATTCATCATCTGTTGCACCAGTGGGTTGTCTAGCACTTGTCTCAGCATGTCTGGGTTGGACAGGAGTTCTTGTTGCATACGAGCCTACAATAAGCACCATTTATTATTAACATTGATAAGTCTTTATGGGTTTTAAATTGTATCACAAATAAGGCTAAATAAACCTTTAAAAAATGAGTAGTGAAAAAGTTGTGACATATAGTTTTTATTTCAAGTCTGTTGCTCACATTACATTCACACTAAACATTTGTAAGTTAATTTCATACCTGTAAATCCATAAAAGTGCTCTGGCCAAGACCCAAACTCTCTAGTCCTGCTAATCCACCCAATGAATTTAAACCAAATGGGGTAGCACCAACATCAGCTGAAATAGAAAAAGTTGCAAACAATAAAATATCTACATTCTATACTATGTCACAAATGTTTTTCAATACTAAACTAAACTTTTAAGAGCAGCTTCTCTTTTAAGAGCACTCTCATAAAAATATCTGATAAAGTTAACTGGTAGATGGTGGCTAATTGGCTATCCAGAGCCTATGAAGCCAGTCTTTAACTCGTTGAGTACCGTCTTTATAGGCACAATTAACTCGTCGAGTACCGGTTTTATAGACACAATTATAGAACAATAGGTTGCGGTCACCGGTGACCGCTTGGTGTTTGACAGTTTAAAGAACAATAGGTTGCGGTCACCGGTGACCGCTTGGTGTTTAACAGTTTAATCTAGCAAAGATAGCAAGATGCTAATAAACCTGTTGATATAACCAAGGAGTTCATAATTAAAAACATTTTATGCTTCATGATCATTAATTACTTCATTAACATTTTCACTATACTACATTTCTAATAAGATTTTTCTAGATTTTCATTCAAACTTTTACACAATATTGCATCATTTCTGTGTTACTGGCAGAGAAATGTCTAACCCTAATAATAGCAGTCACAAACAACAGGATGAATCATTTTATGTCTTCATTCATAAGCTATCAATTTTGACCTCATCAAATAGAAAATAACAAAGAATACTGTGCCAAAGCTAAGAATTAGTAGTAGGTTAACATTTATAATCATTGTCATAGAATGTAATGAATTATGAACATTGCTTCTGATTGATATCATTACTGATTTATAGGAATCAATAGGTAAAACAAATAATTCCTTTAGAATTAAATTGAATGGAGACAACCTGTAGTTACAGACATGCTTCTAATATGTTTACAATTTGGAAAATTCTCAGAAGTAACATTAAATGATATGATAATTGACTTATCCCCATTACATGGAAGTCTTAAATTGATAAGTGTTTAGTCAATCAACACTCATTTCTCTATCTAAGCATGTTGTTAACATTTATATTTTTGTAATAATATCCTATACAGTTAGCCAGTCAATTTGAGAATTTAACCTATTATAAAGTCATTCGAATATTGTTTTTATAATAAAACAGTTACAATTGTGGTTTGGAATGTAAATAGAATGAATGAATGGTTCAAGGAAACTCCCTTTTTTACACAAATATAATAATCATGTGTTATTTGGTACTTGGTATTGCTATCAAAATTGGTTGCAAAAAATAAAGAATTTTAGGTACTCTGTATATTTTTCAGTAATATTGACCTTAACATAATGTTGATAGCATCAACATTACCATTTTTTTATCAATGAACACAGACATTACATAGACAATTCAAGAATAAGAATTTTGTTTATAATGTTACTTATTAACTGCTCAACTGAGATAATTCAGCACTATAAAAGGTTTTTGTATTTTACAATGTCGTCACTTTTACTTGCGTGTGACATTTTTAACTATCTAGAAACTTAAGTTATAACATTTAAAATATACAATGAAAACGGAGTGACGTCTATCCATGCAACTATGTGTTAAATAAATAATTTTACATTGAATTATTACTACACCTTTGATAAAATACTTTGTTCACTATTGTTCTAACTTTGCAAAACTCAATGTTGCTTGAATACATTAATTAGTCAATGACCTAATTAGAATATTACTTTAACAATTATATATATATATATATATATATATATACTAATATCTATTATTTCTTCACAGAACCTTGAATTACACCATTGGACAAAATTTTCTCATTTAGAACCAGAATAATATTGCCAAGTAAATGCAAGGTTCACTAGCTCTGTTAGATGTAGCACTAAGGGAAATCCAAACCTGTGTTTCACAATAATGGCAGGATGTAAGTAATTGAGTACCTGGAGGGCGACGTGTAGCGCCCTCAGGCTCGGGCCTCGGAGGAGTCTTTATCACGAGATGGACTGTCAGCCCGTCCTTGATGTTGTGCTGTTTCAGGGTGTCGGCATCGTTCAAGATCTTTCCGGCAAATATGAGACATAACTGCTCCGGCTCTGCACTGAATTTAGGGGACAACACTTCCTTGAGCTAAAACCAAATAACAAATTCTTATTTACTTTACCGAATATCTAAATAAATGTCGTCTGTAATAGCGTGTGCAATATCTATGTTATTACGCCATGAGCAAAGTTTCTGGCGGCGCCGTACTCACTTTTTTAACGTCAGCATCCTCATCAATCTCTACTTGCTGTTTTTCTTTCGGTGTTTTCACTGTAATAGTAATTTTTTTGGGTTCGTCTTGTCCCTCTGCCATTTTGGCAAATCTAGAATGACTCTGTACTTTGGCGGAAAAGCAGAAATATGTACAAGAATGTAGAATTTGACGATTTGTGTTAAGTTGACGGCCCAGGGTACGGCCCACTTTGGTAAATGACTGAAGTTCCAAACCAAAATCACAAAAACAGATTTCAATTTTATGGCACAAAAAATAGAGTTTAATTTGATTGATTCCCACGTAATGCTACGAAGATAGCAAATAATCGTTTTGTCTATGGAACCATTAATTTTTGTGACTGGACCGGACTCAAAAACAAGCTTAAAATCAAAGACAAAATTGCCACGAATAAAAGTCTATGGTAAATACAGGACAGTTAGTAACATGAAATCAACAAATGAGGTAAAATACTGATTTTTTCTGCTAGCTTCACTTTATAATAAAACAATTTCATATAGAATGATTCATATTCAGATACCAATGATTATGCGGGTATTAATGAGAGTAATAATTTAAAACTTATCAGTAAAAAGAATAATGAAGAAGCCAGCATTTTCAAATATTTTTTTCATATTAATGAATATTTGAAGAAAATAATTAACTTCTAAGGTTTTTAAATAATCTGTCAAATTGCCCCACTTTATTATTACATAATTACTATTTTATTCTTTTATTTTGTCATTACTAGTACGTGTACTTGCTGCACTTGTACCTTTTTTCAATGTAATATACATTCGCAAATATTTACAATCAACCATTTCATTTTTTTTACTTTTTTTAAGGTGTAAATAATTTAGTTTTTAGTTAATTATATTTTAAGTTGTATATATTTATTTAATTTAAATTCTTATTAATTTGACCATTTCGTGAATATAAAAGTTTATAACATGACATTCTACGAAAAAAGAACTGCCTCTGACTAGAAGTAACAAAATTGTATTTTTTTATTATCCCTTTTTCTGTCATGGGTACCTATTTGATCCCATGTGTCATTTCACTTCCGGAAAACTCGGAAAAGTTTGATACTGAAACTTGCTGAAACGGAAGTGCCGTATACATTTATTTTGACTTGACAGCTGACATGAAACAAAAACAAAAAACAGTTTCCAATAATGTCTCTCGCAAAATTTTAATGAAATTACTACATAACAAAGTTTGGTAAGAAGAATTATATAAATGTAACTGTGTTATGAAAGTTTTTAATTTAATAATTCTATGGCATAAATTCCTATTTCAGCGATTTTTAATTTTTGTTTTAGGCCTTCGTTGTTAGGTGACTTATTTCATAAGCACTGAGCGATATTATTGCACGCCGTAGAATGCCTAACACGAGTTTTTAGGTCGTTTATCACTAATATTAATTCATTGCAGCAAATGGAGGTAACTATTATTTAAATATTGGAAAATTAATAGATACTTGTTATGATCAGTTTAATTATTTTATAGGTGGATTTACAAGACACTTTCTTGCGTGAAGAGGACCAACAATCGCAACATAGCTCGAAACAAACATATTCAGTGCCAAACAAAAGGAAAAATGAAAAAGTGCGGGGTAAGATTTTTTTTCCCTATTTTCGAAGCAGGTGTGTTAGCTGTTGAGTAATCAATGAACCTATAAATAATTTAATGTTACAGAAGAGAAAGTGGCAACTGAGCAGCAAGCTAAGGAGGAAAAGGAACAGGCTGAAAACATAGCTTCAATGCTGATTCGTAACTACGACAATAAGTTATACGGAGAGGATGACACATCACAACCGACATCAAGAACAGCCCCTATTATACCTATGGAAGCTACACGCAAGAAAAAGAAGAGGAGGAGGTATCTCATACAACAATTATAATGACCTTTTTGACTACTATCTCATAAATAAGTTCGTGTAACTGCTTCTAACCCTTTGATCAATATTAAAACAGTAACGAAGGTTTTATTACTCCCGAGTACTGTAAGGCCACTAAAAGTTGTTACTTAAATGCGGCAAAGCATTTGCAATCTCTGTCATTTTATAAAGAATTTGTAGTGACACGACTATACTTAAGTGTGACTTAAAATTGAGTGGTGTATTTGGTATTTTATTGGTTTTGGTCAAAGTAATCTGAATTTCGAGTACTATTTACTATTTTTCCTCATTAGATCGCAAATATCAATATGTCTAACAAATTGCCGATATGAGTCAATAAGAAAGGTTGCTAGTGCTTTTGGGATGCGAGAAGTATCTGAGGAAGATGCTTGGAATTTTTACTGGACAGACATGAGCGTTTCTGTGGAAAGAGCAAAAGAAATGAAAAGGTTTCAACGCATCAATCATTTTCCTGGAATGTTAGAAATCTGCAGGTATACTTTGATCTAATTAAGTTATTTATTATTATCATGCTTTTACATTAACTAAGAACTTTTCAATCTCATATTGTATAACATTTTTAGGAAAGACTTACTAGCACGGAATTTAAATAGAATGCAGAAAATTTATCCCAAAGAATACAATTTTTTTCCAAAAACTTGGTGTTTACCTGCTGAGTAAGTATTTTAAGTGACACTAAAGTTATTTATGACCAATGAAAAATGTGTCTTAATACTCCTAATTATGTTGCAGTTTTGGTGAAGTACTAAACTACAGCAAGTCACGTAAAAATAAAACATTTATTATAAAACCGGAATGTGGGAGCCAAGGGCGCGGCATTTATCTAACAAAGTCGCTTAAAGATATTAAACCTACAGACAAACTTATCTGTCAGGTAAGATACATCGAATATTCAATAAGTACTTTTAAAACCCTTTTTTTATTGAATAACAGCTCAGCTTACCTATTTTCTCTTTTATTGTATAGAAGAAAAATCAATTTTAGAAATGTTTTCCACATTTTAGGTGTATTTATCTAAGCCATACTTGGTTGATGGATACAAGTTCGATATTCGAGTATACACTCTTATAACATCATGCGACCCCCTTCGCATTTTTGTTTACAATGAAGGACTCGTAAGGTATTAGTAGCTCTCATCTTAATAATGGCTACTAATAAAATCATTTGTAGCTTGCATTTAGTTACTTACTCCTACTAAAAACAATCTTCATTATAAGTAATTTAGTTAAGTAAAACATCATCAGACCAAGAATGTTACCCTGAGGAACACCCTTCATTATAAATATTTACAATAATACGATAAATTTTATTTATTCTAAAATTAGTCTTCATCTATTTGCGTATATGCAACATTTAATTTATCTCTGCTATTAACTTAAATTTACATACTGTAACTATGCTTATGGTTATCGAACGCTTAAGCTAAGTTAGAGAATAAGATATAAAATGTTTATTGTGATAATAATTAAATATAATTACTGTTTAAGGTTCGCAACGAGTCGGTACGCAGATCCTAATGTGAATAACACGACAAATGTGTTTATGCATCTAACAAACTACGCGCTAAACAAGCACAGCCGTACTTATGTGTATGATTCAGAAGCTGGAAGTAAACGGTGAGAATTATCTATATAAGTACCTATATTTACATTTATTGTATTATGCTTGATGGATGATTATTTAAGTTTGAAAATATTACATTGCGTCGTGAAAATACTTACTTCCAAATTAATTACGTATAGATAACTAAATAATAGGTAATTTCCTGTGACCTTTTACTACTTAAGTCCGGAGATAGGACTCCTATCTAATAGAATCTAAAGTCACGATGAATTTCCATTCATCAGCAAGATATCGACTTTGAACAAGATCCTGCTGTCACAAGGCGTCGACCTGGACAGGCTGTGGCACGCCATAGACCAAGTTATCGTGAAGACAATAATATCTGCGTGGCCAATTCTCAAGCATAGCTACCACGCATGCTTTCCTTCGCATGATATGGTTCTTTTCAGTTTTATATTTGTTGGGCTTCTGAAAGCAGTTTTTGAGTAATTTTTAGCTTTAGTATTGATTCTTTGTACGTCGTTATTATAAAGTTTATTCGGTTATATTATAATATCAAGGGATGCCATCTGTAACTGGTAAAGATTTTTGGAACCGCTCTCCAACTTTTGAAATATGAAACGATGGCTGGCCTTATTTATTTCGGACATTTCTAGAGCTTTGACGAAATTAGCTAGTACCTAGGTATTTTAGATTTTTGCGCATTTTCTGTAAAGTAAGTGCAAGTAAATGGTTACTTCTATTTTTATTAAGCTTATCAGTTTTAAGCAATCTATTTTAATATCCGCCATTAAGTTTCGTCTTTACTTTTTTGGATATCTTCTTTGTGCTACCAAATCTATAAACGATAATGTAATCATTGATGCTATTTTTTTTCTTTTTACTCTACCAAAATTATATAATAAGCCCTTAATATTACAGGACTCTTTTATAGCTTAGCATATTTTTCTAAAGTTATTTATACTTACTACATAACTAGCGTTATCTAGTTAGAACTTTTATAACATCTAGTTATTGTGTTTTAATCGTATCCTAAACATATTTTTTATATTATTTCGCCCGAATACTGAAAGTCTACTCAATTTTAAGTAGTACTTTAATATTTAAATTACAATATTTAAATATATCTTTGTCATTTTACAAAGAATTTGTAGTCACAGAACTATACTTAAGCGCGACTTAAAATTGAGAGACGTTTAAGTATTTCAGTGTACGATTTTAGACTATAATTACCCACACCTTTATTTTACAGGTGCATGCCTGCTTTGAAATACTGGGCTTCGATATCCTTTTGGATCATAAATTACACCCTTATATACTCGAAGTAAGTTCAGTTCAGTACTCAATTAATTAAGAGAAACGGTACTCATCAGTCGCTACATATTTCATGATGCATTTGTCAGAAACATTTATAACAATTGAGTATGGCCATGGTCTCAGAAAGTAGTAGGTACCTAAATGTCACAAATGATCACTAATTGACAAATCAGAGCTTAATAAATATGTAACAATGAATTTATACCTATTATAAAATCGCTCCAGGTGAACCATTCGCCGAGTTTTCACACGGACACGCAGTTAGATCGCGAGGTAAAGGAAGGACTACTCACAGACACGTTGACGATGCTCAATATATGGCAATGTGATAAGCGAAGAGTCCTCGAAGAGGATCGCAAGAGGATACGAGACCGGCTCCTTCAGACAAACAAGTAAGGGAGCATTCAGTAATATTTAAAAAGTAGAATAATAAAAGGGAAATGAATAAGAAACCGGAAAACCGGGTATAATTTATTTAAAGTTCACAAACTGTTGCAGATTTGCAGAATTTACACCAACAGAGGAGAAGGAACCCGAAAAGAGTCCATGGCAAACACAAATACAATGGGAGGAAACGCATCTAGGAAACTATAGGTCAGTTACTACAATTTGAAGTAAGGTGTCTTTTTAAAGGTACCTAGGTAATATTTTAATATTTTTTATTTTTTGCAGACGTGTGTATCCGGTGGGTGAACAGTACGCGTCCTTATTCCAACAACCGTCGGGATCGTTGTACACTGGTACCGCTTCATCGCGGGCCCGAGGAGACTGCACGCGCTTACAGAGGGAAGAATTTCAGGTACTAAACAACATCATCACTCATCCACATTTTTAAAATATAATAAACGAGTACCTCTACAATTCAAAATATATCTTCATAAAATTCAGCAAACGAAAGCCAAAGCGGAAGCCCTAAAGAAACCGTCTCAACCGAAGGGCTCCAAGGAAGGTGAGAAGAAACCCGAAGAAGGAAGCTCTACGGCTACCGTTGTCACTACAACCACAAACACAGAAAAGTCGACCAAAACAAAAGGTCGCGCCGACAAAGAACAGAAACGCAAAGACAAAGATGACAAAGATAAGAAGCTCAGCAGCAAACCATCACTCTCTCAGCAACCGGTTAGTGATGTCATTTTATTAGAACCAAAAGTCAATGATTGGTTCCCAGATGACGAACGAATTCCCGTCTGCGTTGTCAGAAGCACGGTATCGACCAAAAAGGTAAAGCATTCGTTTAAAAATATTATACCTAGCGTTGAAGATTGGTTTTTCGAGGCTAATCAAAATATAGTCATTAAGAAAACTGAAACAGAAGAATACCAGGTAATCAGTACACTATTAAAGCAACCGGCTAACGATTTTATTTTAATAGGATCTTTACCTGAAGTAGGTGAATGGTTTCCGGACATTAATCGGGTACCCGTCGTCAGAAGTGATACAACAGGCTGTTATCAAGGGAATTCAAATTTACGGAAATCGATTTGCACCGAACAGCCAAGCCGCAACAATAATCAGAATGGCAAAACAAAAAGCATAAAAGTAAAACGAAAAGTATTCATAAAAAAGTTATTATTGAGTGACTTCTACATTTAAAGTGCCTTCTAAAATTTGTATTCATTTATAAGATACCCAAAATATCACCTCCATTTGTTGTAAACTTCAATGTTAAGTATTTTAGTATGAAATATCGAGAAAACAATAGCAAAACCTAACATTTAACAATAATAATTGAATATAGTTGATAATCATCTTTGTTATGACAAATAAAGTTTAAATTCACCAAACTATTTATTTTCTTTTTACATAGTTGAAAAAATGTAGTTTAAGTTATATTTGAAACCACTGAAGTTTGTTACTTATATTTGAAAAACGAACTAGGTGCCCGAGAAAGAGGTCAAGCCTACGTACGTGCTGTGTTCGTTCGAGCCCGATCCTATCGTGGAGAAAGAGGAACGCGAGAGAGTCAATTTGTTGGCGCAGAGGGATTTCCTCATAAGAAGTTACGGCATGTTAGAGCAGGTCAGACATACGCGTGTGAAACCCTAATATACTTTCATTCGAAAAGGATGAAAATCTAAAACTACATTTTACCCACAGATTTATTTAGTCATGAAAAAAATGGGAACTCTAAGGCCAGAAGACGAACGCAAATATGGCGTCTACGGACGTCTGTCAGTAGTTTCCAATTCGCCCAAGGTAAATGTAAATCATTCTAAGACAATGTTCTCAGGCCATTTCATTTGATTCTCTTTGTGACTTTCATTGGCTAACACAATATTTTTGTTTTTAAATATTCAACTATGAATTGGCACTTAGAACATTGCGTAAATAACCATTCCAGAAAGTCTAGTCAATATGCTAAAATGTTGTGTTTGCCTACAGAAAGTGTGAATGTATAAGCTGCAAGAAAATTAAGCTATAAAATAGAAAAAAATTAGATGTAAGAAATCAAAGAAGGGACAGATATAAATTTTGTGTACAGACCGCCATTAAGAAGAGCAAACCAGTCGCACAGAGGCCTAACGATAACGGCGATTACTCGGACAGTGGTGAGTGCACTTCAAAACATCATTAAATCTAGTAATTAATTAATCCTGAACGATTAACAACGTTAAAAGATTTAAGCGACATCTCCTAATATTCACAATGCTATTGTATCTAGAGCTAGTTAATTTAGGTCGCTTTCAAACATGTTTGGTTCCGTAACCGACTTGACACTAGGTTTATAGGCTCTAGATCGCCCAACAAACACGTAAACAGTTGTCGCGACCATTTTAAAAGATTATTGATAGCATGTCATTAGTAGTACTTGTTATTTCCAGGACTACAGGTGCAGTGCCGTGACGTTGTGATATACGAACGGCCGTTGCCCGTACTGGACGTTCCAGAACGGTCTACTAAGGCACATCTCGCGCGCACCGCCTACACGATACGGAGAATGAACTCGTCTGTCATTTATTTTACCAACCAGTCTATTTATTTTTTCCTTTTGCTAGAAAATATATTGGCGTTTCTTTTTCAGACTTGTGTCGGTACCGCTGCCCAAGTAAACGTGAGACACAAATAGGACATTTTCAACGCACCAGTGCTGTTGTGTGCATGAGATAAATCAATTTTAAGCTTCGCTCTCTAGAGCTGGCATTATATAGACCAAGGATAGGTCAATAATAGGGTATACGATAATTATCGTATACTTCTACTGAATACATTTACATTACACTGTTAAGAATTATTTTTATATTGTAATTGCTTACGTGTTCATATTTAATCATGATAATCTTAACGTCGGTATCGATTAATCCTTTATTATATTAGATTAATTTTGTCAATGTTTTTTAAATTCTGGTGCATAGAAAAATAAGCTATAACTTGAAATATTATATTTACTACAAAACTGTACTTTTATTTTACAGTTATCATTGTTTTTAATAAATAAAAGTATATTTTAATATCAAATCTATATTTTCTCTTATCATTAAACGTTTTGTAATTAATATCAGCAAGTCTCAGCAGTTTAGTTCTGTCAATTAGTTGAAGTGGTTCATATGCCTTAACAATCACAAAAAAAATGCATAAAATTACAAAACAATACATAAATTGACGTTTTCTAATTACTTTACACATATTGACACAGTTATCAGTGGCTGAAGCAGTCCGCTTATTTTGATTAATCAGTAATAAAACATAAAATCATCTGAAATGCTATAAATACAGGGCATTATATCTTAAGACGGGAAATATATTTAATAGACACCTCTGTAACATTGCATGAGGTATAATATCTCTGTCAATAATTACATGTTTCTAGCTTTACCTCTAATGTCAACATCATTATAATAAACAATCATTAATATAAGGTAAATTGCACTTTCATTGTACTAAGTCCAGCAAGTACTAAGAATGTCTTAAGTTGTTTGCTAGTCAAAACTGCAGTCTTTTTGCTAAGGAACCACCATCGATGTTTTCCAGCAGTTTTCTCTTCAGTGATGGTTTATCAGCCTCTATTTTGCTAATGTTGGAAGGCATGGGCAGTTTGGAGCCTATTGATGGAGCTGGTTTGTTGCTGAAACAAGTATTTTGTAATTTAGTATAGGTATTAATCAACAATTTGAGCATCGTGGCCGGTGTGGCGACGTCGTGCAGCCGATTGACGTCGCCCGCTCTGTACGCTTCTGAGTAAGAATCCCGTTGTGACTTGAAAACTGGTAGAGCTTGTCTTAGTAATTTCAAGAGAGGTATTTCAATTAACAATTTGCTATAAAAGTGATGTCTGCATATTATTACAACATACAAAATCATAATACTATGAGTATTGTGAAATAAAAACAATTTCTGTTATTCATAAACCTATCAGTATCAGTAATATATTACAGTTATCAGAAGTCAGTTTAGTTACTAAACTATATTATAATAATAATTCTTTTATAAACTATGTTTAAAAAACTGACTTCAACCCCCTCTATTTTAAAGTCTCTAAAACATTCTCCTCAGTATAACAAACACTTACTTTTTTGAAATTTATTAAAAATCGTAAGGCATCCTAAAAAATAAATCACCTGAAATACGCCATCTGCAATGCCTGCGTGCAATCACACCGGTTGGGTGGATAGAGCGCAAGGAGGCTCTCTAGCAGTTGGATGAGATCATCAGACGCGGCGCTAAAAATGTGGCGCAGCTGCTGCGGTGGAAAGTGCTTGAACTGCACATAGTCTGTTAAATTCTTCATACCCTGAAAGCAATAAACAAAAATGACTTAACAAAAATTAAATTAGAGTGGTTTGTGTTTTTTTCGAGACAGTAAAATGTGCTCATCTTAATCTAATAATAAAATAACCATAAGGACAATGATTTCCAATCAAATTGCTAATGTATAGTAATTATAGCTTTTTAACTCGTCGAGTACTGGTTTTGTAGACACAATTATAGAACAATAGGTTGCGGTCACCGGTGACCGCTTGGTGTTTGACAGTTTAAAATTGCTTTCTAAATCTCTCAATCTATAATATTGTTTTTTGTTGGGTGGTAATGTTAGAAACTGAATAATTTTATTTCAAACTCAATACTCACTGGCCAAGTTTCTTCACTTGGTGTGCCAAATACTTGGAAGATGCGAGAAAGTTGGTCCAGATCTGACTCTCCAGGTAAGAAGGGTACTCTCAGCAGTAGTTCTGCTAGTATACAACCTATTGCCCACATGTCTACACCTGTGCCATATTGTCTTGCTCCAAACAATAATTCTGGAGATCTGAAAAACAGTATACATGAGGTCACAAATACAAGAAGGTACTAGCACAAAATCTTGGATTATAAAAGATTTGTTCTTTTTTTTATACATTAGATGTTTTATTCATGTATCACAAATAAAAGTTCTTTCCCCCGATTGGGGAATGAACTCCCTGCCGTGGTTTTCCCAGTGGGCTACAACATGGGGTTCTTCAAGAGGGGAGTAAATAGGTTTCTTAAGGGTGCGCAAGACGCATGTAATGCCCCAAGTGTTGCAGGCGTAGGTACATAGGTCACGGCAACCGCTTACCATCAGGTGAGCCGTGTGATTTTTTGCCACCGTCGTGGTAAAAATAAATTATCGGTTTCATTTTATTTCATTTCATATTTTTTTTAAATCATAGGCCAGATAAGATCAAAATATTTTGTTTAATACAAAACTACAAATTGATATTGTATCATTACCTGTACCACCTGGTGACCACCTGATGAGTATTGATTCTGGTTGGAGATCCAAAAGCCTTTGCCAGACCGAAATCACCAATCTTTAGAATTCCTTCCCGATTTATAAGCAAGTTGTTAGGCTTTAAATCTCTGTGCAAAATCCAATTCTGGTGTAAATATTCTAAACCTGAAATAATAAAAAGTGGTATAGAAAAAGTAGAGTTTAATTCACCCTTTCAGAGGTCATCCATCAACAGCCTATAAATGCCGACTGCTGAGCATCGCCTCTTCCCACACGGAGATGGTTTGAGCATTAACCACCACACTTGCTCAATGCTGGTTGGCAATTTCAAACTTATAATTAGCAATTAAAGGCTCAGGTTTCATCACGATGTTTTCCTTCACCGTTTGTCAGTAATGTCTAGATAATCTTAGAAAGTGCTGTTAGTAGGTTTTGAACCCGCACCCTCATGCATGAGAAGCAGACGTCTTAACCTCTGAGCCACCACAACAATTTTAAGAGGTAAACCTACTAAATTATAAATGCATAAGTTTGCATATTTGTCTGTTACACCTCGGAGATAGAGAGAGAAGTAGATTATGGTCTGCAACACCACATTGGCTACTTATTACCCCAAGTTAATGCGCTTGAAGCGGCTGGCAAAAGCTGGTAATAAAAAAATATATAGATGTAACACCCTGCTATGAGTCCCATGTAATAGATGAGTTGATTGCTATACACTAGTCACAGGCAAAAGTTCTATTTTCATTATCAGATTTCAAAGTAAATTATTTCTGTTTTCATTTGAGCAGTGGAATAACTGTTTGGATTGTTATAATGTCTTACCTTTTAATGTCATAATCATATAAGCCTTAACATTAGCTGGAGTAAGCACTATAGTATTGTCTTTAACGATTATCTCCAAATCTGTGTCCATAAAGTCAAACACTAATGATACATTTGATTTTTGTCCAAATACATCTGAAAGAAGAAAATATGTAATTAATAGCACTGGTTTTTGCTGAAGATTTAACAAATATAGGATTTTTTATAACAAATGGGGATGATGGTTGAAATTTTGCTATAACTAACATTTTTGAAAATACTAGCAAGCCCCGTCTTTTTAAACAACCACTCCAATTCCTAATCTATATTAGTAAACACACAGACTATTGAAGTAGTGTGGTTGACTGATAAATATTCATGACGTTCTCAGAGAAGTAGAAGTACCTAGTAACCAAAAGTTTTACCTAATAATCCAATGAGATTGATATGCTGCAACTCCTGCAGCAACTTTATCTCTCTCAGAGCTGTCCGGTTGATACCATCTTGAGCCTCCAGACGGGAGCCTATCTTGATCTTCTTTACGGCCACAATTTTATCTGTCTTCACATCTCTAGCTTTGTAGACAGTGGCAAACTATAACAAAGTTTGGAGGTTATATTGTTTACTATGTACATTATTTTTACTTGTTTTAGCTCGGCATAGCTACTACTACAATTACATTACAGTAATTCATAGTATATTACCTGTCCCTCTCCAAGGAAGTCAATTTTTTCATACCGTAGAATTGATTCTTCCATCGTTAAGTTATACTTAATTCACCAACTTAAAATACCACTAAAATCCTTAATATTGAACTAACTATAACTAATCTTGAATCATAACATAATGTTCACACATGTACCTTAAAAAACCTCTGAAATACAATTTTTTTGAAATTTTAGCTACCAATGTTAGCTCCCGTTTGTGGTGATTTTATTTGAAATTTCAAATCTGACAGTTCAGATTATTGTTGATCAAATATTTTTTGCCAATATATCCCAATTGGGGGTACTTACTTATTTAGCCACTTGTTTATGGACGTACCAAAAACTAAAAATATTGATGATTATTATTACATCCATAAAAAAACCGACTTCGAAAACTAACTAGACAAATGAAAAGTAAAAAATAACTACTAATAATACTTTGAGTTTATAATACTTAATGAAAAAAATTACAAAAGGCACTAGACGCCCCTATAATTTAATAAAAAAATCCTCTCTGCTGCCCTGGTCTACAATCATCAGAACCTGATTTCCTTATCATAGGACCATTCTGAAACTATCTCCTTTCCAGCACAAAAAGAGTTATCAAAATCGGTTCATAAATAACGGAGATATCGACGAACCGACATAAAAAAAAAAACATATATACGGTCGAATTGAGCACCTCCTCCATTTTTGAAGTCGGTTAAAATACTAATGATTTCTAAAATTGGAATACTTTCCAGACAACGCCTTCGACCCCTTAAGATTAGTTAATTTTTTTAAAGTTTCTGCCAACTTTTAAACGCATACTTTGAATTTTTCCCGCGGGATTGTTTATTTGATTACTGAAATAAAATCAAACATTGGGAACTTTTAATGAAATTTTTTACGCACGTTTTGGGGCCCCGTATAATTGATACGGCAGATGCGGCGCCAGCTACGCTCCTGTGCAGCATCATAGACAGAATACAAGGACATTCAAATATGTAATCAAATTGTTGGTGTATTGGTTAAATACTCTAAGGTGTCGATATTTTAGGGAACAGAGAGTATAGTTCCCTAAGATCGGAAAAGGAGGATCCTTATTACGTAGGTACGAATTCATTTGTAATTTACCTATGATTTATACGAAACTGTAACTAATTTATGACTGCTTCGTTGGCCGAGGAGTCGCTAGTGCGTCTGCCGGGCAAGGGGTCTTGAGTTCGATTCCCGAGTCGGGCAAAGTATTACTGGGTTATGTTTTTTAATTCTCAGTGCACCGGTATATGTATAGCAATAGGCTCACCCCCTGTTATAAGGGATGATGGGACTCATAACATAAATAATGAAAAGTACCATGTGTTTTTTTTTTTTTAATATTATAGATTATTTCTCCACGGACTCTAGGTCCGTGCCCTTGTCATACAGTTTTTTAATTATAATAACCTACATCTAGTCAATTTTTATAAAGTAAAGAGGGAACCTAGTTACACACTACAATTAACTACATCTATAATGTGTTACAATGTATGTACAATGACATTTTTTTTTAAGGGGGGAAAATCATCGAATGACTGCTCCCGCCTGGGTGAGGCGGAAGGGAGTGTCAGACTCTTACTGACTAAAAACCATCCCGTTCCTTCTCCTGCACGTCGAGCCGGAGCCCCGGTTACCCGTTAGGTTCTCCGCGACATGTACAATGACATTAAGTGCCGTATTGGTGTGCGTTGCCCAGGCCAGATGTTGTAAAAATGGTCATTTGAATCTTATAGATAATTAGTTGTGCGGCTTCTGTAATTGTTGCTCACATTTTTACATTTGTTGCACTTATAGTTTTTTTAATTATTTCACAAAAACATTTCCTGCTCGGGTAACGTTACCCCAGCCAGACCTTTTTCTTTCTAATGTAAAACAAGGCACAACATTTACTTCATCTAGATAACTAATTTTATAGCTAGAAGAGGGGTGAATAAATGTTGGGAAAATATTCTAACATTTATTCACCCCATTCGTGTACCTATTCACCCCGCGTGCGTTACCCAGGCCAGATGTTGTCAAACAAAATAATAAAATAATAACAATAAAAAAAGATAAAAAATGCATTCAGAAGAAATTTATTTCAGTAATACATTTTTTACATTCCACCTCTCAACCTTAAAACTAAATGAAGTGTAGATTCTTTTTGAATATTATAATCTGAAAGTGTGCGGCCATCTTCTAGTTGCTTGCCGGCGAAAATCAATCTTTGTTGGTCTGGTGGAATTCCCTCTTTGTCTTGAATTTTGGCTTTTACATTTTCGATGGTGTCTGATGGCTCAACTTCTAAAGTTATTGTTTTTCCAGTCAAAGTTTTGACAAAGATTTGCATACCACCACGCAGACGAAGTACCAAGTGAAGGGTGGACTCCTTCTGAATGTTGTAGTCGGAGAGTGTGCGGCCATCTTCCAGCTGTTTACCGGCAAAGATCAGTCGTTGCTGATCAGGTGGGATTCCTTCTTTGTCTTGGATTTTGGCTTTGACATTTTCGATGGTGTCTGAAGGTTCGACCTCGAGTGTGATGGTCTTACCGGTCAAGGTCTTGACAAAGATTT